>CAUOFW020000853.1:0-180680 GCA_963454935.2 Ilex paraguariensis
TTGATTGCCAAGTTGAATTTTTGGAGTACCAGGATCCACTTGATGAGTCTCGATTTTGCATCATGCTGAGAAAAAGATACTTCAAAGTAGAGTTATCGGTATAAACTACTATAGGTGAACCAATGATGTAAGACCAAAATTTATCCAATGCAAATACTACATCCAGCAACTCTTTTTTTATGGTGGTGTAATTCATTTGTGACACTTTTAGAGTCTTACTAGCGTAGTATATTTGCTTGATCGCGTTCAACCTAATCTTTGACAATGATTTTGGTAAAGTGTATGTGGTTTATACGATTAGGTGAGTGTCACTCTTCCCCGAATATCATGCAAGAAATGGGAAAACAAGTGAGAGTGAACAAAATGTGTGTGTATGCAAAAGTGTTTTCCAAGCGAAGAGAGACTTTCGAGTGTCGTGTTTTACTTGGAATGGGTATTCCAAGGTCGTCTCCTCGGAGAAGGAAGGTTGAATCGTGTGAAGGTGATTTTGTAAAAATGGAATAGTGTAAAAATCTTGTGAGTTTGTGCTTTGGTGAGTGAAGTTTGTGATAGAAAATGTAATGGAAAGGGGGTTGGCTAATCTGAATAGGTCATTCCAATAGGAATGCCAAATCAACTCACAATATTCTTCCAATGGTGCCTAGGTGTTCAATTGATTCGTAGGAAGTGAGAGACTAATGTGGTTTAGGCTCAAGCATATCCCATGACAAGTCTACAGTGTATCAAGAGCTGACAACCACGTTTGCACTCAACCTAGTCAAACCGAACCACCTTACATTACAAGGAACAATGAAAAAGAGTTGATTTAGCATACCCAAGAGGAATTGTCCCTTGGATTAGCCAACTTAAAGCTTAGGTACTCATATTTAATGCAAGGACATAAATAAGATTGAAACTTGTTTAAATGTAATAAAATTTAAACTACATATAAGTGCATTTAATACCCATTTGAACAGCTTGAGATGAAAAACATAAATACAAACAAGGTAGAATCTAGAATGTGCAACTAAATTTGGAATACACTTGCAATAAATGAGATTATAATGCTTTAAGTGAAGATTAGAAGAATATTCTAGCATACAACAAGTGATATGGGTAGAAGAAATGCTAAAATTATAACTTCTCTCTCTAAAACTATGTATTCATCCTTTACCTTCTCTCTCTATAATGCTGGATAATGCAGTAAAATATGTCAAGAGTCCTCTTCATTTTCGTCCATGGAGGTCCTATAGCTTCTGTGTGAGGGTTTTCAACATTGGGGGGCTAAGTTGATGGCTTTTACAGGCTAGGACAAGCCTAGCCTACAACTTCCCAGGCTTCCACCTTTTCTCTCTTCCTCATAAATGCTTGGGCCTTCAAAGTCCACCCTTAGGTGTAGGGAGGTATGTATATGTCTAAGATATGTTAGGGGATAAGTGGGAGAATTATAGGTGGGACCCCCAAGTGGCAGAGCTTGAGTTGCAGGTTGTCTGGCATTTTTGGGCAAAACCTTCCGGAAGGTCGATGAAAACCTTCAGGAAGGTTTTTGCAAGAATAGGAGAAAAAATAGTCCAGGGACTCAAACCTTCTAGAAGGTTGATGCAAACCTTCCAGAAGGTTTATTCCAGTAGGCAAAAACCTTTTAGAAGGTTTTGGCAAGGGCAGAGGTAGTCCCATGTGCAAACCTTCTAGAAGGTTTATGACCAAACCTTCCGGAATGTTTTCATAGGATTTGTCTTTTTCTTGATTTCTTCACTTTCCAAGCCTTCCTTTAAGCCACCCCCTCATCTCCATTGATTTTAAGCACTACGATGGGGGCATAACTCTAGCCATAATCAACTCTTTACCTTCAATTACACAACATCATTAATTGGTTGCCTAATTGCATTTCCTCCCATTTCAACCACAAAAACAAGTATAAAAGGGTATAAAAGCATACATAATGTGCAATATTTTGTGCTAATCAATATTACATATGGTCTCTTGTCTTTCCTTTGACTGAGCACTGTGCTGACTGTGTAATCACTTGTGTCGCACGTAAGTTCAAATGGTAAGTCCCACTTGGGTGGTTGCATGATTGGAGGTGAAGTAAACATGCTTTTTAGTTTTTCAAATGGTGCCTCACAGTCATCTAACCACACAAATGGAACATCTTTGGAAATAAAATTGGTCAAGGGCCTAGCCAATGCACTAAAATCTTTTATAAAACTACGGTAAAAGCTGACATGGCCAAGAAATGACCTGATGTCTTTAACGACCTTTGGCGTGGGAAGGTTGCAAATGGCTTCAACCTTTGATTTTTCCACTTCGATCCCCTTTGCCAAAACAATATGCTCGATTACTATTCCTTGTGTCACCATAAAGTGGCACTTCTCCCAGTTGAGAACCAAAATTTTCTCCTCCCATCTCTCAAGTACTCTCTCTAAGTTCTCCAAACACCCCTTAAATGAATCCCCAAATATTGAAAATTCCTCCATGAAGACTTCTATGATCTATTCTACCATATTACTTAAAATTTCCACCACGCATCTTTGAAAAGTCACTAGGGCATTACACAACTCAAATGGCATGCGTTGGTAGGCAAGGAACCAAAGGTGCAAGTATAGGTGGTATTTTCTTAATCCTCCAACGCTATCTCTGTTTGATTGTAGCTGGAGTAACCATCCAAGAAATAATAGAACAAGTGTCCGGCTACTCTTTCCAATACTTAGTCAAGGAATGACAAAGGGAAATGGTCATTTCTTGTGTAAGAGTTGAGCTTTTGATAGTCGATACAAACTCTCCATCCAATGACTACAATTGTAGAAATTAACTCGTTATCCTCATTTATAACCACAATGACCCCCAATTTATTTGGCATCACTTGAGTGGCACTAACCCATTTACAGTTGGAAATTGGACATATGATGCCCACATCAAGTAGTTTGAGTAACTCATCCCTAACCACGTCCTTCATGATAGGGTTCAGTGCTTAATTCGCTTTGGCCCTAATTTTTTACCATGATTTTAGTAATGTGTATGTGGCTTATATGGTTAGATGAGTGTCACTCTCCCTCGGATATCATTAAATAAATGGGAAAATGTGTGTGGATGAGCAAAATGTGCGGGTGTGCAAAAGTGATCCCTAAGCATAGAGAGACTTTCGGGTGTGTTTTACTTGGAATGGGTACTCCAAGGTCGTCTCATCAGGGAAGGAAGGTCAAATTATGGTGAAGGTGATTTTATAAAAAGGAAAAATTGTAAAATCTTTTGGATTGGTGTTTTGATGAGTTGTGTTTTTGGTGAAAAGTTCGAGAAACAAGGTTGGCTAATCCTAAGAGGTCATTCCACTACGAATACGAAATCAACTCTAATCATTTTTTCAATAGTGCGTAGGTGTTTGATTTATTCATAGGAAGCAATGGACTAATATGGAGGTGAGGTCTCAAACATACCCTGTAACAAGTGTACGGTATATCAAGAGCTCACAACCACATCCCCACTCAACCTAGTCAAACAAAACTACCTTACACTATGAGGAGGGATGAAGAAGAATGGATTTAGCATACCTAAGAGGAAGTCTCCCATAGATTAGCCTACTTAAACCTTAGCTACTCATGTTAAATGCAAAGACATACAATGTGTAAAGAGACATGATATTGGAATGGAGATTAAAACTTGTGTTAATGTAAAGAAAAGTGAAACTACAAAAATGAGTGCATTTAATACCCAACTTAAAAGATTGAAGTGAAAACTTGAATATAACAATGGTAGATTCCAAGACACTTAACTAAACTTGTAATACATTTGAAATAAATGACATTAAGTGCAATAAATAAAGCTTACAAGATTCTTAAAGTAGATTACAAGTGAAATGGGTAAAAGAAATGCAAAAATCTAACTTCTCTTTCTAAAACTATGTTTGCCTCCTTTAGCTTCTCTCTCTACAATGCTAAACAATGCTATAAAAATGTCAAGTGATGTCTTCATTTTCATCCATGTAGGTCCTATAGCCCATGTGAGAGGTTTTCCATCAATGGGGGGCTGAGTTAATGGCTTGTGCAGGCTAGGACAAGCCCAACCTTTAACTTCTCAGGCTTTTATCTTCTCTATCTTCCTTATTAATGCATTGGCTTCCAAAGTCTACCCTGAAGTGTAGGAGATGTCAAGGTACAAGTGGGAGAATCATAAGGGAGACCCCCAAGTGGCAGAGATTGAGTTGTAGGCTGTTTGACATTTCGGGGCAAAACCTTCTGGAAGGTCGATGCAAACCCTGCAGAAGGTGTATTCCAGTAGACAAAACCTTTTGGAAGGTTTTGACAGAGCATAGGCAGACCAAGTGCAAACCTTTCAGAAGGTTTATGGCCAAACCTTCCATAAGGTTTTCTCCCAACATGCCTTTTTTCTTGATTTCTTCACCTTCGAAGTCTCCGGTTAAGCCATCCTCTCATTTCCATTGTCTTTAAGCACTACAATGGGGGTTTAACTCAAGCCATTTACAACTCTTCATCTATATTCACACAAAACTTCACTAAAAGGTAGATTAAATGCATTTCTCTCCAAATTCACAACAAGAGCAAGTATAAAAGGGTATAAAGAGCATACAAAATGTGCAATATTTTGTGCTAATTTTTTAGCCTTCTTTTGTGGTTGTTTGGACGTCTTGGAGTCTTCTTTAAGGTAAATGTGGTGTGTGCAAATGAGGGGGCTTATCACTTTTATGTCGGTAATTGTCCAACTAATTGCTCCCTTGTGCCTCCTCAACACTTTTTATAGATCATCTTCTTGCTTCGCCTTCAAAGTCGAGCTTATTACCACCGGAAAGGTCTCATTCTCCTCCAAGAATACGTATTTGAGGTTGGATGGTAATGGCTTCAACTCCAACATGGAATTTTGTATAGCCAATGGAAAAATCTTTTTCTCTTCCAAAAGAAGTGTCTCAAATGTTGGGGTCCTTTTTTCTACCCCTTGCAAACTCTCCAGCTCCTCTTGATCAACAATCTTCTCCTCCCCAAACTCCAAAGTGCTCAATAGCTCCAAGTTATCCTCCACCAAAGTATCAATCCTATTGACTTAATGCACTTTCTCATCATCCCCTTGTTGTTTGCACAAATTGAATACATTGAGTTCCATTGTCATATTCCCGAAACTAAGCTTCATAATCCCATTCATGCAATTAATCACGACATTAGAAGTAGCAAGGAATGCCCTACTTAGTATGACAGGAATTTGTGAGCTAGGGTTAGCAACTAGATGAGTTTAAAGTATAATAAAATCAAAAGGAAAATAAATATTATCAACTTGAACTAAGACATCCTCAACTACTCACCTTGGTGTTCTAATGCTTTGGTCTCGTAATTGAAGAGTGATCGAAGTTGACTCCAACTCTTCAAGTTGGAGTTGTTGATACATCGAGTGGGTAGGGGATTGACACTTGCCCCCAAATCAAGAAGTACTTGCTCCACATGGCAATTTCCTATTATGATGGCAATCGCAGGGCATCCAGGGTCTTTGAACTTTTGGGGTGAGGAATGCCTTCTTGTGCACATTCAACTTTCTCTTCACTGTACACAAATTTTTCAAGATCTTGGCACATGAAGGGATTTGATTGATAGCATTGAGGAGTGAGACGTTGATCTTAACCTGCTTGAACATCTCAATAATGACAAAATAATTAGCCACCTTTACGAGTGGCTTTAAATGATTGGGAAAGGGGCCCGAAATGGGACATGCATGCAGATTCACATCAATATTTTTTTCTTTCTCACTCACCTCATCCCCTTGGAGTCATCCTTAGTTTCTTTCTCTTTTGTCAATGTGGTCTTAGGTGATACTTTTGGCATAATGGTCTTGTTGATTTTTTTGCCATACCTTAGGGTACTGACCACCTTGAGTTGTTCACAACTCTCCTTTGTGGGTTTGTATGACTCAATCACATGTTGGCCTCTAGGGTTCTCTTACGGTTGAGAGGGGAATTTCCCCTTCTCTTGTTGAGCCGACCCTATGGCATTGGTTAATTTTGTGATTTGGGTCAGAATATCATTGAAAGCGGCGGCAGTTTGGTTGTTGATGGTGGTTTGGATTTGGATGAATTGGTGCATCACATCCTCCAAGTTTCTTTTATGAGGCGGTTGGTAGGTGGGTGGGTTGGATGGTCGTTGTTGACCAAAACTTTGTGGAGGTGATTTTTGCGAAAACCTTTGTGGATTGGATTGGGGGTATTGGGAGCTATATGAAGGATGTTGACCAAGATATTGGTTTTGCTTGGGAGGCATATGTGGTGAATATAAACTAGACCCATGAGGAATGGGTTTCTCATTCTTCCAACTAAAATTCAGGTGATTGCTCCAACTCGGATTATAATTGTTAAAGTGCGGGGAGAATGATTGTCTAATTTGGTTGAAGGCATTGAATTGCTCTTAGTAAACTTCTTTAAGTGCTAGAATGTTGTTGCATTTCGAGGTGGAATGCTCAACACTCTTACTAATAGATCAAAACTCATCAATCTTCAAAATTTTGGACACCTCATGTCTCCTATTGACCTCTAGACTCTCAACTTTTTGAGACAGTTTGGTGATTTTGGAAAATAAGTCTTCCTGATCCCTTAAATCATACATCCCTCTCCCATTTCTTTGATTACTACCTAGGGAAGACCTCGGTACATCGGCGAGATTCATGATATCCCAAGATTGGGCATTTTGTGCCAATGTTTCAAAGTACTCTAGGGCCTCATCGCGATCCTTGTTTAAAAACTCTCCATTACACATCATATCGATGAACTATCGATGGCCCAGTGTAATTCCTTCATAGAAGAAACTCGCCAATTGCCATGGTTCAAAGCTATGATGGGGAATGGATTGTAGCAATTCCTTATAGTAATCCCAACATTTATAAAATTTCTCATTGGGCTTTTCGAAAAAAAATTTGGATTTGCCTTTTAAGAGCGGTGGTTTTAGGCACCAGGAAAAAATTGTTCAAAAACTCGAAAAACATTTGTGTCCAAGAGATTACTGATCGAGGCTTCACGGAATTCAACCACGTTTTTGCTTTATTTTTAAGGTAAAAGGGGAACAATTTCATGTGAGCTATGTCTTCCAGGCCATGATTAGTGAGGAAGTTTGCAACTATTTCCTCAAATTCCTTGATATGCAAATAAGGATTTTCTCTTTCGATTATGTGGAATTGAGGACATAATTGTAACATTCCGGGCTTAACTAGGAAGGCATGAGCTTGGACCGGTAAATGAATGCATGAGGGAACGGTGCTACGAGTGGGTTGGAGATAATCCCTTATTGACCTTGCCGGAGGATCAATTTGAATATTGTTTCCTTTGTTCATAGGAGGAAATTGCATTCTAGGGTTTGGCATTCTAGGGTCTTGCACTCCCCCGATCCTTTGGACATTTGGCTTTGCACCTACATCCTCAAGTTGTCACCAGCCTCCTTGGGTAGGTCTTAGTCTAGATTCATGTTAGGGCCTAAGGGTCATCTAACCAATCTATTTTGGTCATCCTGTCTCCACATACAAAATAATATCTATAAATGAAAAGACAAGTAAACAAAAATATGTACAAAGAACAACATACCTTGGCCCCTGATGAAAATCAAAAGACTTACCTCCGTTGTTCGATAATCACCTCCTAATTCAATGTTTTGCCTTCCCCAGCGACGACTCCAAAAATGTTGGACTCGTGTTTACCCTAATCTCCGAACATAATTCCAGTAATGTGTATGTGGCTTATACGGTTAGGAGAGTGTCACTCTCCCTCCGATATCATACAAGAAATGGGAAAAATGTGTTTGTGGATGAAAATATGTGTGTATGAAATAATGTTCCCCAAGCGTAGAGAGACTTTCGAGTGTCATGTTTTAGTTGGAATGGGTATTCCAAGGCCGTCTCCTCAGGGAAGAGAGGCTGAATTGTGGTGAAGGTGATTTGGTAAGAAATGCAATAAAAACAAGGTTGGCTAATCCAAAGAGGTCATTCAAATGGGAATGCCAAATCAACTCAATTCACTCAACCAATAGAGCTTAGGTGATTGATTGATTCTTAGCAAGTGAGGGACCAATGTGGAATGTAGGCTCAAGCATACCCTGTGAAAAGTCTACAGTGTATCAAGAGTTCACAACCACATCCGCACTCAACCTAGTCAAACCATGCACTTTACATTACGAAGTAGAATGAAGAAGAATTGATTTAGCATACCCAAGTGAAAGTATCTATTAGATTAGCCAACATAAAGCTTAGCTACTCATGGTTGAAGTAAAAACATTCATAATGTGAGAGACAAGTATATGAAATGCAAATGAAAATGAGATGAGAATGAAGCTTAAAACATATATTAGTGCTAGGAAGAAGTAAACTACTAAGAGAAATTTATTTCATACCAAATGGAAAATTTGCAGAGAACCTAGCAAAAATAATGAAGTGCAAGAACATTTGATTAAACTGGATTACACTTGAATTAAAAGAGATTACAATGCAAGAAATGAAGATTACAAGTGAAATATAACTTACTAAAAAGGAAATGGGTGAAGAAAATGCAAAAAATGAAGCTTTCTATCTCTAAACCTCAATCTTCTACCTTGGGAGATTTTCTCTCTAAAAGTGCTAAACTATCTCTGTAATGTGTAGCCTCCCCCCAATTTTTATCCCTGTAGCTCTATGACCTGTGTGCTAATTGAATTCCATGATTGGGAGAGTTTGGATACCTGCACAAGTAAGGTACATGCATGCCAACATCCCCTACACCATTGACCGATCTCTCTCTTTCTCTCTCCTCTTCCCCCATGCCTCATCTTCCAAAGTCAGGCTTTTGTGCAAGGATGGCATGGGTGTAGGTAGAACATGTCAAGGTAGGTGTGGGAGAGGTGGACCCCCAACCAGTTGGAATATGAGTAATAGGTTTCAGGCCTTTTTTTAGCAAAACCAACAGGTAAGTCGATGGCCAAACCTACTGGTAGGTTTTACTCCAGTAGCCAAAACCTTCCAGAAGGTTTGCAGTAAATCCAACTCCAGTACATAAAACCTACCAGTAGGTTTTTACTTGTTTTGCTCAAATCTTGGTCTTTTCGCCTACAAGTCATCATCAAGCCTCCCCATCATCTCCATTGACTTTGAGCACTACAATGGAGGCTTAATTCCTTCCATTTCTAACTCTTTTCTTGCAAACACACCAAAACCTCATTAATTGTTAGAAATATTACAATTCCTCCCATTTTCACCACAAGAGCAATTATGAAAGGGGTGTAACTGTATACATAATGTGCAATATTTTCTGCTAATCAATATATTAAAGTAATTTTATGATGTTAATTGCTTTTATTACTAGGGACTAGTAATGTTTCGGTTGGGGGTGTGATTAACCATAATTAGTGCGTAATTAAATTGGATTAAGAGGTTAATTGTGTCATTTAAATGAGTTAAAAGAGTCAAAGTAATTGAAATTAAGGTTAGTGCGTAAATTAGGGTTAATGTGTTAATTGTCTTATTTTTAGGGCCTTTTGTGCCTAAATGTTGCAAAGTAAGAGGGAGCAAACTATCAGATCTCAAACCAGCAAGGGAAGTAAACGTAATATCAAGGAACTAGCAAAGAAACAACCCACACCAAGAGAAAGTGGATGAGCACCATCTGGACGGTGGTGGTGGCATCCGGGCAGTCAGCTAAACCGCCTTTACTCCTTCCTCCTCAATGGTTGATTCTTCTAACAAGCTACACAAGATTGGCCAGCTCAAGTTCTATTTCCTTAAAGCACCTCCCTACCCTCTATAAATACCCGTGCAACTTTTCATTTCTAGGATATGGAGTTAGAGGGAAAGCCAGAGAGAGTGGAGGGAAGTCTAGAGAGTCAGAGTGCTCGCCAGGATACAGTCAGTGAGAGTGAGAGAGAGTCAGAAACAGTGCAACGAAGCCTTGTTGAACCACTTCCAGCCATCTTTCCAACTACTTTCTTGCTGAAGCTTTTTCTTTCTTCTATATTTCTGTTATTCATTTTTACTTGGGGGGTTGAACCTCTCACATTATTGTGCCCTAATCGGTGTTAAGAGTGATTGTATTTCAAATATTCCTCAGGGAAGAAATGTCTGTGTTTTATTTTGTATTGTAATGGAACTGTCTCACACCTCTTGCTGGTCTATAGCAATGGGGTGTGAGTAGTCAACTTATACCCTTCGGTGAAGGGTGAACATATGTATGATATTGTTCTGTTTGGTTTGCATTTCAAAAAATAGTATCCAAAAATAATTTTTGAGAAGAGTTTTAAGAAAACAGTTTTGATATTTTCTGAGATAAAAATCTTGTTTGGTTAGATGATTTCAAAAACAATTTTACAACACAGAAAATAGTAAAACCTGTTTGGACAACCTAAATATATGTTTGAACAGTAATTCAAACATTAATAAAAAAAAATATAAGAAAGTTATTTTTTGATTGATAATTTCATAAAAAAAATTCAATAAACCAAACTTTAAAATATAATATATATTATGTTAATATATAATATAACATATTATATTATATAATATATATTATATATAATGGAGATGTATATTATATATTATATAATAATATCAATTATATAATATAATATAATATATATTATATATTATGAGAGAGAGGAAGAAGTTAAAAAAAAAGGAATGACAAAATTTGCTGCTAAGGATACTCGAAGGGCAGACCTCATTAAATTTCAAACTTGTTCTCCTTATTTTCAAAATTTTCAAAGAAAACTTTGAAAACAAGCTAGAGTTACTTTCTATTTCTTTGACTCAAATCTCATTTTTTCTCAAAATTTTGAGAACAAAAACATTAAACAAACAGGTTTTTGGTGTTTTTGAAATTTTGAGAAAAAAAAATAGTTTTCGGAAAGCTAACCAAACATGGCCTAAGTTTTTTCTCTCTTTTCTCTCTTCTCTCTCTATGGCCGGCCACTTGGGTGAATAATGAAGATATTTCTTCTAAATATCAGATTTAGGTTCCTATTTATAGTCGCAAATGTGCAGTCCTCACAACACCGCATGTTTCTGACTTTCGGGTCCGTTTTTCGTCTTGAAACGATTCATTAAATCCCGGATTAAGTCCAAATAAAATTTATTAGAACTTTAACTTAATTTTAAGAAAATTTTATAAAATTCATTTTGTGGAACCTTTAAAATATCATTCACCATGCAGTCGCTTTGAACAACGTGCAAAAATTCGATTATCTCAGAATTCGACGAAATTTGACAGGGTGACTAGGTTTTGTGATACGAACCCAACGGCGAACTCCGTTTCCTTTCAAGGTGTAGAACATAAGTATTTCAAATACGCATTATAGTGACAAATTATCGTTTTATCCTTTTTTCAGAAAAAGTTTAAATTTGCCCGGGCTTTACAAAAAGTTCCAGGGGCATTGCACAAACCAAAGGGGCACGTGAATATTGTCTTCTATTGATCTTCCAAATCAATCTCTATCTGATTGTAGCAGAAGTAACCGTCCAAGAAATAATAGAAAAGATGCCCAGCTACCGTCTCCAACACTTGGTTGATGAATGGCAAGGGAAAGTGATCTTTTCTTGTGCATGAGTTGAGTTTCTAATAATTGATACTAACTCTCCAACCGGTGACTAGCCTTGTTAGAATCAACTCATTCTCCTCATTTGCTACTACAGTGACTCTCGACTTCTTTTGTACTACTTGCGTGGGACTAACTCATTTACCCTTGGCAATTACAAAAATAATGCCCACGTAAAGTAGATTTAGCACTTCATCTCTAACCTGTAAAATCTGGATAAATTTAAACCTTTTTATGAAAAAGGGTAAAATGGTAATTTGTCATTACTGTACGGGTTGTAAACCTACAATTTTATAGAATACAGATGAAAAAATTGGACCTCACTGTTGGATTTGTCTCATGAAATCTAGTTACCCCGTCAAATTTTATCAAATTCTGAGATAGTCAGATTTTCACGTTTTACGAGGTAATCGAGTCTCAGGTGACCCAACAACGGAATTTTTAATAAAATTTCAAAATTTGGAAAATATTTCATAAAAATTAAAATAAAAATGAACTTGGACCAGGATAAAATTTAATCATTTCAGGGTGAAAACAAACCCGAGAAAAAGAGGGTCGTGTGGCTCGTTGTGGGCCAAGTGTTCAAGGGGTATAAATAGGGGAAAAATCAGATTTTCTCCCCCATTCTTCAGTCGGTTCCAACGTGAGAGAGAAAGAGAGGGAAAAAGAAAATTTATTCACCTTCTCTCTAAGATCTACGAAGATTGGGTGCTTAAATCGGCTCGGGCCAAGAATAAAAATCGTTCTCCTCGTCGAGGGCTACGCGACCACACCAAAAACGACGGGTTTCACCAAAGTTCCAAAATAGAGCTTGGAGAAATCAAAGGTTTTGGGTGAAATTGAGACTCTTGAAAGCTTCTACCAAGTGGGTTTACGCTTCAAGAGGTAGGGTTCTTTCCTACTTGGGTTTATTTTACAATCTAGGGTGCGGTGCGTATATGAAATGGGTAGTTTGATAGAAACTTGTATCATTTGTCTATGTTGGTGAAAATGATGAAATGTGTATGAAAATGGGTATAGAATGGTTTAAAATAAATTTCTAACATGGAATTGGTATGTGGTAATTACTTGTGTAATCCCATGGAAATTGGTGTTATGTGGGCATACTATGTGCTTTTACTATTCATAGTGAATAAAGTGTGTTATTGGCATATAATTTGTAATAACATGCTTGTGATGTATGATTGGATATCAAAACGTTGATCTATGCTTATAAATACATCGACATTGTGATGAAATTGATAATTATATGCCTTGGATATAAATTATCATGGAATATGTTTAAATGTGGTTAATTTTGCTCATGTGACATTCTTTACATACGAGCATGACATTGAGATTGTAATGGTGCATTACATTGCATTTGCATGGGAACATCGCATTCATGGGCATCGTTATGGGTGTGGGCATGCGTGCATGTGTTGGATCAAACACCATACTTGGTGGATGATACATAGGCTCGGTATAGCTGGAGCAAGGTTCAACAGAGTCACATGGTTGCATGAAAAACTTGTGTCGGGTATAGCAAGTAGGGCTAGATGCTCCCTAGGGTGCAAGACCCGACTATTGGTTTTATACACTTCCTACGGTACAAGTGCACAAAAGTGTATCGATTTGCGGAGCTGGCGGTGAGACACTAAAAGTCCATTACCCAACAAAGACACATGATTTTGTTTTATAAAATAGTCATTCGATGTGTAACATCCTACAATGACTTGGTTTTATAACCACATGACTTTATTTTAGAATGATCATTGGATGTAATTCATCAATGACAGATTTTTCATACATTGGCATTGTTTTGTGTGGAGGGAGCCTGGAGGGTTCGGGGTAAAGAGCATGAGTGAATCTCATCTCATTTCATGGCATGACCTGACAGAAGTACAAAATTGAATTTGCACATTCTTGTTTGGAATGAATGTTTCCATGTTGAATGTTATGTGTGCACAATTCATATGCATCTAGGTTTGAGTAGTAGCCTCTGTAGGAAATACTCTACTGGGCATGGCTCACCCTATACGGAAAAACATTTTAGGTGTGGGATATGCTCTGGCAGATGGCTCACGTTTGGGGCCCTAGTAACAAGGAAAGGCCGACTTGTGGCCTTGAATTCATTTGTTGTAAAACCATTGTATAAATTTGGTGAAAAGTATATTTTGGGCTTGTAATCATATGGAATTAATTGTAATATACCTTGTATATATTAGGTTTTATGTGAAAGACCTTATTAAGCATGTTTTGGATGGTGTTGGAATGATTTTGAATGAATTGGAAATGAAAAACAGGTGAAACAGACAATTCTAGGCAAAACCTACTGGTAGAACAGGAAAAACCTACCGGTAGATTACAAGTAGAACTTGTCCAGCAGGTAAAACCTACCTGTAGATTACAGGTAGAACTTGTCCAGCAGGTAAAACCTACCGGTAGATTACAGGTAGGTTACAGGTAGAACCTGTCCAACAGGTAAAAACCTACCGGTAAATTATAGGTAGGTTACATGTAGAACTTTTCTAGTGAACAAAACCTACCGGTAGGTCTATAAAAACCTACAGGTAGCTTTTCCAAAAATCTGAAATTTTAAGAATGCATTGCCATGCTTTTGGGCTATATGTTCTTTGGTTCCAAGGGTAGAAATGGACATCAAATGAGCATAAATTATAGCATATTGGACCTTGATTGGACCAAATGGTAAAACATACACGAGTTAAACATGTGGGTTATAATCCCAGTTAAGGGAAAGTTTTTCTTACTAGTTTGTTGTTTTAAATGTTCCTGCATAAACCTTCTGGAAGGTTTGTGTCGACCTTCTGAAAGGTTTTGCCTAGAATGCCCATACAGTCTGCAACTCAAGCTCTGCCATTTGGGGGCCCCACCAACACTTCTCCAACTTGTCCCCTGACATCCCTTACACATCTACATGCCTGTCAACACCCAAGCTTGGACTTTGGAGGCAAAGGCAATAATGAGGAGGATAGAGAAGAATCAATGCAGGGAGATGTTGGCTAGGCCTGCACTAGCCTGCTCAATGCCATCTAATCAATCTCCTATGGATGGGAAGCCTATCATACACCTAGAGCAAGATCATGGACGAAAATACATGTGTCTTGGAGTATTATTCAGGCTGTATTGCATTGTATAGAGAGAAACTCCACGAAAGAAGACATAGTTCAGAGAGAGAAAACTTATGTTTTCGCATTTTCATCCATCAATTTCACTTGTAGTTCCTGTAAGATTTGTGTAAGCTTCACTTAATGTCATTTATTACATGTACATTTCAAGTTTAATTCTTTATTGTGAATTTCACCATTTTTGTATTAAGTTTTCTACATTTCAAGCTTTTAAAATGGTATTCAATGCATTTCTTCTTAGTTAACCTTTCTTTCATTAGCTTATGTTCCAATCTTCATTTCATCATTATGTTTCTTAACATTATGCATGTCTTTGCTTTTATTATGAGTAGCTAAGTTTTAAGTTGGCTAATCTAATGGAGAACTCCTCTTGAGTATGCTATTTCAACTCATTTTATTTCCTCCTCGTAGTGTACATTGATTTGGTTTGACTAGGTTGAGTGTAGACATGGTTGTCAATTCTTGATACACCGTAGACTTGTCATAGTGTACAATTGAATCCTCACCTCCATTTTAGTCTCGCGCATCTTATGAATCAACCAAACATCTAGACACAATTGGAGGAAGGTCTTGAGTTGATTTGATATTCTCATTGAAATGACCTCCTCAAATTAGTCAACACTTGTTTCCATTTCATTTTCTTTAAAAACACAAATCATCAAACTCAAACATCAAAGATTTTTACACTTTTCTTTTTTAACCAAAATCACCTTCAGAACGATTCACCTCCTTCCCTGAGGAGACGACCTTGGAATACGATTTCCTAGTAAAACACGACACTCAAAAGTCTCTTTGCACTTGGAGAGCACTTTTGTTCACACGCACACACATTTCATTCCACACACCTGTTTTCCTAATTCTTGCATCAAACTCAAGTGAGAGTGACACTCACCCATACACATAAGCCATATATACATTGAGGGTTTATATTCAGAAATTAGGAACACATAGAAAGAAGTCAAGTGTTTTTGGTGCAGTTTTCGGGGAAGGCAAAGCGTTAAATTAAGAAGGTGATTTTTGGACAACGGAGATAAGTCCCATAATCTTCATCATAGGCTGAGGTACATTGCTCCTTGTATATACTTTTGTTTATTTATATTTTCATTTGTAGATAGCTTGTTGTATGTGGGGATGGGACGAATAAAACTGATTGGTTAGACAACCTTTAGGCCCTAACATGAACATTGACCAAGACTTACCCGAGGATGTCGGTGACAACTTTGAGGAGTTGGGTGCCAATATGAATGTCCCAAGGGGAGGTGGAGTACAAGAACCTAGAGTTCCAAACCTGAGAATGCACCTTTCTCCTACGAATGAAGGGAACAATATCCAAATTGATCCTCTGGCGAGGTCAATGAGGGATTATCTTCAACCGTCTCGCTGCACCACTCCTTCATGCATTCTCCTACCTGTCCAAGTTCATGCCTTCCTAGTTAAGTTGGGAATGTTGCAACTACTTCCTACATTCAATAAAAAATGAAAGGGAGAATCCTTTCACAAATTTCCAAGTTGTCTAGTGCTTGATGTTTTCCGTTGTTGTTCCCTGGTCTCCTAGCATCACCCTCAAATATGTGTATGGGGCTTATGCGTGTAAGGGAGTGTCATTCTCCATAGGAATGATGTAGGAAATGGGGCAACAAAATAATGAAAAATGAAATGAACAAAATGTTTGGAATGAAATCTATATGAACAAAAGTGCTCCCCAAGTGCAAGGAGTCTTTTGAGTGTCGTGTTTTACTTGGAAAAGTATTCCAAGGTTGTCTCCTCAAGGAAGGAAAGTTAAAGTGTGTGAAAGTGATTTTGTGAAAAAGGAAAGTGTAAAATCTTGTAGTTGGTTTTGGTGAGTTTTGTTCTTAATGAAAATGCAAGAAAACAAGTGTTGGCTAATCCAAATAGGCATTCCAATGGGAAGGCCAATTCAACTCGAAACCTTCCTCCAATGATGCATAGATGAACAATTGATTCGTGGGAAGCTAGAGACGAGATGGTAAGGATCCAAGCATAAACCGTGACCAGGACTACGGAATATCAAAGACTCACAACCTCGTCCACCCTCAACCTAGTCAAACCGAACCATCGTACACCAATAAGAGGAAAGAAAATGAGTTGAAATGAAAAACCCAAGAGAATTTCTCTCTTGAATTAGCCAACTAAAAATCTAGCTACTCATGAAAGCCAGAAGAAAATACATAATATAAAGAGACATAATGGTGAAATGAAGATTAGAACTTAAACTAATACAAGAAATCATAAACTAAGAAGAACAATATTCAATACCCATTTTAAAGCAAGAAATGAAGAAAACTTAACAGAACAATGGTGAAATGGAAAATGCAAGACTAAACATGAAATGAACTAGAAATAAATGACATTAAGGTGCAAGGATTAAAGATTACAAAAGTATTAAAGCTTACTACAACAAAAATGGAGAAGATAATGCAAAAATATAAATTTCTATTACACTATTCATCATCTTCTTCATTGGATTTTCTAAGTGTAGGTAGCCACCACTCAAAATGTTGTGGAATGCTGAATATATGGTGAGAGAGGATGCAAATTTCGTCCATGAGGCTTCCCATAGCCTGTGTGCAATCCTCCCATCAATGAGAGGTGAGTTGATTGGCTTGGCAGGCTAGGAGAAGACTAGCCTGCAACTCCTCTAGCAGCCCCCTTCTCTCCCACCCTCATTAATGCCAATGCCTCCAAAGTCTTCTCCTAGGCTGTAGGGGACATGTAAATATGTAAGGGATGTCAGGGGACAAGTGAAAGAATCAATGGTGGGACCCCCAAACAAGTGGATCATAAGTTGTAGGCATTCTAGACATTCTGCGCAAAACATTCCGGAAGGTTTATTCCAGTAGGCAAAATCTTCCGAAAGGTCGTCCGGAGGGTGACAGCTCAGGACCAAATTTAGTAAAATTGTCATAATTTGTGATCCAACCATTGGTTTGAGCTAAAATTTTGGCACAATATAGAAGACATCCAGATATACAACTCTTAGGCTTTGCACTTTTTCAGATTCAAAGTGGATCATGGTCAAACATGGGAAAAACACAGGTACTGTGTACTGACTTTGGGAAAGTGGGCTAAACCTTCCGGAAGGTTTTCATCCAAATTGTATTTTTCTTGGTTTCTTCACCTTCCAAGCCTCCCTATCCTCATTCAATGTGTCAATCTCTTCACCACACATTCACACTTAGTTGCAAAGCTCTAAAAGCCATCATTTATGCTATAATTACCTGCAATATCAAAATTTCCACATTATTCCTAACTTTAACTAATTATAAATAATTTATATGCAAATTTAAGTTAAAAAACATGAAATGAGGCCAATAACTATGCAATCTTTTCTGCTCATCATCTAGGAAAGTGGGGAGTCTTGAGGTCAATAGGAGTCTTGCTCGATTTGTGAGAGTGTGGAGCATTCCATTTTGGAGTGCCCTAACATTTTAACACTTAAGGAAGTGTACTACAAGCAAGTTAATGCCTTTAACCAAATGAGGCAATCATTATCCGCGCACTCAAATACTTACAATTAGGGTTGGAGTAATCACCCAAACTTTGGTTGAAGAAATTAGAATTCCACTTCTCATGGTTCTAGTACATATTCACGTCCCGTGCCTCCTAAGCAAAGTCAATACCAAGGCCAAGGTCAAGTGTCTAGCTCCTAATACCCCTAGTCCAATCCACAATGGTATTCATCAAATCCACCTCCATAAAAATTCTCCCACAGTCCACCTCCACAAAGTTATGGCCAACATGGACCATCCAATCCTCTCACCTACTAACCTCCCCCATAAGAGGAATATGGAGGAAGTGTTGTATAATTTCATCCAAAGCCAAACCGCCATCAACAATCAAAATGTCACAGCTTTTAATGACATTAGGACTCAACTCACAAAGTTGACCAATTCTATGGGAACATTACAACAAGAGAAGGGGAAATTTCCCGCTCAACCCCAAGAAAACCCAAGAGGCCAACATGTCATTGAGTCGTCTGAACCCAACAGTGAGAGTTGTGAGCAACTCAAAGCTATCACCACTCTACAAAGTGGCAAACAAGTTGATAAGACCATTGTGCCAAAAGTTTCATCCAAAGCCACAATGCTAATAGAGAAAGAGACTAAGGGTGACACCGAAGGGGGTGAGGTGAGTGAAAAAGAAAAAAATGTTGATAAAAGTGAGCATACATCCCCCATTCGTGCCCCTTTTCCAAATCGTTTGGAACCACCCACGAAGGTAGCTAACAATTCTCATACAATTGAGATGTTCAAGCATGTTAAAATCAATATTTCACTCCTCAATGCCATAAAGTAAATTCTGTCATATGCCAAGATCTTGAAGGATTTGTGCACAGTAAAGAGGAGGCTAAATGTGCACAAGAAGGCATTCGTCACTGAGCAACTGAGCTCAATTTTGAGGACTAACAGCCCACCAAAGTTTAAAGATCCCGGATGCCCTACCATTGCTATCACAATAGGGAATTATCGGGTGAAGCAAGCTCTCCTTGACTTGGGGGCAAGTGTCAACCGCCTACCATACTCGATGTATCAACAACTCCAACTTGAAGAGTTGAAGCCAACTCCAATCACTCTTTAGTTGGCGGATCGTTGCGTTAGAACACCGAGGGGAGTAGTTGAGGATGTTTTAGTCCAAGTTGATAAATTTTATTTCCTTGTTGATTTTATTGTACTTGACACTCACCTTGTTGCAAACCTTAGCTCTGAAATCCTTGTCACACTTGGTAGACCTTTTCTTGCCACATCTAATGCTGGGATTAATTGCAAGAACGGTCTTATAAAGCTGGAATTTGAGAACATGAGTATGGACCTGGATGTTTTCAACTTGTCTAAACAATTGGGGGATGATGAAGAAACACATGAAATCAACCGAATCGACACATTGGTGGAGGAACACCTAGAACTAATGGGCACCTTAAAGTTAGGAGAGGTGGAGATTGTTTATATGGAAGAGGTTGATGAGCAAGAGGAGTTGGAGAGCTTTAAAGGTGTAGAAAAATGAACCCTTACATTCGAGAAGTTCCCACATCAACACAAAAATCTTTCCCTCGATGAGGAAAAACCTATCTTGGAGTTGAAATCATTACCATCCTATCTTAAGGTTGCATATCTTGGGAATGACAATACCTTTCCAGTGGTGATTATTTCAACTTTGGAGGAGAAGCAAGAAGAGGATCTTTTAAAAGTATTGAAAAGGCATAAGGGAGCGATTGGTTAGACAATTGCTGACATTAAGGGGATAAGCCCCCTCATTTTCACACACCGGATGAAAGCTTAACCTGTGCACAAGAAAGGATCACTTCCCTTTGCCATTCATCAACTAAGTGTTGGAAAGAGTAGCTGTGCATTTATTTTACTGCTTCTTGGATGGCTACTTTGGGTATAACTAGATTGAGATCACTTTGGAGGATCAAGAGAATACCACTTTCACTTGCCCCTATAGTACTTTTGCCTATCGACACATGCCTTTCAGGTTGTGCAATGCCCTAGGGACTTTTCAACATTGCATAATAGGGATTTTCAGTGATATGGATGGAAAGATTGTGGAAGTGTTTATGGATGACTTCTCAATGTTTGGGGATTCTTTCAGTGGATGTTTAGAGAACTTAGAGAGAGTTCTAGAGAGATATGAGGAGAAGAATTTAGGTCTTAACTGGGAAAAGTCTCACTTCATGGTGACATAAGGAATTGTTCTAGGGCATATCATCTCGACGAAGGGGATCGAGGTTGACAAATCAATGGTTGAGGCCATTTCCAACCTCCCTACACCAAAGGTCATCAAGGATATTTGGTTGTTTCTTGGCCATGCTAGCTTTTATCGTTGTTTTATTAAGGACTTTAGTTCATTGGCCCGACCTTTGACCAATTTACTTTCAAAAGATGTCCCATTCATCTAGTCAGATGATTATGAGGCATCCTTTAAAAAATTAAAGAACATGTTTATTTCACCTCCAATCATGCGACCACCCAAGTGGGACTCACCATTTGACTTTATGTGCGATGCGAGTGATTACATGGTCGGCACAGTGCTCGGTCAAAGGGAGGACAAGAGACCATATATAATATACTACCCATGCAAACACTCAATGAAACTCAAATGAACTATACCACCATAGAAAAGGAGTTACTAGTGGTAGTATTTGCATTGGATAAATTCCGATCCTACTTCATTGGCTCATCGATAGTAGTCTATACCGATCACTCTGCTTTGAAGTATTTGTTGTCTAAGCAGGATGTCAAACCGAGACACATCAGGTGGATCCTCCTACTCTAAGAATTAAACTTGACAGTCAATTGCAAGAAGGGAGTGGAGAATGTGGTGGCAGACCATTTGTCCCGACTTGTGGTGCAAGATGCCGATGAGCATATTCGTATCCCTAACTTTTTTCCTAATGAGCATCTAATTTCAATTCATTCTATTTTTCATTGGTATGCTAACATATCTAATTATCATGTTATAAGGAAAATAACATTGCATTGGAGTCCAGAGGATAGACAAAGGTTTATAGCGGATGTAAAGTACTTTTACTTCAGAAAATGAGCAGCGGGATGTCCTTGCATTTTGCCACTTGGAAGCATGCGGTGGCCATTTCTTTTCCAAAAAGACTTCAGCGAAAATTCTACAATCAGGTTTTTACTGGCCCTCTTTGATAAAAGATTGTATCTCTTTCTGTAAAGAATGTGATATGTGCCAACGTTTGGGTAGTGTGACTCGAAGGAACATAATGCCCCTCTCCCTTTGTACTTGTTATGGAGATATTTGACTGTTGGGGCATCAACTTCATGGGTCCTTCCCTAGGTCATTTGGCTACCTATACATTTTGCTAACATTGGACTATGTGTCCAAATGGGTGGAGTCTATCCCGACCAAGACTAATGACCACTGGGCTATAGTCAAGTTCTTAAAAGAGAACATCTTTTTGAGGTTTGCAATGCCTCGTGCTATGTTAAGCGATAGTTGTTTGCATTTCTGTAATAGGTCATTTGCATCTCTTATGTATAAATATGGCATCACACATAAGGTGTCCACGATAGATCACCCAAAGACTAATTGCCAAGCCGAGTTGGCCAATAGGGAGATTAAAAATATCCAAGAGAAAATAGTGAATCCCAATAGGAATGATTTGTCATTTTGGTTGACCGATGCCCTTTGTACTTACCGCACAACTTATAAGACAATTCTAGGCATGTCTCCCCATCGACTCGTCTATGGCAAGGCTTGTCATTTGCCGGTTGAAATGAAACATAAAGCCTATTGGGCCATAAAAACCTTAAACTTCAACATGAGAATGGCGGGAGAAAATAGAAAGCTGGAAATGAAGGAATTGGAAGAGATTCGAAGAGATGTATATGAGAGCTCAAAAATTTCAAAGGAGAGGGCTAAGATCTTTCATGATAAATTCATTATAAGGAAATCATTTGAGCCTGGACAAAAAGTGCTCTTATACAATTCTCATCTCTTGATCTTTCAAGGGCAAGTCCAATCCCGTTGGGATGGCCCCTATCTTCTCAAGGTGGCCTACCCCCAATAGAGCTATAGAAGTCACAAACCCCAAGGATGGCAAGACATTCAAGGACAATGGCCAAAGGCTTAAGCCATTTTTGGTATAGTGTTGTTTTTCTTAGTTTCATATATTGGTGTTTTTGTCAAAGCTCAAGTGCGGGGTTTTCTCTAAGCCTACTCATCTTTTTACAGTCCATCATTGCATATCATATATTTTTTGTTGCATTGAGGACAATGCATGAATCAAGTTGGGGGGGGTGAGGTGCACCAGTTGTATGATTGATGGCACAGCTATTGGTTGGTTAATCCAATACAATCGACTTTGGAAGCCTTGGCGAAAAACTAGGAATTTTTGGTCCAAAGAGAATTGTAATTGGTAGTTTATTATTATTATTTGATTTATGAATTTTTGTTTGACTAGGAGTATTAATTAGAGTTTAACTAGGAAATTACTATAGAGTTTTAGTAGGATAGGGATTTGAGAGTTTGATTATGAAACTCTTTTAGTATTTTAGTAAGAAAGTAGTTTTTATTTTAGTAGGGGAATTGGCCTATAAATAATGGTGTAATCCCAACTATTTTTAATTAGAGAGAGTGATATAATTGTAACGCCCCCAAAAAAAAAAACACCTTGGACGACATTACTATCTAAAACCATTCACTTCATGAGAGCAACTAATATGATTCATAAGTAAAGAAGATTTCATTCATCAATCAGAATATTCACAATTCCATTCAAAAGATTAGGCCAAACCATGGCCATTGCATCCAAAATAATATGCCCAACTATGGCACTTACATCCCAAAAATATTAAATATTATCTTGCAGCGGAATAACAAAATATTAGACTTCACATTGTCTCAAAAATGAATCTCTTAGTCTAGAACATAAAAAGAGAAATTCTAAACATCCCCCTCCGGATCCACATGCCCACCCACTTGAGCCTCCCAAGGTACTTGCTCGTTAACTCCGAACTCTTCCTCTAAAGCAAAATCTGAAAATGATATTGTTTGTAGGGGGTGAACACTAAGCTTTGTAGGAAAATCCTCCCAAACTTGGACAAGGTTTTGAAAACATATAAAACAAGTCGGTCTCATTTCACAAATATCATATATAACTTTTGAAGGAAAATAGGGACATTTCAATAGATCTCAACTTTACAAAATCTCGATATATAAAATGAAGTAAAACTAATTCCAAAATTGAGCCATTTGCACAATGATAACCAATAACCCACAATGTATATCAAGCCACAACTTGTATCTTTCACAACATTATGTATATGTATCTCAGGTATGATGTATGATATCGTATGAATAAACACACATCAAAAATATCCTGACACACACACACACACCCAATCCTTGCAAGGATTCTCAATCTTTAGGAAGGCCGTATACCAACGCATTGGCAGGGACGATCCAACCCAGGAATAGTATACTAACCCTCAGCCTGGATAACACATGAGCGAATAGTGGTTTGGTCCTCGCAAGGCACCAACCCCACTACGAGTGATAGGGAACCTTCAAACCCACACAGATTAAGAAACGCATCTAACCCATTCTACAATATCCGGTTAGGCCACCATGGTCATCCAAACATCCACAAGAGATACAATATAACCCATTTCCTCAAATCACAAGCAATTCCAAAAATCCCCAAATTTCACATGTATTATTCTAATAGAACAATTCAAGAAAATATGCAAGAGATCACCAAAATACCATTTTATTGTTTAATACAAAGCACTAGGTTTGAAATCCATAACAAAGGAAAAATCAAGAGAAAAATCCATTTCTCTTGAAAAACTAGGTTTTGAAATCAAAACAAGGGTTTTCATGGCTTTCAACCCATAACTTCACTCAAGACATGAGAAGGTTTGCAAGAACATCAAGAAACAAGGATATCATAACTTATATATAAGATTTAGAGTCAAAATATGTATATATATAAGCCTTAGCATCAATGAACAAGAGTGGAAGAAAACCCCTACCTTCTTCTTCCTTAGTGTTCTTGAAGAACTTGAGATTTGATCTTTCCCAAACTTGAATCAACCCTTTAATCATTTGTTTTCCATTTTTTCTTCCTCTCCAAGATTTTCTAGGGTTAGAAATGTTTAAATGGGGCTGAGGGAGGTGTCCTTAAGTATTTATAGTGGAAGAAATGGTGTCTTGTGCGCGATTCTAGGAGTTAGAATTCGTAACTGATGTTCGAACGTCATTGGCGTTCGAACATCCTTAGCTCCCAGTACTTGGTTTTTCCATCAGACAAAAAGTACTGGAACGCACTATCGTTTGAATGGACTTTCAAGTTGGACTGTAGGACATTCGAACGTAATTTCACGTTAGAATGTAGGTCATTCGAACGTACTTTCACGTTCGAACTTATTTCCTGTTTCTGCTAAAACTTCCAGTGCAGTTTTGGCCTATTTAAAGGCTATGATCCAAATACTAGGCAGTGTCCAAAATCCTTTTTACCTAAATTCTCTCTAAAGTGTGCTTTCATTGCGGAGTACTTTCAAACTTCTACAACATACCCTATTACCTCAACTAACCTTTTTATTTCTACTCTTACAATCTACATAATTCATGCATACATCATTACATATATTAGCATTTCAAAAACATAATTACGTTGTTATATAAAGATAAGAATGTGGGGTTTTACAATCCACCCCCTTAAAAAAAGTTTCATCCTCGAAACTTACCTTAAGTAGAGAACAAGTGAGGGTACTTTTCTCGTATTTCCTACTCTGGTTCCCAAGTAGCCTCCTCCACCCCATGATGTTGCCACAAGACTTTCACCAGTTGAATGACTTTGTTGTGACATACCTTCTCCTTGGTATCGAGGATCTTCACTGGTTGTTCTTCATATGTTGCTCCATCTTGAATTTCTATATCATCCAAATCCACGACATGAGTTGTATCCGATTGACACTTCCTCAACATTGACACATGAAACACATCATGTACCCCTGACAACTGAACTGGTAACCGAAGTTGATACGCTACTTTGCCCATAGTTTTGATCAGTTCAAAGGGTCTGGTGTATCTTGGTGCTAATTTCCCCTTCTTGCCAAATCTAAACACTCCCTTCTTGGGTGACACCTTGAGGAACACATAGTCCCCCCTCTTAGAATTCCAATGGTCTTCGTCTTCCATCCATATAACTTTTCTATCTATTTTGTGTTGTGCGTAATCTCTCCCAAATGAGTTGAATTTTCACTATAGTCTTCCAAACAATTTCTGGCCCAAACAAACTACTCTCTCCAACTTCCAACCAACAAGTCAGGGACCTATATGGTCTTCCAAACAATGCCTCATACTGTGCCATGCCAATGCTAGATTGAAAACTATTGTTGTATGCAAATTCCACCAACGGTAGATGATCACTCCAACTTTCCTTGAAGTCCAACACAGAAGCACGTAGCATGTCCTCTAGAATCTATATTACCCTCTCAGATTGGGCATCCGTTTGAGGATGAAAGGCGGTGCTAAAGTGTAACTCTATCCCCATGGCTCGTTGTAGACTTTGCCAGAATTGCACCACAAACCAAGAATCACGATCTACACGATAGAAAGTGGAACTCCATGTAATCTAACAATTTCACGGATATAAAGCTTGCTCAAGGTCTCAAAAGTGTTAGTGGTCTTCATACTCAAGAAATGAGCGGACTTGGTGAGTCTATCAACAATGACCCATATGACATTATGCCCTCGTGAAGTCCAGGGAAAATCAGACACGAAATCCATGGTGATGTGATCCCACTTCCACTCTGGGATAGGCAAAAATCGTAGTAATCCTCTGGGCTTTTGATGCTCCACATTCACCTGCTGACATACTGCACATCGTGCTATGAATATTGCCACATCCTTCTCCATTCCCTTTCACCAATATTGGTGCTTCATGTCTCTATACATTTTTGTCCCACCCGGGTGGATAGCAAACTTAGAGCGATGACACTCTCCAACTATCTCCTCCTTTAGGGATGAATCATTGGGTACACATAGCTTTTCCCCATATCTCAGTTCTCCATTCTTCAAGGACCAACCTTCAACTGCTTCCCCATTTTCCAATTTAGCTCGAATTGACTCTAAGTAAGGATCCAAGCATTGCAACTTCACAACCCTACATTGGAGGGTAGGTTGAGCCACAAGGTTAAACAAGCATGGTCAGGATCCATCTCCTCTAACCCATAGATCATAGTCTCCAAGAGCATCCATCATCTTCCATTTACTTGCGAGAACATTAAGTTCTCCCCAAGACTTCCTTCTAAGTGCATCTGCGACAACATTAGCCTTCCCTGGATGGTAGTTGAGTGTGAAATCGTAATCTTCTAGATACTCAATCTACCTTCTTTGCCGAAGATTTAAATATTTATGTGTGAAGATGTACTTGAGGCTCTTATGATCTGAAAATACTTGAAACTTTTCTCCATAAAAGTAACACCTCCACAACTTAAGAGCAAAAACTACATCATCAAGCTCTAAGTCGTGAGTGGGATAATTCTGCTCGTGGATCTTTAGTTGTCTCGAGCCATAAGCAACTACTTTACCTCCTTGCATGAACACACATCCCAAGCCTCGTAATGAAGCATCTGTGTAAACATCGCATCCTTCCCCATTGCTCAGAATAATTAGGACAGGAGTGTTGTCAACCTTTCCTTCAAGGTGCGAAAGGCTTGTTCAGACATTTGAGTCCACAAGAATTTTCCCCCCTTCTTTGTAAGGCGAGTCATTGGCATTGCCAGCTTCGAGAACCCTTCCACGAACCTTCGATATTAGCCTGCTAACCCCAGGAAACTACGTACTTCAATCACATTCTTCGATGGTTCCCATTTCATCACAGCTTCAATCTTTGTGGGGTCAACGGCTATACCTTGTTTCGACACAACATGGCCAAGAAATTTCACTTTCTTTATCCAGAACTCACATTTACTCATCTTGGCATATAGCTTATGCTCTCTCAAAGTATGAAGCACTACCGACAGATGGTGTTCATGTTCCCCTTCTATCCGTGAATAGATTAATATGTCATCAATAAACCCAATGACAAACTGATCTAGATACGGCTAAAATACATTGTGCATCAAGTCTATAAAGGCTGTAGGAGCATTAGTCAGTCGAAACAGAATTATCGTATATTCAAAATGACCATACCAGATACGAAAAGTTGTTTTAGGAATATCCTTCTCCTTGATCTGCAATTGATGCTACCCTGTGCGAAGATCAATCTTGGAGTAATACTTAGAAGCCCTCAGCTGATCGAATAAATCATCAATTCGTGGCAATGGATATTTATTCTTCACTCTCACTCAGTTCAACCTTTGGTAGTCTGTGCATAACTGAAGTGTTTCATCAGGCTTCTTCACAAAAAGAAATGGGGCTCCCCAATGTGAAGTGCTCAAACGGATAAACCTAATAGTTAAGATATGGACCAAATGTTTACTTAGCTCCTTTAACTCCAAAGGTGTCATCCAATAGGGTGCAATGGATATGGGTTCGGTTCCCGGATGGAGATCAATCTTAAACTCAATGTCTCTCTGTAGGGGTATCCCGGGTAGTTTGTCTGTGAAGACATCCGAAAAATCTGACACTACCAGCACCACGTCATGATGGAATTTATCCCGCTCATCTCCCATTAAGCTAGCCAAGAAACTCAAATTGCTCCCCGCCTTAGCTTGCAAGAATATATTTTTCGTAGTGGAAAATGGATGGGAAGAATTTCGATCATTAATGAAGCTAAAAACTACACCACCCGATAATCGGAATAAAACTCGTTTACAAAAATAATCCATTACTGCACGAAAAGTGGACAACAAGTTCATCCCAAATATTATGTCATTCCCCTTCATGTCTAATGCAACCAAATCTACAATTAATTCTTGCTCCCCAATTCGAAGGACACAACCTCTACACAACCTTCTAGTATCCAACCATTCCCCCGTAGGCATGTCAATACTCAAGGCATGTTCTAGCTTCGCAAAGTCCAATCCCAAATTGATAGCATATGTAGTGCATATGAATGGAGTAGCACCGAGATCAAATAAAATTCAGGCCCAAGAATTGTAGAGAAGAACAATACCTTCCACAACGGCATTGGAAGCATCTTCCTCTAGTTGAGTCAAAGCAAACACTCTCCCTTAATTGGCACCGCTGGGTGCTATAGCTCCTAACTGTCTTTGGTGTAGTGGCTTCAGCAGTGGTGGCTTCGGTGCATTAACCTGTTCAGCCGTCGGGGTATTCTTTTGGGGTGAGAAGATCTAACAATGATTCCGAGTATGCCCCAAACCTCCACATGCAAAGCAATCTCATGGGTCTACTCCTACCCTTTCTAGTATGCCTCTAACTCCTCTGGCTATTTGAAGCCTCTGTCCAACCGCCTGCTCTTGGCGACGATATGATGCCACTCTCTGCACTCCACTACCGCTAGCACCAGTCCTGATCGGACCTCCCCTCCTGAAATTCTATCACCTTTGGTATCCTCTGCGTCTCTCTCAACCAGTGCAGCTCTATCAACTAGATCCCCATAGTCTCGGATCTTGTGGGCCACTACCTTCTCCCGGATGGCAGGCCTCAAGTCTTGCTCAAAGTGTTTGGCCGTCCTAGCCTTAGTAGATATGAATTCTGTGGCATAGCAGGATAACTCGTCAAACTTTCTCTCATACTTGGCTACCATCATGCTACCCTGTCGTAGAGTGAAAAAATCTACACTCATCTTGTCCTTGACTAATTCAGGAAAATATTTGTCTTGGAAGATTTGATCAAACACCTCCCAAGTAAGCGCATCAGTGTTCCTCCTTCTCTTCACCAAGTCCCACCAATGGTCTGCCTTCCCCTCTAACAAGTATGTAGCCAAACCAACCCGCAAATCCTCAACAACTTGCATGCTATCACACATCTTCCTCACCTGACAAATCCACTTATCCATATCCAGAGGGTGAGAGCTTCCTTGAAAAAAGGATGAACCCCACCGTTGTGGTTGTTGTTTCCATTCTGATGTTATACCAGAGTGGTTAGCTCCCTTACGCATTGATAAATGCCATTCATGGCATTTGGAGGTGGTGGTGGTGGTGGGTTTGCTTGGCCACCACATCCCCGTCTACGTCCACGTCCACGTCCACGTTCACCCTCCATCTTGCACATCAATTCATAATTTAGTTTACTTAATGTACAAGACATCCTAACTATCACTTTAATCTAAAGCATAAGATGTGTGTAAAATTTACGTCAACAATTTCATTCAACCTAATCTAACCTTTCTAGTGGTAATCTATAACCTATAGCTCTTATGTAAGACCTAAAGCCTAAGCTCTGATACCAAACTTGTAATGCCCAAAAAAAAAAAACACACCTTGGATGGCATAACTATCTAAAACCATTCACTTCATGAGAGCAACTAATATGATCCATGAGTAAAGAAGATTTCATTCATCAATCATAATATTCACAATTCCATTCAAAAGATTAGGCCAAACCATGGGCATTGCATCCAAAAGAATATGGCCAACTATGGCACTTACATCCCAAAAATATTAAATATTATCTTCCCGCCGAATAACAAAATATTAGACATCACATTGTCTCAGAATGAATCTCTTAGTCGAGAACATAAAAAGAGCAATTCTAAACATCCCCCTCCAGATCCACATGCCCATCCACTTCAGCCTCCCAAGGTACCTACTCGTCAACTCCGAGCTCTTCCTCTAAACCAAAATCTGAAAATGATATTGTTTGTAGGGGATGAGCACTAAGTTCTATAGAAAAATCCTCCCAAACTTGAACAAGGTTTTGAAAACATATAAAATAAGTCGGTCTCATTTCACAAATATCATATATAACTTTGGAAGGAAAACAGGGATATTTCAGTGGATCTCAAGTTTATGAAATCTCGATATAAAAAATAAAGAAGTAAAACTAATTCCAACAATGAGCCATTTCCACAACAATAACCAATAACCCACAATGTATATCAAGCCACAACTTGTATCTTTCACAACATTATGTATATGTATCTCAAGTATGATGTATGACATCGCATGAATAAACACATCAAGAATATCCTGGCCCATACACACACTCAATCCTTGCAAGGATTCTCAATCTTTAGGAAGGGCGTATACCAACACATTGACAGGGATGACCAACTCAGTAATAGTATACTAACTCTCAACCTCGATAACACGAGAGCGAATAGTGGTTTGGTCCTCACAAGACACCAACTCCACTACGAGTGATAGGGAAACTTCAAACCCATACGGATTAAGAAATGCATCTAACCCCCTCTATGATATCCGGTCAATGACCACCCGTGGTCATCCAAACATCCACAAGAGATACAATATAACCCATTTCCTCAAATCACAAGCAATTCCAAAAATCCCCAAATCTCACATGTATTATTCCAATAGAATAATTCAAGAAAATATGCAATAGAGTACCAAAATACCATTTTATTGTTTAATACAAAGCACTAGAGTTTTGAATTCGATAACAAAGGAAAAATCAAGAGAAAAATCTAGTTCTCTTGAAAAACTAGGTTTTGAAATCAAAACAAGGGTTTTTATGGCTTTCAACCCATAACTTCACCTAAGACATGAGAAGGTTTGCAAGAACATCAAGAAACAATGATATCATAACATATATATAAGATTTATAGTCAAAATATGTATATATATAAGCCTTAGCATCATGAACAAGAGTGGAAGAAAATTCCTACCTTCTTCTTCCTTAGTGTTCTTGAAGAACTTGAGATTTGATCTTTTCCAAACTTGAATCAACCCTTTAATCTTTTGTTTTCCCTTTCTTTCTTCCTCTATAAGCTTTTCTAGGGTTAGAAATGTTGACATGGGGCTTAGGGAGGTGTCCTTAAGTATTTATAATGAAAGAAATGGTATCTTGTGCGCGATTATGAGAGTCATAATTCGTAACTAACATTCGAACATCATTGGCGTTCGAATGTCCTTAGCTTCTAGTACTTTGGTTTTTCCATCAGACAAAAAGTACTGGAATGTAGTGTCGTTCGAATGGACTTTCACATTCGAACGTCATTTCACGTTCGAGCGTAGGTCGTTCGAACGTACTTTCACATTCAAATGTACTTCCTGTTTCTGCTGAAACTTCCAATGCAGTTTTGGCCTATTTAGAGGTCGATTTGGAAAATTTTCATTAAAACACTTTTGTAGCTCTAGAGGTCTACTATCCGCTGTCAAAAGTTCAGATGAAATGGACATTAGGATAAACAGTTATGATCCAAATACTAGGCAGTGTCCAAAATCCTTTTTACCCTCTAAAGTGTGCTTTTATTTCGGAGTACTTCCAAACTTCTACAACATACCCTATTACTTCAACTAACCTTTATATGTCTATTCTTACAATCTACATTGTTCATGCATACATCATTGCATATATTAGCATTTCAAAAACATAATTATGTTGTTATACAAAGATAAGATTGTGGGGGTTTACAATAATAAAAAGTGATTCTCCATATAGAATTTATGTGTTTCTTTACCAATTCCTTGCGAGGATAAGGTAAACCACTTCCAACCCCTCTTCTTTCTTCTTCTCTTTCTATTCTGTGATTTATTGTCCTTTCCGTCCTACATCAGTTTGGTATCAGAGCAAAACTCTAATCCATTTATCACACTTTGTTGCCCTATTCTCTACCTACTGTTACTGTTATGTAGCCTTTCAAGTCATTAGATTCTCTTTCAACATATAGTTTGCTAAATTTTATCGAGAAAAAAAAAACCACTGACATAGTTATTGAACCATCAATTACACAAACACCCTGTAAGATTTTTGAAATTATAGATTGAACTCACGAGGTTTCTAAAATTGCATATTTGACCATGAAATTTCAAAAATTACAATTTTGCCCCATAATTTTCTAAAATTATAGTTTTACCCCAGAATTTTTTGAAATTATAGATTGACCCCAGAATTTTCAAAATAAAAAATTAAATTCTACTACAATCAAGATGGTGACCAATGCCAAGCTAAGTGCTAGAGTTTAAGCACGTGATTCGCGATTAGATTCGCTCCAAGAATGGGTGGATTCTCTCCAAGCATCTGTCACCTCAAAATCAAACAACCAATACTCGCACAAGTCCCTCCACTACAAGTACCAGTTCAAGAAAACCCAAAATTGTTTGATTTTGATAATGGGGTTAAATTAGAGGTTGGAGATTTTCACAGGGACAATAATCCTGAGATTTTCCTTAAATGGATGCATAGCATCAAATGCTTCTTTAGATGGTATCGTTTGACCAATGAGAGGAAGGTATTCTTTGAAAAATCAAAATTGAATGGTATAACAAGACTTTGGTGGGTAAAGTACCAACAAACTCACTTTGATAGATCATGGGATGATATGAAGACTGCTATGACCCGCTACTTTGTGTCTACTAATTATAAGCAACGAGCTCATCTACCGTTTACACAATTAAATCAAGGAAGTATGTTTGTGGAGGAGTACACAAGAAAGTTCTACAGCTTAGCCACCTGATCAGATTTTCAATAGATTGACGATGTAATGATTGCCATGTACAAGCAAGGTCTCAATTCACAAATTTCTACAGGTTTTGCTGCAAGTAGACTTTACACCATGGCAGATGTAGTTCAGGTTACCTATCAGATGGAAGATAAGTTGAAAAAGATAACTTATATGAGATATTCTATAACACCTCCAACCTGGATAGAGAAGTATTGTAGATACAAATCAAGGTAAATCCACTAATAAATCCCAACAGAATACTTTTACTCCAAAAAAATCATCTTGGGCTAGTGCTAATTCTTCTTCTCAAGGGAGTACTAATTCTAAGATAAGATGTTTTAATTGTCTTGGTTTTGGCCATCTCTCTTTTCAATGCCCTTCAAAACCTGTTGTTGTGGTTTAAAAGGAAGATTCTAAGGTGCATATGATTTTGATGAGCCAAAATTTGAAATAAAGATTTTAGAACCTCTTGATGTGGGTGAGGTTAAGTTTGATGATTTGGGTGATGATCATTTTATAGGTGTTTTTCGTCCTCTACTTATTGCTAATAACGACGTTGCTAATGGTGAGTTTATTCATCGAGGAAAAATATTTCAGACAAGAGTTTTTTGTAAAGGATAGATATGTTCGTTAGTGATTGACACGAGATGTTGCCCAAATGTGGTATTAGAAGAGCTCGTGAAGCAGCTAAATTTGAAAGTTGAACCATATCTAGAACCATATCATGTACCATGGATTAGTAATACGAAGCTGAAAGTTGATAAGAAATGTCCAGTTACATTCACCATTGGAAGTCTTAAGGAGACCGTCATATGTGATATACTACCTCTCAAGCTTTGTCATATACTTTTTAGGGTGCACTTGGATATGGGATCGTGATGCACAACATGCGGGGTGTGCTAATACCTATTCTTTTGTATTGGAAGAAAGAAGTATACTCTTACTTGTGCTACAGATGCACCTACACTACAATTGAAAATGAGTTTGTTATTGATTTAGAGAGTTTCTCCATCAGATGACATTCTTGGCCCTTCTCCTTACTCGTCGAAGTCGAGTTCTTTTCAGCGGGGGAAAATTGATGGCACAACCATTGGTTGGTTAGACCAATACAATCGACTTTGGAAACCTAGGAGAAAGACTAGGAACTTTTGGTCCAAAGAGAAGTGTAATTGGTAGTTTATTATTTTTATTTGATTTATGAGTATTTGTTTGACTAGAAAATTATTATAGAGTTTTAGTAGGATAGGGATTTGAGAGTTTGATTATGAAACTCTTTTAGTATTTTGCTAGGAAAGTATTTTTATTTTAGTAGGGGACTTGGCCTATAAATAATAGTGTAATCCCAACTATTTTTAATTACAGAGAGTGATATAATAAAAAAGTGGTTCTCCGTGTAGAATTTATGTGTTTCTTCACCGATTCCTTGCGAGAATGAGTTAAACCCTTCCAGCCCCTCTTCTTTCTTCTTCTCTTTCTATTCTGTGATTTTTAGTCCTTCTCGTTTTACATCAATGATACACCAATGTTTGTGGAAATTTTTGTTGATAATACCAATTTTTGTTGTGAGATTCACCTTTCACATATCATACAGATTTTTGTTTACATTAGTTGCAAATTATGTGAAGAATTTGAAATTTTTTGTGAAAGAATATCTGAATGTTGATATGTTTTCCTTTATTAAGAGTGTTATGGGTTTGTTGAAATGTTGATCTTTGTGTTGAAATTTGAATACATGAGCACTTTATAGAAGTTCATCCTATGCTTGAGTATCACTTATGCATTTGCTTTTAAACTCACCAGTATGTTCACCTTGAATGTGTAATTTCAAATATTTACGAATTGAGTTCACGTTTTAGTGCTTGACATGAATAGTGGAGATGAGTAAGAACCCATGAGAGCTTTAGTGTCAATCCTTGTTGGAGGGAACTTATATTTACTCAAGGAACAATTTTGCAAATCTCAAATGTGTTCAGTAATCTCATTATGCTTGTTTTGGTTAGGTGCATTTGGGTAGTTGATTGACTTTGTCTTGATATGTAAAATGTTCTCCCATGTAAATCTAGAAATGATCTTAGGCCATCTTTGATTTGCTTTGAGCCTTATCATTTTCTCTTGTAAAAATTTAATACCTAGTATTGTGATTAAGCCTTGATTATAAATTTGTTTTCATGCCACACAAGTGACCAAGCCAGCATAAAAAGATAAAAATTTACCACACCTTGGTTGTTCCGAGAGATGACTATGATTGATCGTATAAGAAAAGGTATGGTGTGGAAAACCAAACAAAAGGGATGAATGATGTAGAAACTCAAAGAGTTGAATGGAAAAATAATGGAAATCCAAGAAAATGAGAAAAAGGGAGTGAAAAGAAGAAAAAAAAAGACAAAAAGAAGAGGAAGACGTTAAGGAAAAGAAAGAAAAGAAAACAAAGAGTGATGTGATGGTATTAGACTGAAAATCCCATGAAAAGGGAGGTGTTTTAAAATAAAAGTCTTTCACTCGAAACAACTCTTTTTGTTATCCTATTTCCTGCATTTCACTTGCCTCTTTATCACCCCAAGGCCTCGTTATAACCCATGAAAGTCCTAAATGATCTAGAGAAGCATGAGAGATGCATACGTTCAAAGAAAAAGAGAAGTTAGTTTGCTATCTAGTGCCCTAACATTCCCTAATGAGATTATGCCAAGGTTGTTTTATTTCCATGCATGAAATTCATTTTTGGGTTATATGTGGGCATACTTCATTTTATGCACAAGATTCTATCTCACATATACAGATGGAGAGCATGCCAAGATAACTAAAGTGTGATTCATTGTTGAGAGACACCCTTGGTAAGGTTGCATCGAAGCTTAATTTGGATAGCCAAAGTGAATGTGAATTCTATTGTGTAAAGTGTTTAAATTACATGTCCGTTTCACACACCCATGTGTTTGAAAATGAATGTGTAGGTGCATACTCTAGTTTAGCATTTAAAGCCACAGTGACGCTCATGTGTGCTTGGTTCAGACATTTGAAAGATGTATTAGGTAGCCCTATGCTTGCAGAATAGTGGAATATTGCTCAACTTTCTATATTTCATAAGATTTATGAATGCCCTTGCTATTTGAATCTATGATTTACATTTTGGATATTCATTTTGGTAGTCTAAATTAGAATTCCATGTCTTGTAGTTTAAAAACATCAAAATTGCATACCATGTTGCAATTTCATAAATGACATTGGGCATGAGCATTCGATTGTGGTTCTTATGTGTGGTTCAAGTTCTTAGTAGATTAGAAGTCCTAGAAGGGGTGTTAAAATGTTTTGGAGTGGAGTAAATTTAGGGTAGATGTGAATTTTTTAACAAAGGAATGGTTTTGTAGCAAAGGCAAAACGTTCCGAAAGGTTTTGATCGACCTTCTGCAAGGTTTTACCTAGTAGAATTTTTTGCTTCAAGCAGTAAGCAAAATGGTCTGGAAGGTTTTGATCGACCTTTTTGAAGGTTTTGCCTATAAGCCTAAAAACGAGGGTTTTAGGTTCAATTTTTTTTAGAAACCCTTCACATTTCCACTAATTCTCAACCTCCCAAGCTCTCTCCTCTCATTTTACTCTCTTCTGATCATCAAAACACTTCACCTAACTTTAAATTCCTCTCTTTTTTCTTGATTGGGGTTAATTTTCTTGAGCCATTCTCACCAAGAACCCTAGGTTTCCATTTCCACCCAAATAACTTGCTCTCTTTGTTCTTTCCGAAAAAAACATAACTCCATCACAATGGTTCGCAAAAGAGGGATTCCTATGGATGTTTTTGAGCCCATCAAGCACCTCTTAGTGTGGTTGTTGATGTTCATTGGTTTAGGGGCACTGTTGATGGTCAAGGCCCGCACCAAGCGAATGGGCCCCAAGTCCCCACCACCTACGGGTATGAGCTCCCACAAAAAATAGCGATGAAGGCCTGAGTAGCCAAGATAGCAAAAAAAGAAGGACTAAGGCTAAGCACAATGCACGTAGACAACAAATTGAGGAAAATGGTGTCACGTGTGAGAGGTACGTGGATAAAGTCTCTCTCGGGTCAAATGATAAGGTTGTGAGAGTGATCAAGGCACATGGGGTGGATATTTGGTTTCAAGAGGTGAAGGGATACAACTTGGGAATGTGTAGGGAATTTTACAAAAAAATTGACTATGTTTGGAGAAGATGGGAGTAGGTTGGGGACTAATGTGCGAGGGAAATCCTTTGAGGTGACCCCCAACACAACATAATCTGTGATGGGATAGGAGAGGCCTCCCCCGACTGCCCCAATCTACCCAAACAACTTGGAGGAGTAGGACTCTAACATATTATGTGGTTCTCAGCTATGAGGACCCGACCACGTTCAAAGGAATAACATTGGTTGAGGGCCTCAAGCTCTTGTATAGGGTAATAAACAAGGTACTACACTACAATCTAATGCCCCGGGGTTTGGAGAAGAACCCAAACATTGAGAATCTTGCCCTCCTCCATGCATTCATGATAGGGTGGGAGATTGATGTGACATTTTTGATATTTGAGGAGATGCGGGAGTTTGCTAAGGCCGCAAAGGTGAAGGCGAATCTCCCCTTTGGCAACCTTGTCACCCATCTATGCGACCACGCCAAGGTGAAATCTTATGCACATGACACTCTACTTCCCCCAGGGACTGGAGCCATTGGGAAGTTGAGCAGCAGCAGGAAAGCTGCCAGGACTGTGGGAGAGAGACCTAGAGCCTTGAGGCCAGAGCCACCTGCTGCAGGTCTATCTACTTTAGCTACACCTGCACCTGCCTCTGCCCGTACCATGTCACAGCGTAGGGACGCACTAGAGTCCACTATGCATGGGCTGTCAGTTATGGTGACGTGACTTTTACAGCACACATTCTTGGGTGAGTCTGTCCCCGTTGGACCTTCATAGCTTCCATTTGGACTATCGTCTTCACCTCCCATGCCTTCCATGACTATTGATACGGGAGAGACCGACAAGGATGATGATGATGAGGATACGGACTATGAGGGAGAGACTGAGGAGGAGGACGCATTTGATGATAACAGTGATGGAGGGGGTGATTAGGAGGACTTTTGTATTCTGTTTCTTTTGATTTTAGGATGTACAATAGGGTTAGTTCATCGGCCTACTAGAACTTTCTTTAGGTTTTGGGTCATTCTTTTTTGGAACTCGAACCCTTTGTAAAGAATTTTTGAGAATGATCAATGAAAATACCACAGTTGTTATATTTTGTCATTGCCCATGTTCTTTCTTAATTGCAATATGATTTTTGGATTTTGAGTGTTTGGATACGTACTTGTATGAATGGGTTTTATTTTAGTTCATAGCTTGTGGTTTAAAGTGAATGTTTTCTACGGACTAGCAAAGCTCAAGATAGGGGGTGTGATTAACACAAAACATTGCATAAATTGTATGCTATTATGCCTTTTTATACTTGCCTTTGTTGTGATTTTGGGGAGAAATGTGTTGAATCTTCTCTTTAATGGAGTTTTGTGTAAATGCAGGTTAAAAGATGTAAATGATTTGGGTTAAGCTCCCATTCAAGTGTTTGAAGCCAATGAAAATGAGGGGATAGCTTAAAGGAACGATTGGAGGGTGAAGAAACCAAAAAAAAGATAAAAATTTGTTTTCATGCCACACAAGTGACCAAGCCAGTGTAAAAAGATAAAAATTTACCACACCTTGGTTGTTCCGAGAACTGACTATGATTGATCGTATAAGAAAGGGTATGGTCTAGAAACCCAAACAAAAGGGATGAATGATGTTGAAACTCAAAGAGTTGAATGGAAAAAGAATGGAAATCTAAGAAAAGGAGAAAAAGGGGGTGAAAAGAAGAAAAAAATGACAAAAGAAAAGGAAAATATTATGGAAAAGAAAGAAAAGAAATAAAGAGTGATGTGATGGTGTTAGATTGAAAATCCCATGGAAAGGGAGGTGTTTTTGAAATAAAAGTCTTTCACTCGGAACAACTCTTTTTTTTATCCTATTTCCTTCATTTCAATTGCCTCATTATCACCCCAAGGGCCCATTATAACCCATGAAAGTCCTAAATGATCTAGAGAAGTATGGGAGATGCATACTTTTAAAGAAAAAGAGAAGTTGGTTTGCTATCTAGTGCCCTAGCCTTCCCTTCAAGAGATTATGCCAAGGTTGTTTTATTTTCATGCATGAACTTCATTCTTGGGTTATATCTGAGCATACTTCATTTTGTGCACAAGATTCTATCTCACATATACACATGGAGAGCATGCCAGGAAAACTAAAGTGTGATTCATTGTTGAGAGACACCCTTGGTGAGATTGCATCGAAGCTTAATTTGGATAGCCAAAGTTAATGTGAATATGAATTCTATTGTGTAAAGTGTTTAAATTAAATGCCCATTTCACACACGCACGAGTTTGAAAATGAATGTGTAGGTGCATACTCTAGTTTAGCATTTAAAGCCATAGTTATGCTCATGTATGCTTGGTTCAGGTGTTAGAACGATGTATTAGGTAGCCCTATGCTTGCGGAATAGGAGAATATTGCTCAACTTTTGATATTTCATAAGATTTAAGAATGCCCTTGCTATTTGAATCTATGATTTACAATTTGGGTATTCATTTTGGTATTTTATATTATAATTCCATGTCTTGTAGTTTGAAAACATCAAAATTGCATATCAATTGCAATTTCATAAATGACTTTGGGCATGATCATTCAATTGTGGTTCTTATGTGTGGTTCAAGTTCTTGGTAGGTTAGATGTCCTAGGAAGGGTGTTAAAATGTTTTGGTGTGGAGGAAGGTTGGGGTAGATGTGAAATTTTGAACAAAGGAATGGTTTTGCAGCAAAGGCAAAACTTTCTGAAAGGTTTAGTCAAAAACCTTCCGGAAGGTTCTATCCAGTGAGCAAAACTCGGAAGGTTTTGATTGACCTTCCAAAATGTTTTGCCTACTGGAATGTTTTGCCTCAAGCAGTAAGCAAAACCGTCTGGAAGGTTTTGCCCAGAACCTTCAAAACAAGGTTTTTAAGTTCAATTTTTTTAGAAACCCTTCACATTTTGACTAATTCTAAACCTCCCAAGATCTCTCCTCTCCTTCTACTCTGTTCTAATCTTCAAAACACTTCACTCAACTTCAAATTTCTCACTTTTTTCTTGATTGGAGTTAATTTTGAGTGAATCTTTGCCGAAAAGTTTGGTGTTTCACCAAGAACCCTAGGTTTCCATTTTCCCCCAAATCACTTGCTCTCTTTGATCTTTCCAACAATACCTAACTCCATCATAATGGCTCGCATAAGATGGATTGCTATGGATGTTTTTGAGCCCATTAAGCACCTCTTAGTGTGGTTGTTGATGTTTGTTGGTTTGGGGGCACTGTTGACATTCATGGCCTGCACCAAGCAAACGGGCCCTGAGTCCCCACCACCTACAGGTACGAGCTCTCGTAAAAGGAGCGGTGAGGGCCTGAGCAGCAAAGATTGGGAAGAAAGGACTAAGGCTAAGCACGATGCACGTAGATAACGAAGTGAGGAAAAAGGCGTCATGTGTGAGAGGTACGTAGATAAATTCTTTCTTGAGTCAAATGATGAGGTTGTGAGAGTGATCGAGGCACATCGGGTGGATATTTGGTTTCAAGAAGTGAAGGGCTACAACTTGGGAATGTGTAGGAAATTTTACAAAAAAATTGACTATGTTTGGAGAAAATAGGAGTAGGTTGAGGACCAATGTGCGGGCGAAGACCTTTGAGGTGACCCCTGACATGAAATAATCTGTGAAGGGATACAAGAGGCCTACCCCGACTACCCTGGTCTACCCACACAACTTGGAGGGGGGTAGGACTCTCATAGATTATGTGGCTCTCACCTATGAAGACTCGACCACATTCAAAGGAACAACGTTGGTCGGGGGCCTCGAGCATTCATATGGGGTAATGAACAAGGTATTGCACTACAATCTAAAGCCCCGGGGTTCAGAGAAGAACCCAAACATCGAGAAGCTTGCCCTCCTCCACGAATTCATGATGGGGGTGGTGATTGATGTGGCATTTTTTATATTTGAGGAGATGCGGGAGTTTGCCAAGGCCGCAAAGTCCAAGGCGAATCTCCATTTGGTAACCTCATCACCCATTTGTGCGACCATGCCAAGGTGAAATCTTATGCACATGACACTTACTTCCCTCGGACTGGTGCCATTGGGAAGTCGAGCAATAGCAAGATAGCTGCTAGGACTGGGGGAGTAAGACCTAGAGCCTCGAAGTCAGAGCCATCTGCTGCAGGTCCATTGCTTGACAAATTTCCTTATTGTTTCCTAACCTATAAACATCACCTTTTAGCATGTATAGTATATAAATAAATGGGAGTGTCACTCTCCTAGGGATGATATCAAAAGAAAGGGCAACAGAATGGTGGATGAATGAGATTTCAAATGTGAGTATGTGTGAACAAAAGTGCTCCCCAAGCGCAAGGAGACTTTCACGGATCGTGTTTTACTTGGTGGTATTCCAAGGTCGTTTCCACGGGGAAGGAAGTAAACCGAGGGGAAGGTGATTTTGGGAGAAAGAAAGTGTAAAATCTTTGATTGTTGGAAGTTGTTTGGTGAAGTTGTTTTGATGCTAGTAAAATGAGAAACAAATGTTGGCAAATCCAAGAGGTCACTCCAATAGGAATACCGTCTCAACTCAAAACCCTCCTCCAATAGAGCATGAATGAACGATTGATTCGTGGGAAGCTAGGGGTAAGATTGGTGAGTATCTAAGCATAAACCGTGACTAGGCCTACGGAATATCAAAGACTCACCAAGTTATCCACCCTCAACCCAGTCAAACCGAACCATTGAACTCTGAAAAGAGGGGAGGAGAATGAGTTGAAATGGTATACCCAAGTGGAGGTTCCTCTTGGTTTTGCCAACTAATAGATTTAGTTATTCATGCTTAAAATAAAGACAACAATATGATGAGAAGACATTATAAAAAAAAATAAAGACTAAAACTAAGCATAAACGAATTGCATAAATTTAACTTCCGGATAACCACCTCTTACTAAAGATTGGATAAGAAACTACTCACTCATCATTGCTTTGTTAAAACTTGAAAAGTGAGTGATGCTCATCCCTCCAAGTAGAGGAGTTACAAGGTAACACATTTTGCACAATGAGCCGATCTTCGACAAAGAATGAGTGAATCACGTTCCACCCTTCACGGCTTTGGTAAAGCTCTAGAAAAGTGGAAGAGTTTCACTCCTCTAAGGGAAGAAGGAAGCTCAAGCAATGGAAGTAAAAGAAAGCAATAACACAATAAAAGAAAGCAATACTTAAAGTAAAAGAAAGCAATAAATTAAAAGGAAGCAATAATACAATAAAAGAAAGCAATACTTAAAGAAAGCTATAAGCAATAAGGAAAGCAATAATACTTTTGGAGGGTTTTCCACTACCAAAAGATGAATGTTTTACAAGTCCTAAGGGGTGGTATTTATAGGCAACAAGGGAGGGTGAAAGTTTTGTTAGGTGGCCTTGAATCTTGTTAGGTGGACTTGAAGAGTCTTGTTAGGTGGACTTGAAAATCTTGTTAGGTGACTTTGAATCTTGTTAGGTGGACTTGAAAATCTTGTTAGGTGGACTTGAAAATCTTGTTATGTGGCCTTGAATTCTTTGATCCTCCTTTGTTTTGAGCTTTGATAATTGGCACCACAGTAGTTTGTAGCTTTAATGCAATTGGCTCCCCAGTAGTTTGTAGCTTTGACGCACAAAATCCTGAAAAGAACAACAATTAATGCATTATCCTTTATTCACACACTAATTCTAATTTGATTTATTTTGACTAGTTTTACTTTATTCAACTAACACAATTTACCTATTAAATTATGCCTTAATTAGGGTTAATCATCCATCTACTTCAGCTCCACCTGCACCTGCCCCTACCCGTACCATGTCGTAGTGTATGGACGCACTAGAGTCCACTATACATGGGTTGTCGATTATGGTGACGTGACTTTTCCAGCACAGACGAGTGAGCCCATCCCAGGTGGTCCTCCACAGCCTCTAGTTGGACTATTGTCTTCAGCTCCCATGCCTTCCTTGACTATTGATATGGGAGAGACTGACGAGGATGATGATGAAGAGGAGAGAGTCTGAGGGAGAGACTGAGGAGGAGGACGCATTTGATGATGACAGTGATGGAGGGGGTGATTAGGAGGACTTTTGTATTCTATTTTTTTTTATTTTAGGATGTACAGTAGGGTTAGTTCATCGGCCCAGTAAAAGTGTCTTTAGGTTTTGGGTTATTTGTTTTGGAACTCGAACCCTTTGTAAAGAATTTTTGAGAATGATCAATGAAAATACCACAGTTGTTATATTTTGTCATTGCCCAAGTTTTTTCTTAATTACAATATGATTTTTGGATTTTGAGTGCTTGGATATGTACTTGTATGAATGGATTTTATTTTAGTTCATAGCTTGTGGTTAAAAGTGAATGTTTGCTACGGACTAGCAAAGCTCAAGTTGGGGGGTGTGATTAGCATAAAAAATTGCATATATTATATGCTATTATGCCCTTTTATACTTGCTTTTGTTGTGATTTTGGGGAGAAATGTGTTTAATCTTCTCTTTAAGGGACTTTTGTGTAAATGTGGGTTAAAAGATGTAAATGGTTTAGGTTAAGCCATTGAAGTGTTTGAAGCCAATGAAGATGAGAAGATAACTTAAAGGAAGGATTGAAGGGTGAAGAAACCAAAAAAATTACAATGTGGTTGAAAACCTTCCGGAAGGTTTGGCTAAAAACCTTCCAGAAGGTTTATACTTGGTGTGTCTATTCACTTCCAAAACCTTCCCGAAGGTTTTGCTTACTGGTTTTCTGTTTAACTATTCCTACATAAAACTTTCGGAAGGTTTGTGTCGACCTTCTGGAAGGTTTTGCCTAGAAAGTCCAAAACAGTCTACAACTCAAGCTCTATTATTTGGGGGCCCCACCTATACTTCTCTAACTTGTCTGACATCCCTTACACATCTACATTCCTCCCAACACCAAAGCTTGTACTTTGGAGGCAATGGCATTAATGAGAAGGAAAGAGAAGAGTTAATGTAGGGAGGTGCAGGCTAGGCCTGCACTAGCCTGCCCCAATGTCATCCAATTAGCCTCCTATGGATGGGAAGCCTATCATACACCTAGAGCAAGCTTCATGGATGAAAATACATGTATCTTGGAGTATTATTCAGGATGTATTGCATTGTAGAGAGAGAAGCTCCAAGGAAGAAGACATAGTTTAGAAAGAGAAAGCTTATGTTTTGTATTTTCTTCCATCCATTTCACTTGTAGTTCCTGTAAGATTTGTGTAAGCTTCATTTAATGTCATTTATTACATGTAAATTTCAAGTTTAATTCTACATTGTGGATTTCACCATTGTTGTATAAAGTTTTCAACATTTCAAGCTTCTAAAACGGGTATTTAATGCATTTCTGCTTAGTTAACGTTTCTTTCATTAGTTCAAGTTCAAATCTTCATTTATTCATTATGTTTCTTTACATTATGCATGTCTTTCCTTTTATTATGAGTAGCTAAGTTTTAAGTTGGCTATTCCAAGGGAGAATTCCTCTTCAGTATGCTATTTCAACTCATTTGCTTTCCTTCTCGTAGTGTACGTTGATTTGGTTTGACTAGGTTGAGTGTGGACATGGTTTTGAGTTCTTGATACACTGTAGACTTGTCACGGTGTATGCTTGAATCCTCACCTCCATTTTAGTTCCGCCCTTCCTATAAATCAATCAAACATCTTGACACCATTGGAGGAAAGTCTTGAGTTGATTTAGCATTCTCATTGGAATGGCCTCTTCAGATTAGCCAACACTTGTTTCCATTTCATTTTCATTAAGAACACAAATCACCAAACTCAAACATCAAAGATTTTTACACTTTTAATTTTTCACCGAAATCACCTTCGAAACGATTCACCTCCTTCTCTGAAAAGACAACCTTGGAATATGATTTTCAAGTAAACCACGATAGTCGAAACTCTCCCTACGCTTGGGGAGCACTTTTGTTCACACACACACACATTTCATTTCACTCACTCGTTTTTCCCAATTCTTGCATCGAACCCGAGTGAGAGTGACACTCACCCACACATATAAGTCATATATACATTGAGGGTTCATGTTCGAAAATTAGGAACACATGGAAACAACCAAGCAATATGGTAGGTTGTGTGTGTTAGGTCCTCATACAAAAGAGACTCTACCTGAATTTTGTTAAAGTTTTGGACCTTGGTGCATGAGGTATCACTACACGTTATCAGGTTAAGCGGTGTCACGGGTTATTCTGTGGGTTGATGGCGATCAACGAGTTAATTGGGACCCCCAAAAAGTGGGGAATCATAGATACCATTTCCACATGTTCAAGGTTGTAAAACAATTATCAATTGTCCCAATCTAATAGTAATGTTTCCCGTGGCAATGGTAAATGAGAATTTTTTAATAGAAAGATGTATAGAGAAGTAGAAGATCAAGAACACAAATAAACTAACATGGTTTAACCTCTAAGTCACATTCATTAATCAAAAGTCCAGAGCAGCTAAGTCTTTCTTATTCAACCTTGGTTGATTTGTACCCATTAGTTACACCCTATATTCATATGTATGACCAAATTGTTAGAGACTTGTGTTAGGCCGGTCAGAAGCACTCTATGCTTAAGTTAGTAAGGTCCCTAGCAATAGATGAAGTAGCACTGAAGAGATGTGTGTACCTTAGACTTAAGCTTTCCTCGGTATTTTTACCGTTGGATTGTCTCATTTCTGCTAAGGTTCCCATTTTTCTACAAGGCTAGGTGGCACGCCTATGTCTTAGTCAGATTCTTCTTTATTTGTCCCTTGATTCCTTCTGACTTATAGCCACCTATTATTTAGTGTGCGTGATCCTGTGATTTAGGCAGCACTATAGCTTGTTCACGATTTCATAGGAGATTTTTTTATAGGTAGACTGTAACTAGGATACCAATCATGTATCCTCTATCCCTCCTAAGAATCGTCTTAGAGTAATACTTGAAGAAACCCATTTCATGTTTGTGTTCATGATTATCTTACGCAACTAAGTGCAATAATATCCCGGGGTAATAAAGAACCTTCCCTAGAATCTCATATCAATCCATTTTGATTCGAGCACTTTCCTATACATGTCTCATATGACTGTATCTCTGATGATCCTAGGTGACATGGTAAAGTAGTTACTTCTAACCTAGACTTCATGACATAGCTCTAAGTGTAAGGGTATAGTGAATTTCAGGGCTCACACAATGATGGAGGGGGTATCAATCTTATCACTCTCATATTTAGTCGACTATAGCACATACAATATGATATTTATGCTACGGTGGAGCTCCCACTAAATGGGCAATGTCACTCTCAAACACTATATGAATATGGGTCTAGTTGCCACATAGGCATCTAACTTGTCCTACTCTAGGCCAGCCATTCTCTAAGTGCTTCTTGAGTGATCACATTCAGCTCTATTCAGGTTTATACAGAATCGTTGAGGCATTCCATATTCGACTTACTTAAATCTCATCTCAGTCCATAATCGAGGCAACAACATTATCAATCACTAATGCATATTAAGAAACTCATACATATAGCGCATCATAAGCTCATTATACATGCACCAATATGATCACTTTGTCTCATCCTACTCGGTATCTTAGCGCCAAGGTGATCACCCATGTGAGTGGGCTGATCTAAACTTGGTGACATTACTACAATTTATGTGCCTCATAAAAAAAGTATCATTCATGCAACCACAAGTAGGAGAGAAAATGAAAAATGCATGAAATATAAATATCCATACGTCCACCATACAATTCAAAGCAAGTCAAATCCTACATATCCCCAAATTTCTCACATGAGTTTGGAATATATCTTTAGCAATATGCTTAGTGGCAGGATAAGCCACCATTCTGCTAGTGGAAATATGCTTTAGAACCAGCTCTCCTTGTCTGGTCATGTCTCCAATGTAGTGAAATTGTATATCAATATGCTTGGTCCTGCCATGATATTTAGGATCCTTTGGATATAACATTGCATTTATGCTATCAAATCGAATCTCAAAAGCATCATAGGGCGGGACACAATCCCAAATAGCTGAATGAATCTCCTCAACTAGATTGCTTGTTGAACTGTAGCTGAATAGATTATGTACTCATACTCCATAGAAGATAAAGCAATAAAAGCTTGTTTCTTGCTATACCAAGAAACAAATCCTCTTCCAAGTGTGAACACATAAATCGAGGTGGATTTGTGTTCATCTCAATCACCACCCTAATCTGCATCGCAAAATCCTCTCAATCTCTCAAGTCCCACCATGATAGCATATAATGAGATATGTGGTATCATGAAGGTAACAGAAAATACTCTCAACAGTCTGTCAATGAACTAGTTATGGGTTGCTTTGGTAATGACTTACAACGCCAATTGCATAATAAATATCAAGATGAGTACACAAGAAAGCATACATTAAACTCCCTATTGCACTCGCATAAGGGACCCTCTTCATGATTTCCTTCTCCTCATCTAATCTAGGACAATGATCAAGGCTTAAATTTTAGCCCTTCTCAACTGGGATATGGGTTTTAAATAGTGCATTTGGAGCCACTGTAAGATTTTGTTCATATAGGTTTCTTGTGACAAACCAAAAAACCTTTTAAAATGATCCCTTGGGATCTTAACTCCGAGCACGTAATTTCCCTCTCCCATATCCTTCATCTCAAAAGTAGAGGATAGCCATTCCTTAGTGGCATTGATCATCTCTATATCATTTCCAACTAATAGAATGTCATCCACATATAGAGACAGGATTGAAATTCACTTCCCTATATGTTTGATATACACACAATAGTCTTCATCTATCATTAGATGAGCAAAAAGTCATAATGGCTTCATGCAACTTGAGATACCATTGTCTAGATGACTATTTGTGACCATAAATAGATCGTTTAAGGAGGCACACCTTGCTCTCCTTCCCCTTAGTTACAAATTTAGAGGTTGATCTACATAGATCTCTTCATCTAGTCCTCCATAGAGGAATACAATTATGACATCCATCTGGTAGAGCTCTAAATCCAATTAACTACTACAGCTAGAATCACACAAATAGAGGCAAATCTCACCACAGGGTAGAATGTGTCCTCGTAATCTATACCCTTCATTTGGGTATACTGTTTTGCTATGAGTCAGGCCTAATATTTTTGAATTGACCCATATACCTTACATTATGTTTTTAAAACCCATTAGTATTGCATCCAGATGGAAGATCAGATAACTCCCATACTTTATTCCTTGTCATTGAGTCCAACTCATCCCCCACGACAACTAGCAATTCTTCACAAGTAGGTGAAGTTATGGCTTCTTTGTAGGAAGTAGGCTCATCTATGTCCCCTTTAATCTCAAAATGACGACGGGGAATATGTCCATGTTTACTCCTACGTAACAAAAGGTCCTTATGATTTACTATCTATTGGGGTGCTTCCATTCATTAGCACACTCCTACTAGGTGGAAAAAATTCCTATTCTAATGAGATAGTGTATCATCATCACCAAAGGACGGTGTGACCTCTTGTAACTCAAACAACTCAAGGTCCTTTCTAACCTCACCTATGCTTGGGAAGTTATACTTGAGAAATTCCACATTTCTGGACTCCACTTCAGTCATACCCCAATCAGGATGTTCCCCATACATCACATAACCTTTTGGAATTCTCTGGATATTTGATGAACACCTGTTGGCTTGCCCTAGGACCAAGATTTCCATACTTATAGAGGTGTTATGAACATAACCAGTTGAACCCCATGGCCATAAATGATCCAAACTAGGCTTTGCATCATTCCACAGTTCTTATGGGGTACTACGCAAAAATTTACTAGGTACTTAGTTAATGATGTAAGTTGTTGTCAATAAAGCATCCCTGACAAAACTTATTGGTAGGTTGGATTTTGCCTTCATCGATCTAACCATATCTAGTAAGGTACAATTTCTCTGCTCCACAATACCATTTGTTGCATTGTGCCAAATACCATAAGTTGCCTATATATCTTTTTTCCTCACAAAGCTCCTTAAATTGCCCAAAAATATATTAATGTCCTCTATCAGTTCATATCGTCTTTAAATTTCTCTCCTATATCAACTATTGCTACAAAATTCTTAAAGAAATCTAATGCTTTAGACTTGTGACAAATCAAATACACTTAATCGAAACTTGAAAAATTATCAATAAATGTAAGGAAATAAAAGGCACCATGAAGTGTCTTGACATTTATGGGTCCACAAATGTTTAAATGAACAAGATCCAATAGATGAGAAGTTCTTAAAGCCTTTTTGGATGCTTTCCCAAGCAAACAAGGCTCAGACATAGGAAGGCTAACTTTAGTGAGAGACCCCAATAGGCTTTGTCTAGCCAATATGATCATTATTTATTTTTCGTAGATGACAAAGTCTAGCATGACATATTACACTATCAACTTTCGAGGGAAAAGTAACATTAACAAAAAGAGGAATTGCCAGAATCAACATCTACTTTAAAACATCCATGTCCAAATGAAGTACCATCCTAGAGGATGTCCAAATTATTTTCTAAAAAAAAAAATAGAATCCTAAATGTAAACTTAACATAGATTACAACTAATTCTAAGAGCATATAGCACATCATGTAGGAGCGGTAAACGTTCACTGCACATTTTGAGTTGATATGAACCAATTCCCAGAGCTTCTTCTTGTGTACCATTCCCAAAAGTAACATACTGTGTGCCCACTAGAACTTGATGGTAATCCACAAACCCTACTCTATCCCACACTATGTGCTTGTGTGCTCTAGTATCTACAATCCATTCAGGAAGAGAGTGAATAACTAATGCATGAGAACAAACATTTGAATAGATAGATTTAAGTGAAGGACATACCTTCTTCGGCTCAATATTGTCAAGAGTGAAGTGTCCCTTCTTCTTATAGTTGTAGCACTTCAATTTTGCTACCTCTCTTTTGCCACCACATTTGCCCCTATAGGGCTTGGCAACCTTATGTTCATTTGTTCCATGATTCCAGTTCCCTACTTACCATTATTCCCTTGTCTCCTATACTTAGGCCTCGAAGACCCATGCTTCACAACTTGTGAGACAAGACCAACTAGGCGATTCACTTCCAAGAATTCTTAGTCAAGCTCGAGATGACGTGAAATGTCATTAAAAGTCTTGAGATTTTCACTATAAGTCATCAGAAGCTTCATATGTGCCCACTGAGGCTCTAATAGGGAGCAAATAACAGCTATGATAGGGAACTATGACTAGTGTTTTGAAGTAAGCAGTGATAGAGACCGAGTAACTGGAAACCTTGAGAGTTTAAAGTTATGAAATTTCCTGGACAGAATATAAGATTCTTTCCAAGACATTTTCTAAACAAAATATAAGATAAATTCAAATGTAAACAGTCACCCTTTAGCTCAAGGATTTGAACATGTATTTAATCGTCCGATTTATTGTACTTATGCTTGGTAACTCAATTAAATCCAGTGTCAATAGTAAGTTAATTGGAAGATAAAGGTGGAATGTGAGAATTAAACACATGGTTCTGATGCCTTTCTAGAAGTTTATAAGAATTATATGTGCCGAGACTCAACCCGTCTACAAACAAGCAAGTGTTTTTACAAGGCATTCAATCATGGCGTTAATATTCCATCTTTTAAATGAAGTCCAATAATGGTGAAGATTGAAATGTTCTCATTAAGATCTAGCCGAGATACTTGCCTTAAACTAATGGGTCTTTCTATGGAAGAGTCATCCTTGTCATAGAAAGAACCCACGGTTATACAAAGTACCTTAGCTTTGATAGATGCATTTAATCATTCAATAAGAAAGTAAAATATAAAGCATTAAAGCATAAAGGAAATGAACAAATATAACTTCCGAATAATTTATACATATTCATCACCTCTTACTAAGGAGTGAATGAGTAACTACTCACTCTTCATAGCTTGGGTAAAGCTATAAAAGTGAGTGATACTCATCCCTCCAACTAAAGGAGTTACAAAGTAAAAACAACTAAACAAGGAGCTGATCTTCAATGAAGAATAAGCGAATCACGTTCCACCCTTCATGGCTTTGGTAAAGCTATAGAAAAGTGGAAGAGTTTCACTCTTCTAAGAAAGAAGGAAGCTCAAGCTATGGAAGTGAAAGAAATAAAGAAAGTCGAAGAAAGCTAATCACTTTTAGAGGGTTTCTTCCTCAACCAAAAGATGGAGGGTTGCTTCCTCAACTAATAGATGAACTATCTTTTTTGATACAAGCAAATATAAATCTCAGACTAGCTATACGAGTGGGAGTCTAAGCCTTCATCCAAGGTCTCCCTTTTGAAGCTCCAATAAGGATAGTATTTATAGCCAAGTAGGAGGGAGCAAAGTAGTGTGGAGGAATAGTACAAGGCATTTAAAGTCCAAGTGAAAGTCCCAATGTCCGGAGAAAAGATCAACCACTCTGCAGCCTGTCTGTGGAGAACGTTCAAATGTGGTCTGGCGTTCAAACGTTGTTTCTATTTTTGCTTTATGGTCGTTCGAACGTTGTCTGGCGTTTGAACATTTCTTCTGTCTTTGCTTTATGGGCATTCGAACCCCAGATGAGGTCTGACCTTCTCACTCAAGTGGTCTGTGGTCTTCTATGGAAACCTATTTCCACACTCCATGCACATCTTGGCACTTTTCACTCATGATCCTGGTCCTCAATCGATTCAAGTGGATGTTCGAACGTGAGTTGGCATTCGAACAGTGTACTCAAGTACCTCAGGGTCTTCCTTCTTGGCTGCAACACGCCATGTGTCAGTAGTCTGGTCTTCACATGATTTAAAATAACGTTCGAACGTTGACTGGAGTTAGAACATTCTTGGCTTGTTCTAAGTTGTTCCAATTTTGCTCTAGAATATGTTGGTGTTGCATGGGAGTCTGATATTCATTGTCTTTGGTCCCTTGTACAATTTATGACTTCAAATTTCATCATTTAAACTCTATCAAAGTATAATTATTCTTAAAGGGGTATAGAAATATGCTAATTTTGACTACTAATCACATCCCCTAACCTAAATATTGTTAGTCCCTAGTAATACAACAACAATGGAATGTAAATATATTTCTAATGCTTTTTCGTAGGTCATCCGATTGCATTTAGCTTATGCAACAAGCTGTTGAACCACTAGGTTTACCCTAATGGACGAGTGTTGTCTCGTGAGGGTTTTCAGTGAAGCTACTCACCAACTTTAGTTGAACAGATGTGTATGTGGGATTGCTGGTTAAAGTAAATTAGCATCATGGTTTTTGGGACACCCAACCCTCAATTTTGACTTACATCTCGCCTACTCCTCTTTCATAGGTATTTATTCTATGCAAAAATTAGCATCAATCAAATTGGCATTTGGAATTCCAGTGTAGTAGGAATAGTCTTTCTAGAAACAAGAATTGTTACATAACAAACATTCTACTTTACCACCCTCCATGGATAGTTTAGATTTCACAAACCTCTCTTGCCCTTAGAAAAAAATTCCCTCCGATTATAGTGACTTGTCTCTCAAAGGGCATGTGAGCAGAGGATGGCCAATCAAAAAATCACATGCGCAATTAGTATGGGAGTGAAAATTTTAGAAAGTAGACTAAGCATTTCCTTGGCATAATCTCATGGAAGAATATTGATGCAATTAAGAAAATACTATTTAACATACCCCACTTGTAGTCGACGACCTACACATGCATCAGACTTGAGATCAAATAGGATTTTTCATAGGTTGTAGTGTGGCCAGAGATCAATGGGTAACGAAATGAAGTCAATAGTGTTCAAAAACTATCCCTTTTTTATGCAGTGTAGCACACCTCTTTCAAGCTTCTCGACTTTTTTCCTAGGAATGGTATTTCTTTCTTTCATTTTTCTCATTTTTCACTTTCTTGGCAATTCCTTATCTATTTGTCTCTTTTCTTTTACAGTTGTTTCCACCAATTTTTCTTTCATTGAACAGTAGCCACCATTTTCTTTTCTATTTTTCTTGCCTTTATATATCATATTGATTTATTAGAGGGTGCAAGAAAATTAGATAGCAAGGTATGTTAAGTATATTCTCTTGTGGCTCGGTAATCATATGGGTTTTTTGAAAAAGAAATCATTGATTGAAGGCTCAAGCATGGCTAACTAGGGATATATTTTTCTAAAAAAAATGGCTAAGGCTCAAAGTCAAATTAAAGATGGCCTAAGATCCTTTCTCAAGTGTATGCACATGTATGTATCGTATGTAAGGTTTCCCTATGGGATATGTCAATAGATCACTTTAGTTATGTCAATCAAAGCAAGGTTAATGAGATTATTGAAAAAAAAAGTGAAGCTAAAGAGCTCACTTGAGTAAATTTTGATATCCTCTCAGAAGCATCGTAAAGCTCAAAACTTAACATGGTATTCTTTGTCATCTTCACTGGTTATGTCGAGTGTTTCAGGGAATGTCGGTTATATATTGATTCCACTTTCGAGTCTGATCATCTTGTACCTTAAGAATAACAAATGCTAATGTACATTTGACAATTTAAGCATAGAGAAAATATCATCGTTCAAAAAGCTTGTGGTTTTAAGTCTAGATTGCTCAGTTGTGTGTCAACCCGATCACGTGTTTAGTTACTTTAACAAATAGTCTTAGCACCCACCTTTGTTCCATTATTTATTGACAAGAATTACTAAAGTGCTAATTCTACATATGCATTTAAACAGATAAAAGTGATAAACTAAATCATTCATTTAACATAATATGATCGTTTACAACAACATCAAAGATTCAATTCATCCACAAAAGAAGTGACAAAAAAAAACTTCAAATATCCACAACCATCTACAAAAGAAGAAGCTTATCCAAAGAAGAAACAAACACCACAACCAAGCACAAAAATATGTCCCTCTCATTCTCCTCCGAATCCAACATCTCTACTAGCTCCACCAGGTCGACCCCTTAGTAGGCGAAGGATCTCATCCTACTTAGCTTCAATGCTAAGCATGAAGTACTGTAGAGAGTGCTGGGTGCTAGTGCTAGAACTGGGGCCTAACTCCTCCTAGGGCTGCTCTCTCTCTCTTCCTCCAACTCTCCCTTCTCCTCTTGGTCCAGCTCATCTTGCATCTCATCGACTCCTTGGGTAGGGGGCTCCTCTTGTCTTGCCACTATAACCTTGGCTCCTCCTGAAGGACGCCTTGTTCAGTGGCCCCATTAGCTTTTGAATCGTCATCTCAAGCCTCACCCTTTTCTCATGGTCCTTGCATATTTCAATCACTCGGGTTCCAAATGGGAGCGAGTTCTGCTTCACATCGCATCCCTTCTTCATCTCTATCAAAATGAGGGAGGGGAGGTCTATGCTTTAGCCCTTCCCAAGTGCATAAAGTAACCGGGTCATGTCGGGTAGGATTTCATTTTTTCGTCCTATTGGAGAAAAGTTCAAAACCGTAATCAAATTTAATATTTTGTATTTATCAGTGAGCTCCCCTTGTCGGAGAAATCTCTACCCCGACCAAGAAAATCCAGTCATCCCCGTTAGCTTCGCCCCCACCACATTCAATGCCACGTTCTTTTTCAAGGGTAGGTGGGCTTGGGTACCCAAGGTACCTCTTGTCTCATTTCCCGAATGTAATCCTCATGCACATAAATATGTGCCCCCCTCACATATGTTCGAATTGCCCTGTTAATGATCTTGGCATTAGAGTAGAACTCCCATACCAAGTCAATCACAACCTCCTTGCCGTTTCGCAAAAACAACACCCAACCTCTCTTCTCCATAACCGCCAATATGCCCAACTCAAAAAAATCAATCAATACCACGTCTTGCTCACAAACAACATCATGGTTTTGGTAGAAATTTTTGTACCTGTCAGCTTTTAATGTTGTGGGGAATCGGGTCTTGTCATATCTTCACGTAATGGGTGGCCTCCCCTCTCTCACTTTGATGACTTCCTCCACCATATTGGGCTCCCGATTTATTGGGCTGCACCTAACAAGCAGTTTGACTCTTGGAGGCATGGTGTTTCGGTTTTGAGGTTGTAAAGGCTTTGAAAGTCTTGATTTTCTTGTGAGAATGAGGGTTTTTGATGTGGAATGGCTTTGGGGTGGTTGATTTTAGGTAGAAATGGGGAATGAGGGGTGTTTTGAGGGTTGTGTAATGAAAAATCACCCTAGGGTTTGAAGGCTTTTCAAAAGTTTGGGGGTTGGGATAAAGAAGACAAACCAGGCTTTTATAGCCTGAGAATTTACGTTCGAACGTCAATTACATTCGAATGTATGTAGAAGGATTTTAAATAGATCATTCGAACGTGAGTTTCGTTCGAACGTGGTGAGCTCCCAGTACTTTTGAGTTCTGTTAGAGACCAAAGTACTGTAAGCTCATGTCATTTGATCATTCTACTAGCATTCGAACGTGGTACTCTCGTTCGAATGTTCTATTGATGTTCGAACAGGCTGACCTCCTAGTACTTTTTGTTTCCATAAGAGGTTGAGTACTATAAGTAGGTGATGTTCGAACGTCACTTGGCATTCGAACGTTGAATCAAAAATCAAAATTTTTTTTCCACTACACTGTACACAATCAGAGAGGTTTATACACACAAGTTAATACCAAAAATTTCATGGCGTCTCAGGATAAGTCCCTACCCACGCTTTAGGTTGGAATTTTGGTACATTCCTTACTCGGCCCATTTTTTCATTTTAGTCAACAGAGTTTTGTACAAAAAGGGGTTCTTACACTTTTTATAAAAATTCAGACCCTTGGCTTTCATCCCAACAAAAACATAGTTTTCACAGAGAATAATCTAATTCGAGTCTCCCTTTGTATCCGTGTAGTTAGAACAACCAGTGACTCTCCCAATTTCCTCTCTCATAAACCAGTTAAGCAAAGTACCAGAATAGCATGGCGTCTTAGGGTAATCCCTACTCAGCCCATTCACTATCCAGTCTAATCGATTGAGTGCGCAACCAAAAATTGGTTTAGAACATTGATTTTATCTTTTATCGTGAAACACTCTACCACACTGTTTACATGCACCAAGCCTTTTGGTACGACGACGTTTAGCAAAAGTGCTTTTGCCATAGAGAGGTTTTGCTTGTTCTTCTCAGATCTCATTCTTTCTTACCAATCTTATTTTTCTCATGATCACAACATGCACATCAGATGGAAAAGTGCGTACAACTCCCAAACTAAACCAAAAAAGTTTGATATCCATGCTTTCTAAACTTTAACACTCACTATCTGGTTCTTGAACATCTGTCAGTCACAAAGACTATTAAAACTGACTCACAGACATAATCATTAATTTATAAAAAATACAAGGCAAGGTACACAATATGATCATAAAGAGCAACAACAACAACAAAAACAAAAAAAATTATGGGCACAAAATATGAACTGTAGTTCTCACCCCTCAACCTAAACTAAACATTGTCCCTAATGTTTCGAATTTACCAGTGTATGGATCCTGAAGATAAGGTTGAAAGGTCGAGATTTGTTCATCTGTTGAAACCTACAAGTAAAATACACAAATTAATCATCTCTATGCAGATCTGGGTTTCGATTGGGCTGGTAAGCCTTGTTTGTGAGTGTGAAGAGAAGAAGAACACCTATAAATAAATACAACATCAAAATACAAAGCATGAAACATAGGATTGTGTTTGTGGAGTGTGTGGTCATGGGTCTGTTGGGTCTGGGTTGTGTTTACAGATGGTTGCAAACAACAAAGACGAAAAAGAAGGAAAAAGAAAGAAAAAGGGAAAAGTAGTGGATGGGAAAAAGAGGAAAAGGGGATGGGGGCCTTATAAAGGCGTTCCCATAGGTCAGTTTTGCTCAGGTTTTGCCTGACCCAACCCCATATTCTGTCGGTCGGCGCGAATCTCAAAGGAATATTCTGGATCCATTAAAAGAATGGTTTCCATATTTTTAACGAAGTCTTCCAAAAATAGTTTCAACTGCTGACCATTAACAGTAAAGATATTATCATTCGAGGGGTTTTCCACTTCTACTGCTCCGTGTTGAAACGCCTTTTTGACAATATAAGACCCTATCCATCTTGATCTTAGCTTACTAGAAAAAAGGCAGAGTCTTGAATTAAACAACAGGACTTTTTGAGAAGGTTCAAAAGACTTCTGCACAATCTTCTTGTCATGAAACATTTTCATCCTGGATTACGCAATCTTTGCATTCTCATATGCTTCATTTCTCAATTCCTCCAGTTCATGAATTTGCAGTTTTCTTGAAAGTCCAGCCTTGTTTATGTCAAAGTTTATTACTTTAATGGCCCAGTATGCCCTATGTTCCAGTTCGACAGGTAGGTGAGAAGGCATGCCATAAACTAATCGATAAGGAGACATGCCCAAAATTATTTTAAAAGCAGTACGATATGCTCAAAGTGCATCAGTTAGTCTTGATGACCAATCTTTGCGGTCTGGATTTACCATTTTCTCTAAAATAAATTTGATCTCCTGATTAGCCAATTCAGCCAGTCCATTAGTCTATGGATGATAAGGGGTTGCAATTTTGTGAAAAATTAAGTATTTTTTCATCAAATTCCAAAAAGGGCGATTACAAAAATGAGCACCCCCATCACTTATGATTCATTTCGAAATTCCAAATCGGGACAAAATATTTTCTTTTAAAAATTTGATTACTGTTTGGTGATCATTATTCCGATATGGAATTGCTTCAACCCATTTGGATACATAGTCTACGGCTACCAAAATGTATAGATAGCCAAAGGAAGAGGGAAATGGTCCTATAAAATCGATGTCCCAATAGTCAAAAATTTCAATCACAAGAATGAGGTTTAAGGGCATCATGTTTCTTTTCGAAATGCTTCCCAACCTTTGGCATCTATCACATGCCAAACAAAATGCATGGACGTCTTTGAAAAGGGTGGGCCAATAAAATCCACACTGCGAGATTTTTACAACGGTTTTCCTTGATGAGAAATGGCCACCACATGCTTCAGAATGGCAAAACGATATTACCTGTCTGCTTTCATGAGCGGGGATGCAACACCTTATGATCTGATCCTTACAGTACTTGAATATGTATGGATCCTCCCCAAAGAAGTTGCAAACCTCCCTTCGAAATTTCTTTCTGTCCATCATTGTAAAGGGTGGAAGGAGCGTACTCGTAGCAAGAAAGTTAGAAATATCAGTGTACCATGGTGTCTCCTCAATTGTGAACAGTTGTTTATCAGAGAAATTTTCATTGATTGGTACTTCATCCTCATAAAAGTAAAATGTTAATCTGGACAGATGATCTGCCACCACATTCTCAATGCCCTTCTTGTCCTTAATGACTAGATCAAACTCTTGTAGTAAGAGTATCCACCTTAAGAGCCTTTGTTTGGTGTCCTTCTTTGTGAGCAATAATTTCAATGCTACATGGTCAGTAAATACAACAACAGAAGAACCAACGAGATAAGAACGAAATTTCTCCAATGCAAAAACTACGGCAAGCAATTCTTTTTCAGTGGTTGAGTAATTCATTTGAGCTTCATTCAAAGTCTTGCTTGCATAGTAAATCACATATGGTTTCATATCTTTTCATTGCCCCAACATAGCACCTACAACATAATCACTAGCATCACACATTAGTTCAAAGGGTAGGGTCCAGTCAGGGGGTTGCATGATTGGGGTAGAAATTAACATGCCTTTAAGCTTGTCAAAAGCTTTTTGCCATGCTTCACTCCACACAAAATTTGCATCCTCTTTTATGAATCTCCTGTAAAACCCTGTGTGTCCCAAAAATGATCGAACATCCTTTACAGTCTTTGGAGTAAGCAGATTTTCAATTAGATCTATTTTTGCCTTGTCTACTTTCATGCCTTCAGACGACACAACGTGACCTAAGACAATGTCTTGTGTTACCATGAAATGGCATTTCTCCCAATTAAGTACCAGATTGGCCTCCTGACATCTTACCAATACCTTCTCTAGGTTGGCCAGACATAAATCAAATGAATCACCATAGACAGGGAAGTCATCCATGAACACCTCCAAAAAAATTTGACCATGTCACTAAACAAGCTCAACATGCATTTTTTGAATGTTGCAAAAGTGTTACAAAGTCCGAATAGCATCCTTTTGAATGCAAATGAGCCAAAAGGAGATGTGAATGTGGTTTTCTCCTGGTTATCTAGTGCAATTTTAATTTGATTGTACCCAGAATACCCATCCAAGAAACAGTAAAATTCATGGTCTGCAATTCTTTCTAGAACCTAGTCAAGAAAGGGAAGAGGAAAATGGTCTTTTCTACTTACCAAATTCAGTTTTCGATAGTTAATACACATCTGCTATCTTGTGACAACTTGAGTTGGTACTGCTTTATTTGCATCATTTTTGACTACTGTGACCCTAGACTTTTTGGGCACAACTTAGGGTTGGACTAACCCATTTTCTATCAAAGATGAGAAAGATTATCCCTGCATCTAAGAGCTTAAGTACGTTCATTCTCACAACTTCCTTCATGTGAGGGTTCAGTCGTTGCTGCATCTGACAAGAGGGTTTTGAATCCTCTTCAAGGTATATAGCATGATTGTAGATCAATGGGCTTATACCTTTGAAGTCAGCGATGGTCCACCCAATGGTGCTTTTATGGCTTTTAAGAACTTCAATCAGCTTAGACTCTTGCAAGTCTGTGAGCTTAGATAAAATTATCAGTGGGTATGCCTCATTCTCTCCTAAAATTGCATATTTGAGGTCAAATGGGAGAGGTTTCAATTCAGGCTTTGGTGGCTTGTCACTTGATGAGAGTGGCTTTGTGCCACATGGTGAGATCTCTTCGAATTTTGGGGCCCATGTCTCAACAACATGAGTGGGGCAATTCTTTGGATTATCATTTGTTGTCTCGGATGTGTTAGATTTTGATAGAGAGGATTAAATAGGATTTTCACAGAATGTGTTATTTAGATGTTCATGGACCAACGACTCAATGAAATTTATTTCTCTCTTCTTTGTCCTCTCTTGGGTGTTTGGCAACATTGAAAATATTCAGCTCAAGAGTCATGTTCCCAAAGGTTAATTTCATGACCCCATTCCTGCAATTGATTATTGCATTTGAAGTTGCTAGGAAGGGTCGACCAAGAATGATGGGAATTAGGTTCTCTGAATGCTTTGCTGGCTGAGTGTCTAGAACGATGAAGTAAACAAGGAAGAAAAAGATGTCCTCTTGGACAAGTATATCTTCAACAATGCCCCTAGGGATTTTTATAGATCTATCTACCAACTGGAGTATGACACAAGTGGGTTTGAGTTCACCCAGACCCAACTACTGGTAGATTGAGAAAGGGAGTAAGTTGGCACTAGCTCCAAGGTCTAACAATGCTTGTTTGATTTTGAAGTTTCCAATGACACATGACACAGTTGCTCACCATGGATCTTTGTATTTTGGAGCGGTTTTGTGTTGAAGTAGGGCACTGGCTTGTTCTATCAGGAAGGCTCTTTTTTGGACATTCTAGCTTCTTTTGACTATGCAAAAGTCTTTCACAAACTTGGCATAAGATGGAACCTGTTTGATTGCATCCAGAAGTGGGATGTTGATCTTTACTTGCTTGAAAAGCTCGTAAATTTTAGTCTGATTATTCACTTTTTGTATGGTTTTGAGTCTATGAGGAAAAGGAGCAAGAATAGAACATGAGGGTTCTTCTTCCCTTAATAGCTCTGGTTCTTGTTCAATTATAGGCTCGGGTTCCTCTTCGATCACAAGTTTAGGCTCAATTGGTGAGTTAACTGGATTTTACTAAGGGTTTGGCTTTGGAATTAGCTTGTCTCTAATGGTGTTGTCAATTACCTTGCCACTTCTCAGTGTAATGACAACTTGGGCTTGGTCTTGTGGGGTTCCCATGGTTGCAGGATTTCCCACCTAAAATTGGCCTTGTGGTGGTTTTGGTTAGGCAAGAAACTTTCCCTTCTCATGTGTGGTCATGGATTGTGTCAACTTTTAGATGTGGCTTTTAAGATCCTCGAAAGATTGAGTGGTCCATGTTTTGAAATCAGTAAAAGCCTAAGTGGAACTATTGTAATAGTTCATTTGGCTTTGCATGAACTGATTCAAGGTATCCTCAAGGCTCCTTTTTGGTGGTGGTTGGTATGGTTGATATGCGAGAGGTCCTTGAGTTGGTTGTGTGTTTCTCCAACTGAAGTTCAGGTGGTTCCGCCACCTTGGATTTTACATTTCAGAGTATGGGTTGGTGTAAGGCTTGTTGAAGTTGGAGATGATGTTTGTTTGTTCCAACAAGACTTCTCTGAATGCCGGGTGTCTTGTCAGCAAATAAATCCCACACATTTGTTATGTGGGAGGGCCAACATCAACTTGATGAACCTTTTTCATATCTAAAACTTCAAGCTTTCAAGATAGGGTGAACATTTTTGCTCTTAGGTTATAATCATCTCTCAAGACATACTTACCTCATTGGATAGTAGATGGTTTGGCTTCAACAGTGGTAGGGGAGGCTGAGTCCCACATCTAAGAACTGTCATATATGGTGTCAAAAAAATTGAATGCCTCCTCCGAACTCTTACTCATGAACTCTCCTTGAGCCATCATTTCGACAAACTGACGTAATCTAATGGGAAGGGAGTCATAAAAGAATCCTACCAAAGTCCAATTCTCAAAATCATGGTATGGGCAGGACTGAAGCAAATCTTTGAATCTCTCCTAACTTTGGTAAAAGGTTTCTCCTTCTTTAACCGAAAAATTCATGATTTACCTTTTTAGTGCATTAATGTGGTGTAGAGGAAAAAACTTTCTGAAAAATTTATTTTGTAGTGCCCGCCAGTCAGGTATTGAAAGAGCTTTCAAAGAATATAGCCATTGTTTAGCTTTATCCGTTAGAGAAAATGAAAAAGTTTCATTTTAGCTAGCTCAGAATTTTCTTGAAACGTTCCACGTACTTTCTCAAATTCTTTTATGTGCAGATATGGGTTTTGTGTTTCGAGTCTATGGAATAAAGGGAGAAGTTGAACTGTCCCCGTCTTTACAATAAAGAGGGGTGCATCTTCAGGAAAGACAAAACAAGAGGGGACACTATTTCTTGTGGGATTTAAGTAATCCTGCAAAGTTCGAATGTTAGGCACTGCCCCCTCTCTCACAGGAACTTCTCCTCGTCTCTCATCATTTGTCATTCTACTTTCACAAGAGTCTGCTACTGATCTAGGTGAAGGTGGTTCCGGTTGATTCACAGATCCAGAAGATTCTACCGGTAAATTTTGATAAAGAGGAGTGTCCTCAGACATAAAAACAATTAAAACAAATCTATACACAATGAAGCAAATATATATACAAAAAGAGAGGTCTTTTTACCTTTTACCTTAAAACACCTTTCATGGTTCCCCAGCAACAGCGCCAAAAAACTTGAAATAAGTAGTGATAGAGACCAAGTAAATAGAAACCTTGAGAATTTGAAATATGGGATTTCCTGAACACAATATAAGATTCTTTCCAAGACATTTTCTAGACAAAATATAAGATAAATTCAAATGTAAACAGTCACCCTTTAGCTCAAGGATCTAAACATGTAGTTAATCATCTAGTTTATTATACTTGTGCTTGGTAACTCAATTAACTCCAGTGTCAACAGCAAGTTAATCGGAAGATAAAGGTGGATTATGAGAATTAAACACATGGTTCCGACGCCTTTCTAGAAGTTTACAACAATTGTCTGTGCCGAGACTCAACCCGTCTGCAAACAAGCAAGTGTCTCTACAAGGCATCCAACCATAGCGTTAATATTCCATCTTTTAAATGAAGTCTAATAATGGTCAAGATTGAAATGCAGTCATCAAGATCTAGCTAGGGTACTTGCCTTGAACCAACGGGTCTTTCTATGCAACAGTCATCCGTGCCATAGAAAAAATCCGCAGTTATACAAAGTACCTAAGCTTTGCTAGATGCATTCAATCATTCAATAAGCAAGTGAAATATAAAGCATTAAAGCATAAAGGAAATGCACAAATATAATTTTTAGATAATTTATACATATTCATCACCTCTTACTAAAGAGTGAATGAGGAACTACTCATTCTTCATAGCTTGGGTAAAGCTAAAAAAGTGAGTGATACTCATCCCTCCAAGTAAAGGAGTTACAAAGTAAAACACACTAAACAAAGAGTCGATCTTCAACGAAGAATAAATGAATCACGTTCCAACCTTCACGGCTTTGGTAAAGCTCTAGAAAAGTGGAAGAGTTTCACTCTTCTAAGAAAGAAGGAAGCTCAAGCAATGGAAGTGAAAGAAATAAAGAAAGTAGAAGAAAGCTAGTCACTTTTGGAGGGTTGTTTCCTCAACCAAAAGATGGAGGGTTGCTTTATCAACCAAAGGATGGAAGGTTGCTTTTGATTAGTGCTTAAAGTTAGCATTTTACTATGCCTTTTTGAGACTAATTGTACTTTGATGGAGTTTAAGTAATGACATTTCAGGTCCTAAAGTGAACAAGAGCTCAAGGATAACAAATATCAGACTTGGATGTAACACTAGTGAATTAAAGGGCAAAATTGGAAAAGCTTGGCACAAAGCAATAATGTTCGAACGTGGATCAACGTTCAAATGTTCCCCTGAAGTGATTGAGGACCAGGCTGTTGAGACATGATGTGTTGCAGTCAAAAAGGAAAATGTTGAGGTACTTGAGTACCACGTTCGAATGCCTACTCACGTTTGAACGTGCTCTGGAATCTTGAGAAGACTAGACTACTGAGACCTGCTAGCGTGTTGCAGCAAAGAAAGAAGAACCATAAAAGTACTTAGGTACAACTTCCGAATGTCACTCTACGTTCAAACGTTGTCTTGAGTTACTGAGGACCAAGTATCTGAGTACAGGGTCAAAGTTGTTCAAAACGTATGGAAGTTACCATCACAGAGATCACAGGCCACTTGAGTAGGGGGTTCATACCCCATCTGGGGTTCGAACGCCCTTAAAGCAAAGATAGAGACAACATTCGAACGACATATAACGTTCGAACGCCCCTAAAGCAAAAACAGACACAACGTTCAAACGAAATATCACATTCGAACATCCCCTACTGACTGGCTGCAAAGTTTGTTGGTTTTTCACTTGGACTTGGGCGGCAAACACTGTTCCTTCACCCCCCTGCCCTTCCTTGCCTATAAATACTCCCATTAAGGGAGCTTCATGGGCACCTTTTCTCTTGTAGAGTAAAGAGCTAGTTTGTATATTTCTTGGTTATGTTTTCATTTTGCATTTGTATCAACCATGATGGAGGCCAAGACTCCCCTTGTACTTGAAGTCTTTTATTTACTTGTGCTAAGTTTTTACATTCATGTTATAATAACCCTGATGGAGGCTTAGACTCCCCTTGTAGTTGTACTTGCTTTTATCTACAAGTATCAAGAGAGATAGCTCATCTTTTGGTTGTGGTGAAAACCCTCCAAAAGTAACTTGCTTTCTTCTACTTTCTTTATTTCTTTCACTTCCATTGCTTGAGCTTCCTTCTTCCTTAGAGGAGTGAAACTCTTCCACTTTTTTAGAGTTTTACCAAAGCCGTGAAGGGGAGAACGTGATTCACTTATTCTTTGGTGAAGATCGGCTCTTCGTTTATTGCACTTTACCTTGTAAGTTCTCTACTTTGCGGGATGAGTATCACTCACCTTTCTAGCTTTACTCAAGTCATGAAGAGTGAGTAGTTCCTCATTCACTCTTTAGTAAGAGGTGATGAACATGTATTGATTATCCGGAAGTTATATTTGTGTAATCCCTTTATGCTTTAATGTTTTATATTTCACTTGTTCATTGAATGATTGAATGTATCTAGCAAAGCTAAGGTACTTTGTATAACCATGGGTTCTTTCAATGTCATAGATGACTCTTGCATGAAAAAACCTATTGGTTCAAGGCAAGCATCTAGGCTATATCTGCATTATACATTTCAATCTTCACTATTATCATGCTTTATCTAAAAAATGAAACATTAATTCCATGGTTGGGTGCTTTATAGAAACACTTGCTTGTTTGTAGACGAGTTAAATCTCGACACTGGTAATTCTTGTCCGCTTCTAAAAAGGCATCGGAATCATCTGCTTAATTCTCATAGTCTATCTTTATCTCCTGATTAACTTGCTATTGACACGAGAGTTAATTGAGTTATAAAACACAAGTATAATAAACTGGATGATTAACCACATGCTCTGATCCTCAAGCTAAAGGGTGATTTTTTTACATTTGAATTTATCTTATATTTTGTCTAGAAAACTCTTGAAAAGAATCTTCTATTCTATTCAAGAAATCCCACCACTCCAAACTCTCAAAATTTTCAGTTACTTGGTCTCTATTATTGCTTACTTCAAAACACCAATCATAGTTTCCTGTGGATTTGACTGCGGACTTAACCAGATTATTATTATAACTTGATCGCCTGCACTTGGGTGTACACATTTTGGATCAAGTTAGCTTTCTCAACTAAAAGATGGAGGGTTGCTTCCTCAACCAAAAGATGAACTATCTTTCTTGATACAAGCAAATACAAATCTAAGACTAGCTATATGAGTGGGAGTCTAAGCCTTCATCCAAGCTCTCCCTTTTGAAGCTCCAACAAGGGTAGTAGTATTTATAGGCAAGGAGGAGGGAGCAAAGTAGTGTGGAGGAATAGTACAATGCATTCAAAGTCCAAGTGAAAGTCCCAATGTCCGGAGAAAAGATCTACCACTCTGTAACCTGTCTGTGGAAAACGTTCGAACGTGATCTGACATTCAAACGTTGTTTCTATTTTTGCATTATGGTCATCCAAATGTTGTCTGGCATTTGAACGTTTCTTCTGTCTTTGCTTTATAGGCTTTCAAACGCCATATGGGGTCTGACCTTCTCACTCAAGTAGCCTGTGGTCTTCTGTGGAAACCTATTTCCATACTCCATGCACATCTTGGCGCTTTGCACTCATGATTCTGGTCCTCAATCATTTCAAGTGGATGTTTGAACGTGAGTTGGCATTCGAACGTGGTACTCAAGTACCTCAGGGATTTCTTTCTAGGTTGCAATACACCATGTCTCAGCAGTCTGGTCTTCACATGATTTAAAGTAACGTTCGAACGTTGAGTGGTGTTCGAACATCCTTGGCTTGGTCTAAGCTGTTCCAATTTTGCTACAGAATATGCTGGTATTTTATGGGAGTCTGATATTCATTGTCTTTGGTCCCTTGTACAATTTATGACTTGAAAAGTCATCATTTAAACTCTATCAAAGTATAATTAGTCTTAAAGGGGCATAGAAATATGTAATTTTGACTACTAATTACTCATGACACAAAGATGCTTAGCCATGTTATGCGTAGGGTCCTGGATATACTGTTGGAAGCTAAGGTTCAAGGCACGAAGCCTAGTAGCTAAAGTCTAAATAAAAGTAATCTTCAACTGGTTCCACATGTCTTGGGCTGTCAGGCAATTCTAAAATTCCCCAATAAGGTCGTTGTACGTGCTGCTTAACATTGTGAAGCACGCATATTGATTCTTTTCTAATCCAATTCTCATAGGTTTCCTTATCACGGTGATGTTGGGTCCTGTTGCCTTCTTCAGGTGGGGTCATGGATATGGTTAAGGTTTCTATGACTGCTTGTTCATTAAGCAGATATTGAATTTTTATGTGCCACATGTCACAGTTTTTCCAATCTAGATTTTCTTCTTTTGATAAGTCAACAACTATGTTCTTTGACACTATTTTCACTATATTCAATAGGTAAGGCTATGGATATTAGACACATATCTCTCAATTGATTAGATTACCATATTATTTCATTCGTAATAGAATCGAGAATTTTGCTAAGTTAATAATTATTGCCCAAATATGAAAGTTGAAATATCTAAATCTAATCAATTATTCGAATAAAAGAATTTAATCCATTCAACATCCACAAAAATAATTTTTTTACGGGCTCCTTTAAGCCCTATTGGTATTTTATGCACCTCATGTAAAAACACATTCCAAAGAAATATTGGCAATAGCGAAGAACACCCCCTTACAAGGCTTCCTCCAAAAAATAATTACTGCACCAAACAAACCTAATACGAATCATCTATATATCAAAATAAATAAAGGAGGATGTCACCTTGACAATAGTCCTTAGAAAAAGTCTTATAATGCAATAAATAAGAGAATTAAATAATGAAACATGAGTGTACAAATTATCAATTTAAACCCCCATCAACCTCTTAATCCATGTATCAAAAATAGAGGAATTGGTTGATGGTTTAACCACACTAATCATCTAATGAAGTGGGTATTCAGTCTAAAAATAAGTCTAAGGTGAAATTAAATTTTTATTACCCATTTGATAGACAAAATTTCATATTAACATGCATCAAATTGATGAAACAAATAATTTAAAGGCCACTTTTAAATTTGAATAAATTTATCAACCCCTAAATTTTTAATTTTAGAATATTTGTAATTTTAAAACTGCTTTAAAATTAATTTTCTAAAATAACACAAAGAAGCTTATAGCGCAGTGGTCATGTAATGGTATTCCAAGTATAGAATCTAGGATCGAAACCTACTGTGTGATTTTTAATGTTTCATAAAAGTACTGAGATTCTATATGATATAGGATATTTTAGGGATTATGTGAACAAGGTTAAGGCTATAGTTAACCTTGGGGTTAAGGGTTCGAAATTAGCATAGGTCCTTTTTTTTTTAAACAAATAAATAACACTTTTCATCATCTTCCTCAAAAAAATAGTTTTTTTTTTCTCTTCAAAAAAAAAAAACAAGAAGAAGATTTCGGTGCCAACTTCGAATCACTATATCTTTCACTACAAAAGTCCGTTTGATGCAAATAATATATCGTTGAAATGTTCTTTTAGCATACTTTATAACCATATAATTTTTAATCCATAAAAAGCAGATTTAATGGGACAAAAATTGGCTAAAAAATATGGGTCCAACATATTTCTCAAAATGAAATTCTCTTTTTCTACCAAATGGCTCCTCCTTAAGCCACCAAATTTTGCAGTCATGCTATCTAGGATATAAACATCAAATTCAAACCAAAAATTCAGCCTAAAACACATGAAAAACATGTACATATTTCTTGCAAAAAAAAACTAAAAAAATCCATTATAAAGAATGCTATAACACTCATAGTCATCAAGCATGTTATCTATAGGGAAAAACAAATCATATAGCTCTGATACCAATGTTGAAAATAGAGATTACACACAGGTTACCTCTTGACGCACGGAAACGAAACAAATCGACTTGTTTTACGAGCCTTGCTTATATTCTTACGGCTTGGTGTCTACAAGCTTAATAATCTTCTGAAAAGAGGACTACCAGAGTCCTCTAAGCATCCACACTCACAAAACCAAGGAATTCTTAGAGATGGTGATTCCTAGAGAGAGAGAAACTTTGAAGGAGAGAAAAAGTGACAAATTTTCTTACATATTTTTATGTATAACTCTCATTCTATATATAGAAGAGAGTTTGATGAGGATTCAAATCCTATCATAACCCTAACTAATGGTTATCTCAACTTATGGATAGATTAGGATAAAGGAGAACCTTGAAGACATTGATTTGACTTGGTGACTTGATCAGGTCAAGATTACAAAGGGATTTTCTACAGCATCATACCAAAAATTATAATCCAATCAAGTTAAATTACAATTAAATAGGCTTGAGTTAGGATCAATTCCAAACCACGAGAGTGATCCCAACTTGGGAGAATCTATCCTAACGTTTTCAATTGTGACCTCATTAAGCTCTAACATATCCTCATTGGATCATAATTTCTCACAAATTTTTCCGAGTACATGCCATTGATTTTTCCTACTAAAACTTAAACGAATTCTAATATAATAATTTTGGCTTTTAATCGGAACTTTGCAGTAGGTATATATTCTTATGATCTGCACAGATCTACAATTAATATCATTTGTCCTCTTTTTCATGGGTAGGTGTTGAAACTGGCCAGATGTTCTCATGGGTACTAACAATCTGCGCCATGAACACAAATGCATGATAAAGCACCATTATCATAAGATGTCAACTCGGAGGAACCATGGGAGTATAAAGGCTAGCACCAAGCAAGCGAGTAGGAAGTTACAAAAGGAGTGTTTGCATCGACGTGAACCTTCAGGAAGAGAAGAGTATGGAGCGGCAGCTACCAGCGTCCTCTCATTCCACTCGACCATGAATATCCTACTGTCCTCTCTGACGGAAATGTTTGTCACAGGCTTGCCACAAATCTCACATAATCTGCCAGATGAGATAAAATACCATTGAAAGTTGGAAAGAAATTCCTCAAATTTGTTGAATTTAATGAACAAAAACAGGTGCTCACCAACTAAATGCACATGCTTGTGCGTTCAGTTTAATGAAAGAAAGTTCAAATTCATTTTGATAAGGATATTTTCAAGTACGATAAGAGCTGCAGCAGCAGCATCACTAGCAAACATCACAACACTAATAGTGTAAAGAACTAGCTCTTCAAGGATGCAGATGCTTCAGATGACCTTGCTACCAAAATGTCAAGGTATTAAAAATTGTAGTTATTAACCTGCTGTAACAAAACCAAAGCTCATCACACCTAGTACACAAAACTCCTGCCTATGTAATGGGGTCTGGGATGTTTAAATGGTAGACAAGACAACCTTAGCTTTATTTTAGCGAGTCAATTCCTAGATTCAAACATGCGACATATAATTTGAATAGATAAGCACTTGCCATTACTCCAAATCCGAACTTTGCCAAGGCAATATCATAGTTCATTTGCCGTTTCATGATTCAAAACAAATGATCTTGATTTTTATATTAACATGATGCTTATAGGGATTCTCCTTATTACTTTCCAACTGTGAATGAACTTTGTTATTTTGTTACTAATGTACAACATCTGCTACTCTTCGAGTCTTAGTTGCTTTGTGTTTGTAGATCTGTATATACCTTGACGCAGGGTGGTGAATGGAGGGGTTTATTCCATATGAGATCAATACCATTCATATGAACTAAACAGATACCCCTAAGCGTTGAACTATTATAGTCCAAACATGAAAGTTGCACACAACACAATCAATCCAAGCATTTTTATGCAAAAACTGCAATTTTGCTTCCAGTATCAACTTTTCGGTATTCATGTTTGCAAATATATAACACGTTCTTCAATCCTTACCTTTTTTTAAAAAAAGAGAGTAAAAACTCTTGGAGAGTTTCTTCAATATTAGACTCTCTTATACTCATACTCATATCAAATGATAAGAAACTCTTTTTTTAACTCAAATCAAAGAGGACTTTTTTTAAAATCAAATATTGAATAGTAAAATTACACTCTCATTAATAATGGTCAGAGTTTACCCTATTTTAAATTTGTGTTTGTTATAATTTAAATTTGAATTTCGTTTCCTTTGAAAAACGATTTTTCAACGGAGAGGTCGGAGAGGTCTAAAAAAGATTCAACACAACAACCCATCAATCACAGATAGTAGGCTATGCATCTGACCAGTGGGCATGTGTTCTCAAACTAACTTTTGTCCTCCTTGCACATGAGACTGAAAAAACGTGGAGACGTATGAGAAACAGAATTTAGTCTTCTTTTATCCATATATGTCCTGCTCATTGAGAAGCTATTTCCAATGTCATAATAGGGAACGGTATTTAACTAACAACTTAAACCATAAAAGGAATTCTCAAGTTGTCTGAAGGACTCTGTGCTGCATATCAAAGATGATTGCAAGTTCTACTCAATCCACCACTAGAAAGAAAAAATTGGAAAACCCACTTTGTGATGATCCAAGCATGGATCAATAAATTCAATCTATATGTCTAAAACCATGAAAATCAAGATAAAAAATAAAGACGGATCTGGAAAAGCATAAGAAGATAAATATTACCGATTGCCTTTCTGCTCAAACCAGGCCTCGGCACAACTTCGATGTGAAATTCCTAGCTCGCCTTTGCAGCCACAGCCTAGCTGCATGAGTTCCCCATTCTCCAATGGTTGTTCAGCACTCAAATGACATATCCTACAAACTTTTTCGGCTCTCAAATTTTCGCCACTGTACTTAATGTCAATGACACCTTCATTTTCTGCAGGTTCGGGCTCCTTTGCTTTCTGTTCCTCCCTGGACACCTCAGGCATCTCCGTTAATTCAGATTTGAGCCCTGACTTGCAGTCTTCTCCGCATAGAATTCCAGGATCTTCAGATCTTATTCCACTTGCAGCCTCAGGTTGAAATCCACCAAATGGATTTGTTGATTTTGTGTCGCCTACTCGACCATCATGTATTTCAGGCTCCATTTGAAATTACTAACGGAACTATCATTTAGCAATTGATCGTCTTCTTGTCAGCCAGACTTCATTTATCTTGTGTAAGTAACTTGTAACTTTAGAATCTTCCTTGCTTCAATGCATCCAAGACTCCAAGAATAAAAAGTCCCTTTTCCTCATTTGAAATGGAGTAATGTTATTGAACTTAAAAATATTAACCTATTTTGCTGAGTTAATGATTTGATAGTCATGACGTTTTCCAATAATATTGTTGTGACTTTAATATTAGAGTTTTTTTACGAAGACTCCATCAATTAACACATCACTATAATAAATTAAATTAATTTTTTAAGTCCCAACAATACTATTCTGTGAAATGAGCATTCAATTCTTTATTATGGTCTACAAATGGAAAAACATTATCTCATACATATATGCTAAGAACTAATCAGAGCAAGCCTTGGGAAATCTGAGGGGTCAGATTTTTAGGAATTAGAAGAAAGTAAACACAGAAGAAAAAAGCTTAAGCTTTTCTCATCCCGAGTTAAAGAATAATCACGAGTCTGAATAACAAGTAACTGGATGATTTCACAGGATTTGTGTGAAAAAGGCAAGAAAAGTTGTGAGATATTGATAAATGAACAATGCTTAAATTCCTTGCTTTCCTTGGAAACTTTGTGCAAGACGTCAACAGATTTACTTAATGTATAAAGTTTACATTTGGCCTGGTATTTATAGAAAGGAAAATGCTATTTAGATTTAATTTAAGGACTTAACGTGAAAATCTAATATAATGCAATCACTGAATTGAAAACGGACTTGTCTAACATGATAACTTACAACTAATTCAAGGGTTCATTAAATTAACTCTGTGATTAGCTCTCTAAATTAGATCCTTATAGCATTCCTCTTATAAAAATAAATGGTGGACAAATACGAGTTTTTTTTAGCTGTTTGCATATTAGATGATCTAAGGTAAGGTTTGACTTAGTATAGAAGTAATGTAATGAGGACTTAATTTGGAAATAATTATTTGGTCCGAATGAACGGAACGTAAATGAGAACTGCACCAAATCCTGAGCTCCCAGATGGAAGCGTTTTTGTTCACTTCTATTACATGAGATAGAAAAAGCTTAAAGCTTAACCACCACTTGACGATTAAAAAAAAAAGAAGATTTCGTCGCAATACAAGGGCTAATTATATTTTATACCATCAACGTTTAAATCATTTCCATTTTATCTACTTCAACTTCGAGTTTGGTCAACTTTATCACCTAACTTTTAAGAATGCATCAATTCGGTCCAATCGATCACGTGTGCTTCACGTGATGCATACATGTTATTTTTGGGTAATGGCCATGTGGCATAATCTATCAAGCTTTTTTTTTTTTTGTTGAGTCAATGGTTTGACTCATATAGGCAATGTTGAAATTATTTGAGAAAATTGATAAAAATAGAAGTAGACTAAAGTTGAACCGCTGAAAAATTTAACGGTACAAGATCTATTAATTAACCCAAATTAGAAACATGAAAAAGAGCGAGGAACATAAAAAAATAAACATAGATTCAAAAAACAATAGGATTTGGTGTCCAGCCAACACGGCTATTTAAATACTTTTAGAAAGTGTGTTTGGTTCGGTACAATATGAAATGGAATTAGATCATTGATTCCAGTTCAATCACATCGGTAATAATACCTATATCATGTATGAATTATAGTTTGGATAAGTTGTGGATTCATTTTCCACTGGCAATTACATTTTTGAATAAAAGATTAATGTACATTGTTGAATATATAACGAGAAAATCATCCTACGCCAACTCTTTAGTCTAATAATGTACTTTTGTTGCATTAGATATTTGATGATGCAAACATTTGGCGTGACCCCATGTCATTTTGTCCGGCTTCAATCACCTGAAAAAACAAAGTCAAATACCGGATGGAAGTTCTGAGATCGATCATTTGATGCCTAAGTCAAAAAAGGTATTTGAGAAAAAAAATATTTCAACTGGGGTTGGATCCACCAACCTTATTGATCTTCATGGACTCTTCTTTTATATGCCATTAGTGGATTCTCCTTTGCTAATTGAATTTTGGCGGCTCCAATAGTATGTTGGAGTTGGGCTCAAAGCCTTTAGTTGAGTTGAACTAGTTAAAGTCATATGCAAGTAGGACTTCTACCGAGATGGAAGGCGAGCTAGACATCTAAGGAGCGGGTGAGCTTGGCAAGCTGCCCAGTGGTCGAGCTCGTGCCAAAATTCCCATTATTAGGTTATCTTATGCAACATCTTGTAGATGAGTTCCTTGAAGATTGTATTCACCCCTTGAAAGGACAAGCAATTTGGAGGCGGGACGGGTACTCCTCTCCTTGTAGGTGGCTCCTTCTTTGTCTTCCTCGACACCGGGGCCGTACTCTCGGGCCTGATGGATTCTTCCTCCACCCTGACATATTTGTTGATTCGGGCCATCAAGTCCTTCATATCTTCTGCGGCTCTCTTAGTAAGAGATCTATACAAATCAGTGTCTCGGGATAGTCCTAGTCAAAATGTTGCCACAGTCATTGCTTATGAACAGGCCTCGACCTTGTTGACTTCTTCCTAGTACCTGATTGTATACTGCCCAAGGGACTCTCCACCCCTTCATTTAAGCGTTAGCAACACACTGATGTCTTTTGGCCTTTTGCTACCGGTAACGAATCGAGCAGTGAAGAGCTTGGTCATTTGCTTCCAAGATCTGATGCTCTCTAGGGCCAAGTTCTCATACCACTTCATCGTAGTGTCCCCCAAACTCATGGAAAAAACTCGGCACAAAAGCCTTTGGTCAGTGTCATGAATGGTCATCACTTGCTTGTATTGTTGCAGATGGCCCTCGGGGTCTGTCCTCCAATCAAAAACTTTAAACCGAGGGATAATGAACTTCTTCGGCATTCTGGTCTCTCGGATTGCCCATAAAAACGGGGAGATGATCTGCTTGTCATCAACAGCATCCCCCTCGGGCTGAGGTTTTTGGCGCTTGGCATCTAAGCGAGCTTAAAGGTCCCCTAGGGGCCTCACTCTTCTAGCCCCCCCCCCCCCCCCCCCCCCCCCCCGCAATGAACTTTGTATGGGACTCCGTTGTTGTGGCGCCGCCTGATAGTCCATGGCGGAGATCCCCCCAGGATAGGCCCTTCCAAGGGCTACCCCACTCTGATCCTTCCTCGAGAGTAGACTTTCCCCAGCTTCCTAAGTTGCACCTCTCGGCCATGCGTATGCGCAAGCTCCTCCCGGGGGCATCTAGCTTCATGCCTCTGGAATCACCTCGATTGAAACTTCAATCTTCATGCTTACTGTTTCGCCAACTAGCACTCTTCGATTGCTCGAAATCATCGAGCTGATGTTGTACCTTGGCGTTTTCATTTTCAAGTTGCTTGATGCACTTTTCCATCCGTTTTTCCACTAACTCAACAATTTCACAAGCCAAAAGGCCTTGCCCCCCAAGGCCTTGATCCACGGGGAACGTTCTCTATGAGGCATGCTCGCCTCCATCTAACCGACTCATGGGGTCTAACTCCTAAACTGCTGCGAGTCGGGTAGCCTCTGCATTTCTGACACATAAGCTCCCTCCCCCCTTAGTGTGGGATCATGTGTTCACCATAACACAGTTGCTATAGGGAAAAGTTCGTATAGATCCCACAGACGACGCCAAATTGCATAGGAGAATTCTTACAATACAATGAGGTAGCAATCTTCAGGATGACAAAACTGAACCAACCACAAGGTCAGAAAAGAGGCCGGGCGAACACCCGGCTTATTCTCTCCAAAGCTTAAGCTAGTAAAAGTTTGTAGGCTTGAGCATAGTGTATTCCTGTTCTATTTTAGTCTTGCGTACTTTTGCTTATGTTTCTGATGAGTATTTATACCTGAATTAGTAATGAATGCAAGAAAAGGGAGTCTCATCTCGCAATTTAATAACTTGCACTCTTATCCATGCGTAATTAGTGTTCTCCACTGAGATCTTTGTGCCTAGTGTACTCAGATGATAGGATGACTACTCGGGGCATGCTGAGCACTTATGACCCTATACCCGGCCATTCAAGTCCATTTGGTCGGCACTCGGTGCCTACTCCCAAGTGTTTAATGCTCAGGAAACAGAACCTCGGGATGTGCCGAAGAGATATACTCGGCACAATAGTCATTAATACCTTTCAATAATGATTGTCAGTTAGGGTATCGAGGAGGCAGGAGCTCATTAATAGTCCTGTCCTACTCATTTACATCTTCATTAATGAGCGGTCAAGTCTTCTTAAATGTTGGTGTCAGTAGGTGTATTCGGCCCTCCTAAGTAATAATTGTTCGGTGCCATCCCCCAGCGTCTTTTGAGTTTTATAACAGCTGTATTAATCCACATGTCAAATTGGGGGCCGCTGAGCCACCTAAAATGCCGTTAGAAGTTTTTTTTTTCATCGAGTGAGGTGTCACTTGAAAAGAGAGGACGAAATTGGAATGGACTATACCTAGTTGTCCCTTCCCTTAGGTGCGCGCATTTGGACTGTGCTACAACTAGGTAGGGAAGTACCATATGTAATAAACAACTAGGACAAAAGTACAAAGGTTGCAAAAACATGGAGTTCATGGCTTACAGTTCTCATAGAAATTCAATTGCATCATGACCGTCCCTAACTGGGAATTCAAAGTTGGTTTCTCTTAAGCAATATCTCTCTCGTGTCATAGAAGTAACCTACAAACACTTCCATCTAGGTATTCAAATTTGTTGCAGATCTCACTACCTTGTGTTAACATCTTTTTTCTGTTTTTTTTTTTGGCCCCCTTTGCCTTACTTCAATCACAGCATTTTGATATTTTTGCCAATTATTTACTTTAATAGCAACTAAGAGTCCAACTTATACCACCTTATCTGAAAGAACACTAAAACTAAGTATATTGCTCAACATTTTCTTTTATAATTGAGAACCATTTCCACCACATATTCTTTTGACTTGTGACTCAATTGTGAGTTTAAACTCACAATTAGTCGAATGCAACGTACATCGGGTTAAAAAAGAGTCTCTTGTTAGACTTAAAAACTTGAAATAATAGTTGTTGCGGTCTTTTTATCCAAAAGTTTTTTTGATGAATTTGCCTTCAATTTATTTCTATCATATTTCAAAAATAACTTTTCAATTTATTAAAATATTCAGGCACTAAACAAAATGCCAAAAACACTATGATTTATGAGCTGCTTTAGATCAAAACTCCCAAACTCCATCCTCATGCCTCAAATGAAGCCCACCTAAGTTCGATACCAAGATTGCAAACATCTACACGAACTTTCGAGGAAACTCCATATTTCGTGGATTAGTATCTGACCAGTTTTTATTTTCTCTAATTTAATGTTGTAGAAAGCAACATTTTGTCTTTTTGTCATTTTTTTTTTCTTCTAATCTGTCTGAGTAGTCAGATTTTTCAACGCCTACTGTGATTAGTGCTTTGGATATATGTTATCAGTTCGGCTTGTTTTCGTGAGTTGACAAATATAAATTAAAGACAAATGAGGAAAAATTTATTCTTTATTGTTGGGAGTTTTATTTTTAATAATGTTCAGGATATGTCCTATAAGTATCAAGTTGTTATAAGCAGGAATTTTGTTGATTTGTCCTATAAGTATCGAAGCTTTTCTAAGTCGGAATTTTTAGGATATGTCCTATAAATATGTATGGAAGTTATTATGAGCCGGAATTTTCAATTGTTCGTAGGATGTTATGAGTACTGAACGTCCATCTGATAATTATGAACTGATGCAGCTGACTTGTGGATGTATAGATAAATTAGGTTTTTACTTTGTGGTTGTACCGAGGTCTGGCTTACGCAAGGAGTGGATAGGCAAATATTATTCTCTTCTGCTTTTTGATAAAATCTGTCTTATCTTGAATTTTTTAGTTCTCAATGAATATATTGCATCTTGTGATACAAAATAAGCTCGTCACCAATGAAACAAGAAAACAAATGAAAGATATGAATATAATATGATACGAATATGATAATATAATATAATTTTAAAAAATAGGATACTAATACGACTAGGATACATCTATAACAAATTAAATTTTCTACTTTTATTATTATCTTTCTACTTAGTAATTAATAAGCAAAATTGACAAAAAAAATTTAGTTTCAAAAACATATATATTTTTGTATTACTAAGGTATATTTATCAAGTGAAGTGACCAATTAAAATAATCAAAAGTAATATTTGCTTAGAAGTATTTGTTATTCAAATTATAATTTAATAGATTTATATTATGCTCTTTTGACATTTAATATTGGATAAAACTTATAAAAAATAACTCATGTGTCTTCAATTTTGTGTGAATTTTTTTTTGATGTATTGTATGGTATGTGAATTGAAAATGAAAAGTTCAGATTAAATTCAAAAATTAGATACTGATCAAAAAAAAATATTCAAAAATTATACATATTGCTTTGATACAAAAGTATCCATGAAGTATTTAATTATTTTGTTATTATCCGATACTTAGGTAGTATATCTGATACATATCCTCAAATATCCAATAAATATCGTACTTGACAGTCTATACGATACGAGTACTTTGACCTTAACCAGGTATTCATATTTCATAGTTTTTCAAAAATTGGGTTTGCTTGTCCCTTACACTACGTTTGGTAGGCAGGTAATGGTTTTCAGTAGAAATGGAATGAGTTTGGGAACAGAATGAGTTTGGGAATGGAATGAATTTGGAAATGACATGGAATGCACATTACCATTCCAATGTTTGACAGTTGTTTAGGATTTAGTGCTAGAATGGAATGTTCATTTCATTCTTATGTTTGGATAAAATAATTTTTTCATTGAAATAAATCAATTTTAACCAAAATATCCATATTGACTAAAAATAATTAATAACAAATTTTTTTTATGATTGCGATTGCCTTTAAAAAATGTGTAAAAATTTTATAATTAGAAAAAATGAGAATCCATTGAAAAAAAATTAAACCCTATAAATTTTAAAAAATTAGAAAACAAATTCCTTCAAAAATATGTTCACAAAAAGAAATCAAAATAAAAAACTATTCCCTTTTTTTTTTTTTTAAGAAAAGGGAAATTTTATTGATTGAATTAAGAAATTACAAGAATTCTAAACACATTCAATACAACTTTGTTTTTTTAAAGGAAGAAATTTATTGATATGAATCAAAAAATTACAAGAATCAAAGAGTATCATAGCTTACAAGATACAAACATGTCAAAAAATTATAAAAATCATCAACAATGAACATGAATTTTGGTTTTAATTCTTCAAGAAGCCAAAAAATCAACAAGAGCATTAACTTCCCTATATATATGTCGAATCCTGACATTAAACCTTTTAAACAAACTCAAAATCTGATGTAAAATAGGTTTACACCTCCAAAGAACAACTTCCTTTCCCAAAACCATCTGTACAAGCACTTGCAAATCAGATTCAATGAAAATCTGATATTCCCCCAGGCTGTATTGCAGAACCAAATTAATACCATCCAACAAAGCCTTGCACTCCGCTTGCATATTCGAACCTCTGTTATAAAATGCTGCTGCAGCTGCAACCACATTGTCTGCTGGGTTTCTAATAACCATACCACCTCTTGACATTCCAATTAAACCATTAGCAGCACCATTGATATTGAGCTTCAATTTACTAGCAGGGGGAGGCTCCCACTTGTTCCACGTAGCCTTCACCATAATAACATGTGCATAACTAATTCTCATATCAGTAAGCACCCCCTTCCCTTTGAAATCATCAGCACTCTTAGGCTTAATAGGGAAAGCCTAAAAGCAAAGAGCACTTAGAACCGGCCTAAACACAGCATAAGAATTCAAATGTCCCTCATCATGTCTCTTTCTACACCTTTCTTTCCACAAAGGCCCAAAACAATAATAGAGACACTTTTCTGATAATACCATGACTCAACGATCGAGATTTAAAAATCTTGTTAAGCCTCGAAAATCTTGATATAGGAGACTATCCATCAATTAACTCAAACCCCATTACACCAGCTAACCTTACCCATACTACATTTGCAAAATCACAAACAATAAAGATATGAGCAAAATTCTTTTCCTCTTCCAAGCAGAGATTGCATTTGCTTACTAAAGAAACTCCCGAATTGCGCACCCTAGAATCAATAGGCATAGCAACCCTGAGGTTGTGCACTTGGAGAAACCTTCTGGCCACAGAAATATTTAGCTACCTCACACTGCACACCTGCATTCTTACTTGGGACCAAGTAGATTTCGCAGAAAACAAAGAATTAAACCTTTTAAAAACACCTTTGGCCAAATACATACAAGCCAACATATGGATGGGAATGGCATTCAAGACATATTGCACCATTACTACTTTGCCCATGCCAGACAATAATTTGGCATACCAACACTCAATCTTGCTTCTAAAATTCCTAACCACATGTTTTTCCTTAATCTACATCTCCTTTACATATGTTTTTCCTTAATCTACATCTCCTTTACATATGTTTTTCCTTAATCTTTCATGGTAATTCGTGCACCATAAAAAAGTACAACCCACTACAGGGAATTTTTTCCATAATGCTCAATTCACAGAATAGAAAATCAGGTCTGAACTAATTCAACTAATACAACATTGGAACGAATGAGGTTAGCCTCAACTGCAGTTATAGATTATATATAGATAAATACATAAGACAACTTTACAACCACTTTCTCATTTCTATTAGGAATATCATCAAACGAGTTTTGGGCATCACTGCATCCAAATATATATGAATGTAAAGATAAACTAAACTGATGATGCACAAATTAGTTTGCACACCACTAGTCAAGTTGTAGTATAAAATGCAGTAAGTAGAAGGAGAGAGAAGACAGGATTTATAGTGGCTTGGTATGGTAATTGTATGACTAGCCTGACGGTCATAATGGCTTAGGACCGTTTGATAGTAATTAGGTAATTGATCTGGCGGAGGCGACTTATCATATTCTCAACGGGAGAGGTCTGACGGTTGGTGTGCTCTCCAAAGGACTTCTTCAAGGATGAGGGAGGTTGACTCTCTCCAGGCTGCGAGGGTGAGGCTCCTGGATGCTCCCTTGGTGGCGTAGAGGAAACTCTTGGATGACCCTTACTCCATGGTGGTAGAGGAGACCCTTGGATGACCCTTACTCCAAGGTGGTAGAGGAGGCTCTTGGATGACCCTTACTCCAAGGTGATAGAGGAGACTCTTGGATGACCATGCATGCTCCTCTGCAGCTCCTTGATCTTGATAAGGTTATTCGGGTGTAGACTCCTTTGGACTTGACTAGTTGAATCTCTTGACATTGGACCTTTAGCTCGAACCAAGCTTATAACACGGGTTGGGCCTTTGGGCCTAGCCTATCATTTGCCCTCAAATGCCCTGCATCCAACATAACTTGGAAAGGAGGGCATTTAAGTTGAATTTGAATTTTTGGCTGACTAACATAACTGAAAAAACTTCAGGAGGCCAAAACATCTGTTTGTAGGCCTTTTATGGACTTTCAACAGCATCAATCACAACCAATGGCTATGAATCTTGTAGGGCTCACCGAGAGCTTCGATTTGATATATTATAAGCCTCATTTCGAGAAATGAGAGCAAAAATTATGGTCAAAACTTTGAGTCGTAGTTGGGTGCATGTTTTAGGCGAGCAGGTCACTTCTAGGTAGGCACATACTGTGTTGGGCGAGCAAAAAACCTCCTGGCGAGCTGAATTTTTTTATTTTTTTTTAAACAAAAACTTCGGGAGGCCAAAACACCTCTTTCTAGGCATTTTTTGGACTTTTTTTGAAAAACTCATTACCATTGGTAATGAGTTTTGCTCAGCTCGTCGAGAGTTTTGATTTGGTGTATAATATGTCCTGTTTTAAGTTATAGAACAAAATTTACAATCAAAATAGCGAGCAAAGATTTGTGCGTGCATTTTTGGGCGAGCAAAGAGCTCCTAGGAGAGCAGGCAGCATCCTAGGCATGCTGGCAGTGTCCTACTGTGCAGGGCCGCTTGGGTGAGCAACCTGTTGTGCTTGGCATCTTGGGTGAGTATGGGTATGCCTTAGTCGCTAATCCAGGCGAGCAAAGAGGAGGAAAGAAGGCTAGTCTTGGTGTGCAGGCGCCATAGAGCACCATTTTGGGTGAGCACAAAGGGTTAGGCGCCCCTCCAGGCGTTGATAGGGGGAGTCAGGCGCTTCTTGGCGTCGCTTGCCAGGCGTCTCAGGCGTTGAGGCCCCGATTGTTGACATTCAATCTAAGGTAATCCCTCGGGTTGTAGACGACCTGAGTTTGAAGATCCTGGCTAGAGATGACAAAAATAATGTTATTCTAAATATTAAAATATTTAACATGATTACCTGAAGAGAGAGGCAGGCTGCTTGCGCAAAAATAAAACAGAGTTTGAGGACTGCTCGTGAGAGAGCTACATCTTTTGAGACCGATTTTTTTGCGACCCATGAGAGAGTTTTTAAGCTTGAGGTATAGGCTACTTGCTTGAGAGTAGAGCAGATGCCAAGCTTTTTTGGTGACTCGTGAGAGAGCCGGGAGATAGACTGCTTGTTTGAGAAGAGTGTAGTGGTCAAGCTTTATTGGCGACCCGCGAGAGAGCCTCTAAGCTGGAGATAGGCTGCCTGTTTGAGAATAGTGTAGAGGTAGGCAAGCTTTTTGGCGACCCTTGAGAGAGCTGTTAAGCTGAAGATAGACTATCTATTTAAGAACAGTGTAGAGGTAGGCCAAACCTTTTGGTGACCCTTGAGAGAGCCGCTAAGATGGAGATAGACTACCTATTTAAGAATAGTGTAGAGGTAGGCCAAGCTTTTTGGCGACCCTCGAGAGAGCCGTTAAGCTGGAGACTACATGTTTAAGAACAGTGTAGAGGTAGGTCAAGCTTTTGGCGATCTGTGAGATGATTCACCTCGCCTGGACCTGTTGATTTCCTCAGCATTCATAAAATTTTGAACTTTTGCCAATAGTTCTGGCATGCTCTTTGGTGGGCATTTCATCACGAAGAAAAGGAAGCTCGATGACCAAAGGCCTCCGAAGAAGGCGGTCATGCTGACTTTTTCATCGGGCTCTTCAACCTGAAAGACCACCTCATTAAAACAAGTGAAGTAGCTTCACAGGCTCTCATCTTGGTCCTGCTTTATGCTGAGCAGGTGGGTGGCAAGCTTTTGGTGACGGCGTCCTCCAACAAAGTGCAACACGAAGGACCTGCTCAGCTCAGCAAATGAGCCGATGGAAGCGGGGGTGATCTTGGCGAACCACTGTCGAGCGAATCCCTTCAAGGTGGTTGGGAACACTCTGCACATGATTTCGTCAGGGACATTGTGCAGTTGCATCAAGGTCTTAAACGTTTTAAGGTTGTCCAATGGATCCTTCGTACCATCAAAGGTTTCGACGGATGACATCTTGAATTTTTAAGGGAGTGGGTAGTTCGCCACGTCAGGTTTGAAAGGTGTGTCGGTTTGACTTACAAGGTAATCCACTATCTCGAGTCCTCGTGCCTTAATGGCGTTGAAGACATCACCCAATTGATTTTGCACCTCCTTAATTTTTTCGTCCCAATGATTAGGAGGAGGTCCCTTGAAATTACCATGGATATGGCTCCCATGCTCCAAGCTTTGGTTTTCACCCTTGTCCTCCTGGAAAAGAGGGTCTCCACCATGAAAAGAGGGAGCTGAAAAAGGAGGTGCAGGTCCCTTGTGGGGAGCTCCTCTGTGTGGGGCACCTGAGGGGACTCCAAAGGGGGCGCTCAGATGAGGAGCACCCATGTGGGGAGCTCCTGGACGACCAGGGCGTGGAGCTCCTCTTACTTGAGGTCTAGGTTGTGCTCTTCCTCCTAGATGAGGAGCACCCATGTGGGGAACTGCTTGACGCCCAGGGCGTGGAGCTCCTCTGACTTGAGGTCCAAGTTGTGCTCCTTTTCCTAGATGAGGAGTGCCCATGTGGAGAACTCCTTAATGCCCAAGGAGCATTAGTTATAGGATCTGCTGGTTCTGGGCCATAAGTTGCTGCATGGTCTCAAGCATCTGCTGCTCATTTGGGGCAGGATTGGTTGGTTGAGGAGCAACCTCCTCCTCTCTTGGTGGTGGGTTATCTTCAGGCTGATTCATGGATCTGTTGGTGATCGACTTTGACTCAGCAAAGGAAATTGGCTAGGTGAGAACTGTCGTTCCCACAGATGACGCCAAACTGATGATGCACAAAATCGATTTGCACACCACTAGTCAATTAAGTAACATGAAATGAAGTAAAGTAGAGAGAAATAAATAGAAGACAAGGTTTATAGTGGTTCAGCCATGACCTATGTCCACTTTGAATGACTAGGTTTGCCAAAATTTTATTATCTCCGGTGTGAAGGGAGAGAACATGATTACAAGCTTTGAGAGGGGAGGAGAGAATTATAATCAAATGAGTCTGATGCCCCCAAGTGTTGGGGGAGCTTACAATTTATAGTGGTTTGATATAGTAATTGTATGACTAGTTTGATGGTCATAATGACTTAGGACCGTTTGATAGTAATTAGGTAGCTGATCTGGCGAAGGCAACCTATCATCTTCTCAACGGGCGAGGTGTGGCAGTTGGTGTGCTCTCCAAAGGACTTCTTCAAGGATGAGGGAGGTTGACTCTCTCCAGGCTGCGAGGGTGAGGCTTCTGGATGCTCCCTTGGTTGCGTAGAGGAGACTCTTGGATGACCCTTACTCCAAAGTGGTAGAGGAGACCCTTGGATGACCCTTACTCCAAGGTGGTAGAGGAGACTCTTGGATAACCATGCATGCTCCTCTACAGCTCCTTGATCCTGATAAGGTTATCCGGGTGTAGACTCATTTGGACTTGACTAGTTGGATCTCTTGACATTGGGCCTTTAGCTCGAACCAGACTTATAACATGGGTTGGGTCTTTGGGCCTGGCCCATCCTAAACTATTTGAAAACACAAAGAAAGGAAAAAAAATATACTAATCCTTCTCACCTAATATGATTATCATGTGAAGTACGAACACACACACTCGAACCACAAAGGGAAGGGTTGCATCTCACATTATATCTTTGGAAAAAAGCTAGAAAATTGTGATTTTTTTTGGAAGTTAGAAATGAGAATTATCGATTGAATTTAGCAAAAATTACCTGAAATTACATCATACGCGAATGGATTTGGTGTAGACTAGAGTGAGAATGGAATGAGAAATACAGTGGTAAACTTAGGAATGACTAATCCCATTATTTGTAAGATTAACTATTCTTTAGGAATAGGAATGAATTCTCATTCCTGCTAACCAAAAGTAAGAATAACATTACCAAGGAATGCATATTTTATTCCTAAGACTTAATCCCGTGTACCAAACACACCGTTAAAATATGGAAACAAGAAACTTTCTAATTGTTTGTTTTGATTGTTGGGTGATGGAGATTTGATTTGATATATAATATTCACCTTTTAATAACCCATTTCTTTTATTTCGGGAAGTAGTAACCGTATACTTGCCACTTGCAGGAGACACTAGTTAATAAGTCAAAAAAGTTACACAAACTACACAATTGTTGATTAATTTTCCATTTTTTTGTAAGGTGAGTAATTTCTTTGCACGAATCAATGTTGTTGATCCAAAAAAATTGTTGATCGTGCTAATTGACCAAAATGAAGATTTGGCACAAGAGTATTCCTGCAATAGAAGTGGAGGACTGTAGCGGCTCTGGTGGTCAGCCCTCCAATGACAAAGTCAGAAAGGGAATGATAGAAGGAAATTGTATTTATCTAGGATTCTTTCACTTAGCTCGATAATGCTCAGTTTAGCTTTTTTATAGATCAAAAGATTGGACTGTTGAAGACCTTTAGCTACCATTTGAATTTGGCAGCACCAGAAGTGGAATAGATGGAGGTGTTTTTTTGATGTAAATATCTTAGCTAGTTTGAATTAATCAAGAGGAGCAGAGCTAAGATAAGGCCAACCTAAGATTCTAGCGAGCAAGGAACTGAGGTCCTTTCTAAGCCTTTAAGCTCGTCTATTAAGCAGCTGAGCTCATGTACTGAGCTTGTACCCAATTTATCATTATCAGTTGCCCCCTAATTTAAACCAGTGAGTTGCACATGCCATGAATTTAATGCATTCATCTGTTAGCGCTTGAAAAAGCGAGAATGATGGTTGTGTTTACACTACCTCTAGAGAGCCATTGTAGGACCAATGTATTACAACATGCCCGGTTTAAAAAGGAAGTCATGCACTTGCACGGGTAGAAGTATGCATCAAGGGGAGTTGCTTCAAGTTGGTTGGAGATTATCCCTCATTGACCTCGTCGGAGGGTCCATAAGGAGATTATTTCCTTCATTTCTTGGAGGGGGAATTGCATTTAGTGGTTTTGCATTCCCCCGCCCCCTCAGAATATTGGCACCATTATTCCTAAAATTGTCTTCGGCATCCTCGTGTTGGTCTTGGTCTATATTCATATTTGGTCCTACGGCACGTCTCACTAGTCTATTTTGATTGTCATGTCCCCACATGCAAAAACACTACTTAAAATTGAAAAAAAGAATATACACAAATATGTACAAAGGAGCAACGTACCTTGGCCTATGATGATAGTTACGAGACTTACCTCCATTTTCCCCAAATCACCTTCGAATTCGACACTTAGCCTTCCCCGGCAACGGTGCCAAAAATTCTTGAATCATTTTTCCTAATCTCCAAATAGGAGCCCGGACTGTGTGTATATGACTTATACAAGTTGGTGAGTGTCCTTCTTACTCATGTTTGATGTAAGAAATGGAAAAAATAGTGTGTGAACAACAACGTATGTGTATGTGTGCAAAAGTGCTCTCCAAGCGTAGAGAGACTTGCAGTGTCGTGTTTTAGTTAGAATGGGCATTCTAATGTCATTTCCTCAAGAAAGAAATATCAAATGCTTTGAAATGTGATTTGTAAAAGAAATGAAAATTAAAAAACCTTGTAATTTGTGTTTTTAATGAGTTTTGTTTTGAGAAATATGCAAGAAAGTAAGGTGGGCTAATCCATAGAGGTTATTCCAATAGAAATACCAAATCGACTCAATTCATTCAACCAATAGTGTCTCGGTGTTTGATTGATTCGTAGGACGTGAGGGACTAATGTGGATACGTTGGGCAGAAGCATACCACATGACAAGTCTATGGTGTATCAAAATCCCCCAACTACATCTGCACTCAACTTAGTCAAACCAAATACTTTACACTATGAGAAAGAATGAAAGAGAGTCGATTTCACATACCAAAGGGAAAATTCTCCTTGGATTAGCCAACTAAAAATCTAGCTACTCATTGTAAAAGCAAGAACCAACATAAGGTAAAGAGACATGGTAATGTAATGAAGCATGAATAAAAGGTTGAAACTACTAGAGTAAAGTAATTAATAACCAAATTACAAAGCTTGAATAGGAAAATACCCAAATGTAGAACTGGAAATGCTAAAATACTTCACTAAGCTTGATTACAACTTGAATAAAAGAATTTAAAGTAAAAGGGGGAAGATTACAGGTAATATAAAACTTACTACAATGAAAATTGTGTAGGAAATGTAAAAACCCGACTTTCTCTCTCTAAAACTTCATCTTCAACCTTGGAGCTTCTCTCTCTAAAAGCATGAAAAACTGAATAATGGTGTAAGATTTGGTAATTTTCATCTATCCTCTTCCCTTAGCCTGTGTGAACTCTGTTGTAATGAGTGGGGAAAGGTTAGAAACTTTAACAAGCAAAAACATACCAAGCATGCTCCTCCCATGCTTTCCCAACCAACCCTCTTCTCTCTTGTTTTTTCCCTCTCTCTCACTTGAAATATGACTTTTGGGGTTAGGAGAGTATCATGGGGTGTCAATTATGTTAGAGTATGACTTGGATGTCAAGAGGTGGGCCCCCAGCATAGGTGAAGTTATGTGAGCAAGTTTTGAGAAAAACTAGGCAAAACCTACCTGTATAATGTAAGAAAAGCTACTAGTAGGTTTTTTCCAGTAAGCTTTTCTACTGGTAGGTTTTTTCATGGCTGTGGTAGAAGAATTCCAATAATATTTTGTACCAGTAGGTTTTTGATCTTTTACCAGTAGGTTTTGGTTGACTTCTGCCGGTATGTTTTGTCTTGCTCTGGAATTTCCTTAGTTCCTTGAGGTCTCGAGCCATCCGTTAAGCATTCCATTCTTCCCTATTTCCTTTGAGCACTTGATGGGAAGCTTTATGCATGAGCTTACATGCTTTTTACCTACAATCATACGAATCTCCATCAATTATGAGTTTGAAAGTAATTTTCCCCAATTTTCATCACAAAATAAGCAATATGGGTGCAAAAGACGTACATGATATACACATACATCATATGGGATATGGAGTGTACTTTGGAAGCATAGAGATGATTAGTGCTTAAAGTTAGCATTTTACTATGCCTTTTTGGGACTAATTGTGCTTTGATGGAGTTTAAGTAATGACATTTCAGGTCCTAAAGTGAACAAGAGCTCAAGGATAACAAATATCACACTTGGATGTAACACTAGTGAATTAACGGGAAAAATTAGAAAAGCTTGGCACAAAGCAATAATGTTCCAACGTGGATCAACGATCAAACGTTCCCCTGATGTGATTCAGGACCAGGCTGCTGAGAAATACTGTGTTGCAGTCAAAAAGGAAAATGCTAAGGTACTTGAGTACCACGTTTGAACGCCCACTCATGTTCGAACGTGCTCTAGAATCCTGAGAAAACTAGACTACTGAGACTTACTGGTGTGTTGTAGCAAAGAAAGAAGAACCACAGAAGTACTTGAGTACAACGTTTGAATGCCACTCCATGTTCGAACGTTGTCTTGAGTTACTGAGGACTAAGTATCTGAGTGCAGGGTTAAAGTTGTTCAAGACCTATGGAAGTAACTATCGCAGAGACCACATGCCATTTAAGTAAGGGGGTTCAGACCCCATTTGGCATTCAAACGCCCATAAAGCAAAGACAGAGACAACGTTCGAACAACATATAACGTTCAAACTCCCCTAAAGCAAAAACTGACACAATGTTCAAACGACAGATCACGTTCGAACATCTCCCACTGACTGGCTGCAGAGTTGTTGACTTTTCACTTGGACTTGGGCGGCAAACACTATTCCTTCACCCCCTCCCCTTCCTTGCCTATAAATACTCCCATTAAGGGAGCTTCATGGGCACCTTTTCTCTTTTAGCGTAGAAAGCTAGTTTGTATATTTCTTGTTTATGTTTTCATTTTGCATTTGTATCAACCATGATGGAAGCCTGTAACGCCCCAAAAACCCCCGTGGGTGACATTACATTCTAAAAACCATTTACCGTATGAGAGCATTAAGTAAAATTCATCACGACGAAAGTTTCATTCATCAACCATTCATATTTTAACAAAATTTGGGCAGAGTCTCCTTTGTACGGGGAGCTCTACCCAAAACACAACCTGTACAATTATATTACAATTGACCACACCGGGTCCACATATGCATAACTATTGACCACACCGGGTTCATTTTTCCATCATAAAATAAACTTGCATTCATCATATGTCATATCCACACTATCATCCCAAATTAATAGGTCTAATCTTGGCCTTTACATCTCCAAAATGTAATAATATAACGCAGCGGAAATAACAGCAATGAACTAGAGTTCAAAAGGATATTCTAAGCATAATATAGTCTAGAACAAAATAAAAGTGTCGCTCTAAGCGTCCACCTCGGGATCCAGATCCCCGTCAAGCGGAGTCTTCCAATGCGTGGGCTCCTCGGCTCCTAACTCCTCCTCAAGTGTGAAATCTGAAAAAATTTTATTTGTAGGGGGTGAGCATGAAGCTCTGTAGCAAAATCCTCTCAACTCAAACAAGGTTTGAAAAACATAGCAAACGGTCGATCTCATTTCACAACTAACATATATATAGGTTTGGAATGAAAGCAGTGACATTTTAAAAGAGATCTCAAGTTTAAACAATAGCAATAATCAGTTAAAAGAATAAAGTGAGTTTAGCATCGATAAACAAAATTCTAATTTAAGCTATTTAAGAAGGGCTTCTCCCTAAGCATTGTCCCATACCAATGCATCGGCAAGAACGACCCAACTCCCGATTCCATGTATTTTTGGTTCATCGCCGTACCATGTATGTTGATTGCTTCTCGTGAATCTACCTAACGATCATGCCTAGTCCACCAATTCCAACCAACAATCACAAATCTCTTTAGGAAGGGCGTGTACCGTCTCCTACGGCATTGACGAAATCCTCCCAAGGTGTCTAGTATACTAACCCTTTTCCTCGGTGTATATGTGAACAATAGTGATCGCGAGCACAACAACGATCCACTACGAGCATTAGGCAACCATCTCACCCCCATTGGGATAGACTAACCTCTAACACTCTACGGCATCTCTCGAAGGTAATCCAAGTCTATCACAACAACCATACAATGAGGAAATCAAGAATATTCACAATTCACAACAATTTTCCAAATATAGTAAAATCCCTAAATTTTGTTTTCACATTTGTCATATAATCGAATAATCCAAGAAAATATGCAAGAGATCGTAATCTATATCATTTTGTTATACAATATTCAACACTTAAGTTTTAAAATCAAAGACAAAGAAGAAATTAGGAGAAAATCCCCTTTTCTTGAAAACTAGGGTTTTGAAGATAAAAAAAATCAATAGAGCTTTGGTGGTTACCCACCCTTCATATTGTTCAAAACATGGCATTTATTACAAATAGAACAAGAATCATGTATTTCATATTATATATATGAGAAGGAGAGTGAAGAAACATATATCTATATACATATATATATCTATAGATATATATCTAGCCTCAATGTGAGAGATTGAGAGAAAATCTCCTACCTTAAATCAAGATTCCAAACTAAGACCCAAGCTTCAAGACCTTCTTGCTCTCCTTTCTTTTCCTCTTAATCTTCTCCTCCTAGGGTTTCAAAAGATTTGGGTGAGAGGGTAGCAAGAATGGAAGAAAATGGGAGGAGAATGTATTCTTGAAGAATTTGAAGTTTTGATTTCTACAAGGTATAAATCCCTCTTGATTGGTATTTCTATCTTCCTCTCTTCCTCTAAAATGGTTCCTAGGGTTTGGAGGGGTGAAATCAATGCTAAAGGGACGACATTAGATTTTTATAGGGCAAGAAAATCGAGCAAAACCCGATATTTTCTGTTCAGAAAAAATCGGGTTTCCTTCGTACTGTTCACAGATTTTTGGTGCGACTTCCAGGTCAGTTTTGACCTATTTCGAGGTCGAATTGGAAATATTTCATGAAATACACTTTTTTAGCCCTAGATGTCTAATATTTCCTATCAAAATTTCAGATCCATTGGACATCAAAATATAAAGTTCTGATCAAATACTAAGCAGTGTCTATCACCCATTTTTACCCAATTTCACTCCAATTTGGTTTTACTTCTAAAATACTTCTTAACTTCTAATACATCCCATATTACCTCTCCCAATGTTTTCCGACCTCCCGAATTCAATGGTAATGTTATTTTGATAAAAAAAATTTAATATATTTATTTAGTTACCCTTATCAATCTTAAACACATCCAAAAAAAAAATTAAGTTTGACCCAAAAGTCAATCCGTTCGAAACTCAAACTTCATGATTAATATTTCAACAATGATTCTAAGTTTTTATCCTCATTTTATTCATATTTGGAAAACTCTTAAGATATTAGTATTCTTATTTAATTTTAGTACAGGGTCTTACAAAGCCAAGACTCCCCTTGTAGTTGAAGTCTTTTATTTACTTGTGCTAAGTTTTTACATTCATGTTATGACAACCATGATTGAGGCTTAGACTCCCCTTGTAGTTGTACTTGCTTTTATTTACAAGTATCAAGACAGATAGCTCATCTTTTGGTTGTGGTGGAAACCTTGCAAAAGTAACTAGCTTTCTTCTACTTTCTTTATTTCTATCACTTCCATTGCTTGAGCTTCCTTTTTCCTTAGACGAGTGAAACTCTTCAATTTTTCTAAAGCTTTACCAATGCCGTGTAGGGGGGAACATGATTCACTTATTCTTTGGTGAAGATCAGCTCTTCATTTATTGCACTTTACCTAGTAAGTTCTCTATTTGGAGGGATCAATATCACTCACTTTTCTAGCTTTACTCAAGTCATGAAGAGTGAGTAGTTTCTCATTCACTCTTTAGTAAGAGGTGATGAACATGTATTGATTATCCGGAAGTTATATTTGTGCAATCCCTATATGCTTTAATGCTTTATATTTCACTTGTTCATTGAATGATTGAATGTATCTAGCAAAGCTAAGGTACTTTGTATAACCATGGGTTCTTTCGATATCACGGATGACTCTTGCATGGAAAATCTTGTTGGTTCAAGGCAAGCATCTAGGCTATATCTACATTATACATTTCAATCTTCACTATTATCATGGTTATCTAAAAAATGGAACATTAATGCCATGGTTAGATGCCTTGTAGAAACACTTGCTTGTTTGTAGACGGGTTAAATCTCGGCAAAGGCAATTCTTGTCCATTTCAGGAAAGACATCAGAATCATGTGCTTAATTATCATAGTCCATCTTTATCTTCTAATTAACTTGCTATTGACACGGGAGTTAATTGAGTTATAAAATACAAGTATAATAAACCGAATGATTAACCACATATTTTGATCCTCAAGCTAAAGGGTGACTATTTTACATTTGAATTTTTCTTATATTTTGTGTAGAAAACTCTTGAAAGGAATCTTCTATTCTATTCAAGAAATTCCACCACTCCAAACTCTCAAAATTTCCAGTTACTTGGTCTCTATTATTGCTTACTTCAAAAACTCCAATCATAGTTCCCTGTGGATTCGACTCCGAACTTAACTGGATTATTACTACAACTTGACTGCCTGCACTTGGGTGTACACATTTCGGATCAAGTCAAGTTTTTGGCGCCGTTGCTGGAGAACCATAAAAGGTGTTTTACAGTAAAAGGTAAAAAGACCTCACTTTTTGTGTATAAATTTACTTTCCTGTGTATAAAGTTTTTGTAGTTAATTTTATGTCTAAGAATGCTCCTCAGTATCAAAATTTGTCGGTAGAATCTTCGGGGTCTGTGAATTAACCAGAACCACTTTCACTTAGATCAGTAGCAGACTCTTCTGAAAATAGAATGGCGAATGGTGAGAGACGAGGAAAAATTTCTGTGAGAGAAGGGGAAGTGCCTAACATTCGAACTCTACAGGATTACTTAAATCCTATAAGAAATAGTGTCCCCTCTTGTTTTATCTTCCTTGAAGATGCACCTCTCTTTATTGTAAAGACAGGGACAGTTCAACTACTCCCTCAATTCCATGGACTCGAAACAGAAAACACATATCTGCATTTAAAAAAGTTTGAGGAAGTATGTGGAACGTTTCAAGACAATTCTAAGCTAGCCAAAAGCTAAACAATGGCTAAATTCTTTAAAAGCTCTTTCAATACTTGATTGGCGGGCACTACAAAATAAATTTTTCAGAAAGTTTTTCCCTCTACCCCGCACTAATGCATTGAAAAGGCAAATCATGAATTTTTTGGTCAAAGAAGGGGAAACCTTTTACCAAAGTTGAGAGAGATTCAAGGATCCACTCTAGTCCTGCCCACACCATGCTTTTGAGAATTGGACTTTGGTAGGATTTTTTAACGACTCCTTGCCCACTAGACTACGTCAGTTTGTCGAAATGATGGCTCAAGGAGAGTTTATGAGTAAAAGTCCGAAGCAGACATTCAATTTTTTTGACACCATATCTGACAGTTCTTAGATGTGGGACTCAGCCTCCCCTACCATTGTTGAAGCTAAACCATCTGCTTCCCAAGGGGGTAAGTATGTCTTGAAAGATGATGATGACCTAAGAGCAAAAATGTCCATCATGTCTCGAAAGCTTGAAGTTTTGAAGGTGAAAAAGGTTCATTAAGTTGATGTTAGCTCTCCCGTAGAAAAAGTGTGTGGGCTTTGTGTGCTGACAGGACACCCTACTAGGGAGTGTCCTACCATTCCAACATTTAAAGAGGTTTTGTTGGAACAAACAAATCTTGTGTCCAACTTCAACAAGCCTTACTCCAACCCATACTCTGAAACATATAATCCAGGGTGGCAGAACCACCCGAACTTCAGTTAGAGAAACACACAACTAACTCCCATAAACCAATAACAAGGTTCACACCCACCACCTCCAGGACCTCCCGCATACCAACCATACCAACCACCACAAAAGAGGAACCTTGAGGATACTCTAAATCAGTTCATGCAAAGCCAAATGAACTACAACAATAGTTCCACTCAGGCTTTTACTAATTTCAAAACACATACCACTTAATCTTTCGAGGATCTTAAAAGCCACACTCAAAAATTGACCCAATATATCACCACACATGAAAAGGGCAAGTTTTCTGCCCAACCAAAACCACCACAAGGCCAATTTTAGGTGGAAAATCCCGCAATCATGGAAACTCCACAAGCCCAAGTTCAAGTTGTCACTACACTAAGAAGTGACAAGGTGATTGACAAGACTATCAAAGACATGCTACTTTCAAAGCCAAAACCTAAGTCAATCCTAGTCAATTCACCAATCGAGACTGAAACAATTGAGCCTGAATGTGAGAAAGAAGAGGAACCCGAGCCCATAATTGAACAAGAACTAGAGGCATCAAGGGAAGAAGAACCCTCGTGTTCTCTCCCTACTCCTATTCCTCATAAATTCAAAACTGCACAGAAGTTGAATAATCAGCCAGAAATTTATGAGCTCTTCAAGCAAGTAAAAATCAACATCTCACTTCTGGATGCAATAAAATAGGTTCCTTTTTATGCCAAGTTTCTGAAAGACTTGTGCACATTCAAGAGAAGCCATAATGTTCAAAAAAGAGTCTTCCTGACGAAACATGCCTATTCCTTGATTCAACATAAAACCCCTCCAAAATATAAAGATCCAGGGTGTCCGACTGTATCGTGTGTCAATGGAAATTTTAGAATTGAACAAGCACTGTTAGACCTTGGAGCAAGTGTCAATTTGCTCCCATTCTCTGTCTACCAATAGTTGGGTCTAGGAGAACATAGACCCATAAGTGTCACACTTTAGTTGGCAAATAGATATGTCAAAATTCTTAGGGGTATTGTTGAAGATGTACTTGTCAAAGTGGACAACTTTGTATTCCTTGTTGACTTCATCATCCTAGATACTCAGCCAACAAAGCATTCAGAGAACCTAATTCCCGTTATTCTTGGTCGACCCTTCCTAGCAACTTCAAATGCACTAATCAATTACAAGAATGGAGTCATGAAATTAACCTTTGGGAATATGACTCTTGAGTTGAATATTTTCAATGTTGTCAAACACCCAAGAGAAGACAAAGAAGAAAGATAAATAAATTCCATTGAGTCTTTGGTTCAGGACCATCTGAATAACACATTCTGTGAAAATTCCACTGAACTTTCTTTGCGTGGACCATCGCTAACTTGAAAGGTATAAGCCCATTGATCTGCAATCATGTCATATACCTGGAAGAGGATTCAAAACCATCTCGTCAAATGCAATGACGACTAAACGCTCACATGAAGGAAGTTGTGAAAATGGAAATGCTTAAACTCTTAGATGCAGGGATAATCTTTCACATCTCCAATAGTAAATGGGTTAGTCCAACCCAAGTTGTGCCCAAAAAGTTTGGGGTCATAGTGGTCAAAAATGAAGCCAATGAACTAGTGCCAACTAGAGTTGTCACAGGATGACGGATGTGTATTGACTATCGAAAGCTCAATTTGGTGACTAGAAAAGACTATTTCCTTCTTCCCTTTCTGGATCAGGTTATAGAGAGAATTGCAGGCCATGAATTTTACTGTTTCCTGGATGGCTATTCCATGTACAATCAAATTGAGATAGCACTCAATGATCAGGAGAAAATCATATTCACATGCCCTTTTGGCACTTTTGCATTCCAAAGGATGTCTTTCGGACTTTGTAACGCTCCTGCAACATTCCAAAGATGCATGTTGAATCTGCTCAGTGACATGGTCAAAAAAATGTTGGAAGTATTCATGGATGACTTCTCTGTCTATGGTGATTCATTTGATTTGTGTCTGACCAACCTAGAAAAGGTATTAATAAGGTGTAAAGAGACCAATCTGGTGCTTAATTGGGAAAAATATCATTTCATGGTAACATAAGACATTGTCTTAGGTCACATTGTGTCGTCTGAGGGTATGAAAATTGACAAAGCCAAAATAGATTTGATTGGGAACTTGCCTGCTCCCAAGACTGTAAAGGATGTCCGATCATTTCTAGGACACGTAGGATTTTACAGGAGATTCATAAAAGATTTCAGTACCATAGCAAAACCCATATGTCATCTCTTAAGTCAAGACGTAATCTTTGACTGGAGTGAAGCATGCCAAAAAGCTTTTGACAAGCTTAAAGACATGTTACTTTCTGCCCCAATAATGCAACCCCTTGACTGGACTCTACCCATTGAACTAATGTGTGGTCCAAGTAATTATATTGTAGGTGTTGTATTGGGACAAAGAAAAGATAAGAAACCACAAGTCATTTACTATGCAAGTAAAACTTTGAATGATGCTCAAATGAATTATTCAACAACTACAAAAGAATTGCTTGCAGTAGTTTATGCTTTGGAAAAATTTCGTCCTTATCTTGTTGGTTCATTTGTTACTGTATTCGCTGAATATGCTGCATTAAAATTCTTGCTCACAAAGAAGGATGCTAAGCCTAGGCTCTTAATATGGATACTCTTACTTCAAGAGTTTAACCTGGTCATTAAGGATAAAAAGGGTGTTGAGAATGTGGTGGCAGACCATTTGTCCAGGTTAACTTATGAATTTCGTGAGGATGGACTATCAATCAATGAAAAATTCCCTGATGAACAACTGTTCATAATTGATGAGACCCCATGGTACGCTAATATTGCTAATTTTCTTGCTATTGGAATACTCCCTCCGTCCTTTTCCCTTACGGACAAAAATAAATTTTTGAGGGAGGTTTGTAACTTCTTTTGCGAAGATCCGTACGTATTTAAGTACTGTAAGGATCAAATCATAAGACGTTGCATCCCTACTCGAGAAAACAGATAAGTAATAACATTTTGTCATTTTGAAGCATGTGGTGACCAATTCTCCTCAAGAAAAATTGTTGCAAAAATCTTGCAGTGCGGATTTTACTTGCCTACACTTTTCAAAGATGTCCATACTTTTTGTTTAAATTGCGACAGATGCCAAAGTTTGGGAAGCATTTCAAAAAGAAACATGATGCCCTTGAACCTGATTCTTGTGATTGAAATTTTTGACTATTGGGGCATTGATTTTATGGGACCATTCCCTTTCCGTTGGCTATCTGTACATTTTAGTGGCCGTAGACTATGTATCCAAATGGGTTGAAGCAATTCCATGCCGAAATAATGATCACCAAAAGGTGATCCAATTTCTTAAAGAAAATATTTTGTCCCGGTTTGGAGTTCCTAAATCAGTCATAAGTGATGTGGGGCTCATTTTTGCAATCGCTCTTTCTGGAATTTGATGAAAAAAATATTTGATTTTCCATAAAATTGTGACCCTTTATCATCCACAAACTAGTGGACAGACTGACTTAACTAATCGGGAGATCAAAGTAATTTTGAAAAAAAATGGTAAATTTAGACCGCAAAGATTGATCATCAAGACTAACTGATACACTCTGGGCATATCTCACTGTGTTTAAAATAATTTTGGGCATGTCTACTTATCGATTAGTCTATGGAAAGCTGTATCACCTACCTGTGGAATTGGAGCATAGGGCATATTAGGCCATTAAAACAATGAACTTTGACCTAGATAAGGCTGGACTTTCAAGAAAACTATAAATTAATGAATTTGAGGAATTGAGAAATGAAGCATATGAAAATGCTAAGATTGCTAAAACCAGGATGAAAATTTTTTATGACAAGAATATTATGTAGAAGTCCTTTGAACCTTTTCAAAAAGTCTTGTTCTTTAATTCAAGACTCTGCCTCTTTCCTAATAAGTTGAGATCAAGATGGACAGGGCCTTATATGGTCAAAAAGGTGTTTGAACATGGAGCAGTAGAAGTGGAAAATCCGTCAAATGGTAATATCTTTACTATTAATGGTCAGTAGTTGAAACCATTTTTAGAGAACTTTGTTAAAAATGTGGAGACCATTCTTTTAATGGATCCAGACCATCACTTCGAGAAAAGCGCCTGTCGACACAAAAAGAGGGCGGGTTAGGAAAAACCCAATTAAACCCGACCCACAGGTGCACCTTTATAAACCACCTTTCCCCTTTTCTTTTTCTTTTTTTTTTCCCACCACCATTCTCCTTTTTTCCTTTTTCCTTCTTCTTCTTCTTCTTCACTATTCGCGATTGCCTGGAACCATGACCCATCTCCCAACAACACCATGACCATACTACCCGAAGACCCAGTCATTTGTCTCAGGTTCCGCATGTGTTTACTCTATTTGTACATGGCTCTTCTTCTTCTGTCTGCACTCAGAATCAAGGGTTTTTATCCTAGTGAAAACCCAGATCTGCAAAGAGATGTTTGATTTGTGTATTTTGCTTGTAGGTTTCGACAGATGAACAAGATCTCTACCGTTCTACCTCATCTCCAAAGATCACCATATCGATAAATTTGAAACATTGGGGACAATGTTCAATTTAGGTTGGGGGGTGAGAACTACAGTTCAGATGTGCCTGTAGAAAATTTTTAAATTACTGTTGTTGTTGTTGTTGTTCTTGATTAGATTGTGTACCGTATTTTGTATAAATTGATGATTATGTTTGTAAGTTATCTCTGATCGTCTTTGTGACTGGCAGACGTTAAAGAACCAAATATTGAGTCTTAAAACATAGAAAACATGGATGTTAAACTTTTTTGGTTTAGTCTAGAGTTTTACACACTTTTCCATCCGATATGCATACTGTGATCATGAGAAAAGCAAGATTGGTGAGAAAGAATGAGATCCGTGAACAACAAGCGAAACCTCTGTGTGGCATAAGCACTTTTGCTAAGTGTCATTGTGCCAAAAGACTTGGTGCTTGTAAACAGTGTGGTAAAGTCTTTCATGAGAAGAAATATAATCGATTAGACTGGATAGTGAATGGGCAGAGTAAGGATTATCCTGACACGCCATCCTATTCTTGTACTCTGCTTAACCGATTTGTGAGAGAGGAAATTGGGAGAGTTACTAGTTGTTCAAATAGCACGGAGACAGATGAAGACTCGGATTAGACTTCTTTTTAAACCTGTGGAAAATTGTGTTGTGGGGATAAAAGCCAAGGGTCCAAATTTTTGTAAAAGTGTAAAAATTTTTTTGTACAAACTCTTTTGACTGAAATGAAAATATGGTCCGAGTAAGGAATGTCCCAGAATACCAACCTAAAGCATGGGTAGGGACTTATCCTAAGATGCCATGAATTTTGGTTCAAACTTATGTGTGTTGTCCTCTTTTATTGGATAATGTAGTGCAGAAAAATTTTGAAATTTTTTTTGAGTTTGATTCAATGTTCGAACGCCAAGTGACATTCGAACGTCGCTTGCTTACAGTACTCTGCCTTTGATGAAGTCTCTAATGAAAATGAAAAGTACTGGGAGCTCAGTCCGTTCGAACGCCAATAGCATGTTCGAATGAGATTAACGTTTGAACGCCAATAGCACGTTCGAACGACATGAGCTTACAGTACTTTGGTCTCTGACATAACTTAAAAGTACTGGGTGCTCATCACATTCGAATGATGTTTTAGAAATCCTTCTAACTACGTTCGAACGTCACTTCTCAGACTATAAAAACCTAAGTCGTCTTCCACACTGAGAAATCCCCAAAAACCTCCAAAATATCTCAAACCTATAACCCATTTACGATACCCAGCCCCCAAAACACCTTTCATTCTCCAATTTCACCTAAAATCAACCCTCCCAAACTCATTCCCAGATCAAAAACCTCAATCCCACACTAAAACCAAGACTTTTCAGATATCATTTTAAGCTCAAAGCCAAGCCTAGAGTTAAACTACCTACCAGGTGAAACCAGGAGCCAAATTTTATAGAAGAAGTGATTGAGGAGAGAGAGGGGAGACCAATAGTGAGGAGATACGATCGAACACGATTCCCCAATGCCCTCAAAGCTGATAGGTATGAAAATTTTTTCCAAAATCATGCAGTAGTTTGTGAGAGGGGTATGGTGATTACTGATTTTGTGGAGTTGGGAATATTGGCGGAGATGGAGAAGAGGAATTGGGTATGGTTTTTGAGAAACGGCGGAGACACCATTGTTGATTTGGTGCGGGAGTTTTACTCCAATGCCGAGATCATCAATGGCATAATCCGAATGTATGTAAGGGGCATCCACATTGACGTGGATGAAACATATATTAAGGAGATAAAGCAGGAAGTACCTCGAGTCCTAATTCCTACCTATCCCTCGAGGAAGAATGTGGCAATGAATACGGTGGGGAAAGAGCTAACAGGGGTAGCTGACTTTTCTTGGGTGGGACAAATATTTTTCCACCAAATGGAACAGACTGACAAATACAAAATGCTAAACTTGATTGCAGTGTCAAACTTTGCTCTAATAGGATAGAAAAATGTGATTCTACCTAACATGGTTCGATTGCTTTATCCACTTGGGAAGAGCCATAGCATAGACCTCCCCTTTCTCATCTTGAATGAAATGAAGAAGGGCTGTGATGCGAAGCGAAGCTCACTCCCATTTGGCACCTTGGTGACTGAGATATGCAAAGACCACGGGGTCAGGGTAAGGCCTAAGATGGAAATTCAAAAGTTGATGGGGCCACTAAACAAGGCCTCTTCCTAGAGACCAAGACACAGAACAAGACAAGAAGTGCCCCCTCCCCAAGGAGTCGATGAAGTGCAAAAGGAGCTTGATGTTGAAGAAGAGAGAGAGATGGAGACAGAGAGAGAGAACAACAAGAGGCAGGCCCCAGCACGACCACCCAGCGTTCTTTATAGGACATCATGCTTAGCATTGAAGCCAAGAAGGATGAGATCCTAGTCTCTTGAAGGGTGGAGCTGGTAAAGCTGGTGGGCCTACAGGAGCTGATTGAGAGGGTTATTTTTGTTCTTGAGTGGAGTTGGGTGTTTTGTTTATTTCTTCTTAGATATGATTCTTCTTTGGGTGTTCTTGTGGATGGTTGTTTTGTAGATGTTATGGATATCAATTTCTATTCTTGATGGTGGTTGGTTGTTTTATAGATGTTTGTGGATAGTTGAAATTTATGTTTTGATCACTTTTTGTATGGATGGATTGAATCATTGGTATTACTGTAAACTTCATATTCTATGGAATGAATGATTCAGTTTATTACTTTTATTTGTTTAAATGCATATGTAGAATTAGCACTTTGGTAATTCTTGACAATAAATGAAACAAATGTGCATTCGAAAGTTGCTTGTTAAAATAACTAAAACATATGATTGGTTTGACACCTCAACTTAGCAACCAAGACTTGAAACCACATTTCTTAAAAAATTGGTATTATCTCTATGCCTAAATTGTCGAATGCACATTAGTATTTTTCATTCTTAAGGTACCAGATGATCAGACTCGAAAATGGAATCGCTATATAACCAACATTCCTTGAAATACCTGACATAACTAGTGGAGATAACAGAGAATATCATGGTAAGTTTTGATTTTTGCGATGCTTTTTGAGAGGATATCCACAAATACTCAAAGTAAGCTCTTTCACTCTCATTTTTTTTCAATACTCTCATTAACTTTGCTTTGATTGACGCAACTAAAGTGATCTATTTACATATCCCACAAGGAACTTTTGCATACGACACATACATGTGCACATACTTGAGAAAGGATCTTAGGTCATCTTTGATTTAACTTTGAGCCTTAGACATTTCTTTCACAAAGTATATCCCTAGTCAGTCATGCTTGAGCCTTAAATGAATGAGTTCTTTTTTGAAAAACCCATACGATAACCAGGCCACAAGAAAATATACTTGTTATACCTTGCTATCTATTTTTCTTACACCCTCTTATAAATAAGTATGATATAGAAAAACAAGAGAAAGAGAAAAGACAATGGTTGCTACTGTTCAATGAAAGAAAATTCGGTGGAAACAGCAGAAATGGAAAAGAGACAAGATAAATAAGGAATTGCCAAGAAAGTGAAAAATGAGAAAAGAGAAAGAAAGAAATACAAGTTCTTGGAAAAAGACCGAAAAGTAAGAAAGAAACGTGCTACATTACATAAGGAAAATATAGCTTTTTGAATACCATTAACGTTATTTCATTAGCCACTAACCTCTGGCCACATTACAACCTACAAAAAGTCCTAATTGATCTCAAGTCTGATGCATGTGTAGGTCGTCAACTACATGCAGGATATGCTAAATAACATTTCTTTATCTGCATCAATTTTACTCCATGAGATTATGCCAAAACATGATTAGTTTGTTTCCTTAAACTTCACTCCTTTACTAATTGCGCATGTGATTTTTCGACTGGCCATCTCCTGATTACATGCCCTGTGAGAAATAAGTCACTATAATTGGAGTGAATTTTTGCTGAGAGCACTCTAAGAGAGGTTTGTGAAATCAAAGCTATCCATGGAAGGTGGTAAAGTGGAATGTTTGTTATATAGCAATTCCTGTTTCTATAATGATCATTCCCACTACTCAAGGAATCCCAAATGCCCATGTGACAGATGCTAATTTTTGCATAGAATAAATACCTATGAAAAAGGAGCATGTAGGATGTAAGTTGAAATTGAGGGTTGGGTGTCTCAACAACCACAATGCTAACTTATTTCAATTAGCAACCTCAAATACATATTTGTTCAATCGAAGTTTGTGGATAGCTTCACTAAAAACCCTCACGAGACAACACTCGTCCATTAGGGTAAACCTAGTGGTTCAACAGCTTCTTTCATATGCTAAATGCAACTGGATGACCTACGAAAAAGGCATTAGAAATAAATTTACATTACAATGTTGTTGTATTACTAGAGACTAGCAATATTTAGGTTGGGGGGTGATTAGTGCTTAAAGTTAGCATTTTACTATGCCTTTTTGGGACTAATTGTGCTTTGATGGAGTTTAAGTAATGACATTTTAGGTCCTAAAGTGAACAAGAGCTCAAGGACAACAAATATCACACTTGGATATAACATCAGTGAATTAAGGGGCAAAATTGGAAAAGCTTGGCACAAAGCAATAACCTTCAAACGTGGATCAACGTTCGGACGTTCCCCTGAAGTGATTAAGGACAAGGCTGCTGAGACATGGCGTATTGCAGTCAAAAAGGAAAATGTTGTGGGACTTGAGCACCACGTTCGAACGCCCACTCATGTTTGAACATGCTCTGGAATCCTGAGAAGACTAGACTATTGAGACCTGCTGACGTGTTGCAGCAAAGAAAGAAGAACCACATAAGTACTTGAGTACAATGTTTGAATGTCACTCCATGTTCGAATGTTGTCTTGAGTTACTAAGGACCAAGTATCTGAGTGCAGGGTCAAAGTTGTTCAAGACGTATGGAAGTAACCATCACAGAGACCACAGGCCACTTCAGTAAAGGGGTTCATAACCTATCTGGCATTCGAACGCCCTTAAAGCAAAGATAGAGACAACGTTCGAACGACATATAACATTCGAACGCCTCTAAAGCAAAAACAGACACAATGTTCGAACGACAGATCACGTTCGAACGTCCCCCACTGAATGGCTGCAGAGTTGTTGACTTTTCACTTGGACTTGGGCGGCAAACACTATTCCTTCACCCCCCCTCCCCTTCCTTGCCTATAAATACTCCCATTAAGGGAGCTTCATGGGCACCTTTTCTCTTGTAGAGTAGAGAGCTAGTTTGTATATTTCTTGTTTATGTTTTCATTTTGCATTTGTATCAACCATGATGGAGGCCAAGACTCCCCTTATAGTTGAAGTCTTTTATTTACTTGTGCTAAATTTTTACATTCATGTTATGACAACCATGATGGAGGCTTAGACTCCTCTTGTAGTTGTATTTGCTTTTATTTACAAGTGTCAAGAGAAATAGCTCATCTTTTGGTTGTGGTGGAAACCCTCCAAAAGTAACTATCTTTCTTCTACTTTCTTTATTTCTTTCACATCCATTGCTTGAGCTTCCTTCTTTCTTAGAGGAGTGAAACTCTTCCACTTTTCTAGAGTTTTACCAAAGCCGTGAAGGGGGGAACATGATTCACTTATTCTTTGGTGAAGATCGGCTCTTCGTTTATTGCACTTTACCTTGTAAGTTCTCTACTTGGAGGGAACAGTATCACTCACTTTTCTAGTTTTACTCAAGCCATGAAGAGTGAGTAGTTCCTCATTCACTCTTTAGTAAGAGGAGATGAACATGTATTGATTATCCGGAAGTTATATTTGTGCAATCCCTTTATGCTTTAATGCTTTATATTTCACGTGTTCATTGAATGATTGAATGTATCTAGCAAAGCTAAGGTACTTTGTATAACCATGGGTTCTTTCTATGTCACGGATGACTCTTGCATGGAAAAACCTGTTGGTTCAGGGCAAGCATCTAGGCTATATCTGCATTATACATTTCAATCACCATTATTATCGTACTTTATCTAAAGAATGAAACATTAATGTCATGGTTGGATGCCTTGTAGAAACACTTGGTTGTTTGTAGACGGGTTAAATCTCGGCACATGCAATTCTTGTCCACTTCTAGAAAGGCATCGGAATCATATGTTTAATTCTCACAGTCCATCTTTATCTTCCGATTAACTTGTTGTTGACATGGGAGCTAATTGAGTTATAAAACACAAGTATAATAAACTGGATGGTTAACCACATGTTTTGATCCTCAAGCTAAAGGGTGATTGTTTTACATTTGAATTTATCTTATATTTTGTCTAAAAAACTCTTGAAAAGAATCTTCTATTCTATTCAAGAAATCCCACCATTCCAAACGTTCAAAATTTTCAGTTACTTGGTCTCTATTATTGCTTACTTCAAAAATACCAATCATAGTTCCCTGCGGATTCGACTCTAGACTTAACCGGTTTATTACTACAACTTGATCGCCTGCACTTGAGTTTACACATTTCGGATCAAGTCAAGAGACATGGAACACCGCGTGAACACCAAACAAATTTGGCATAACATCAACTAATAAGCAACTGCCTCAATCCTCTCAAGAACCTCGAAAGGCCATTCAATGACCTTTTATAAACTCTTGTATCTTTCTTGGGTAGGTAATTTATAGGTAATTTAAAGACTTTAAACCAATGGTCTCCCAAACCGGCATGACATTTTCCAGTATCACACCTTCAGTTCTGCGTATACTGGTACACATGTTTTTGGAATTTCATTGCCGATTAAGTGAGTGAACCAAGTAATCAGGCCTTGCACGCACCCAAGGGAGAATCTATCCCTTTTTACTATTTGAGACACATTTTTCCATGCAATGTTCCTTAATCCAAACTTCTCGAATCTACCCATCAACTCACCATATGGTGATTAATCAACCCATGCATACACACTCACACTCATTTCAATTCACATGAATGTAGTGCAACCTACGCATATGCAGTGTAATGTACATTTGTCATTTCAAATTCATCATAACGCTAACTATGATATGTGAGCTTATGACAATATCCTTTAAACATCAAAATGTCAATTATATCATGAAGCGTATAATAACATTTCATAACCTCAGTAAGTATGTTATAGCATTTTCAATTCCAATAGCACACTTGAACATCCATAGCATTCTATTAAACACCTCGTAGGCATAAAATTTAAACGCATAGCATGCCAATACATATTATACATAATCCACATATTCAAGCCCAAATCAAGTAGGTATAAGCATAACATGATCATCAAATTACCCAAACATCCCACTAGTTACATGGTAGCTCTGTAAATATTCTACATAGTCATACTTATAATATATACATAATTGAAATTTAGAATAATCCTAAATAGGAGGAAACCCACACCTCTTGAATTTAATCATTGAAAAAAATCTCCAAGAATGCCCAAGAAAATTGTAGAAAATAGGCTTTGTTGGTGTTGATATATAGGCCTCGTCGAGTAGAACAACTTTAAGTCTCGCCCTATAGTGACCCAATGGTTAGATCTTTGCAAATCTAAGAAGGAAGGTGGAAGAAGTTGAAGACTTTCCTCTCTCTCTCTCTCTCTCTCTCTCTCTCTCTCTCTCTCTCTCTCTTATAGAAGCTACATGCCAAGAATGGGGGAAAATCATATTTTCCCCTTTAAATACCCTTTAAATGCTTGCCCTCGTTGCACCACACGTCCCGATTTATCTAGTTCAATTTTATCTGAATCAATTAAATCTATCATGCCCTAAATTTCCACAAACCCAGGGAGTAAGTGAAAAAGAAGAAGAAAAGTAAATGAAATGTCATTAGGTTGAATAAATTAATTTTTCATTCATTTCCCACATTTTTTCCATTTTTTTCCCAAAGTTTTTCAAACCACTTTCCTTCCATTTTTAGCCAATTTTTTCAAGTTTTCTAAATCCCCCCTTTTGACATCCTTTCCAACTATTTAAAAGGTGTTTTACACACTTAACAAGTCTTTCAATATTTCATAAAATTTCGACATAACCTCCTTTATTTTCCAAGCCTTTTTCCCACCTAATATTCATGATATTTCATATGTATGATTATATCACAACCCACCCTCACTCGGTGGCCACAATCCATGTAAATTAAGTATTCATCCTTTGTTTTCAACATACACATCTAGTTGTCTCAATATACAAATATGGTGCTTATTACATAAAGATATCCTACATATCAATTGGGTTTACACCCTTACACTTTAAAATGACACAATGTCTATAATCCATTTCTTTTTCAAATTTAAATACAAGTCATTTGAGTTTATGCCCATACATACAAAATATGCCTAGGGGCCAAATATCCATTCAAGTCTCAAGTACCAGGAGTCTCATCTGAAATATAATATTCCACGAATGAATCAGCTCAACTGCTGGTATGACAAAATGCTAATACTAGAAACAAATTTAAGGCATGACATGTGCAAGTGTACATTTTTAAAAGCTATAACCCCGTAATCCCTCAATGTTATACAATGTCAATACGCATGACACACCCATGCAACTCTATGTCACCCTTGTCTCGCTTCATAGTCCGCCCCCGTTAGCCCGCAAGTACTGTCATTGGCTAAATTTTGAGTTTTTCACCACAGGATCTACACCCTCATAATGCATAGCACCAAGTGCTCAACCCACACTATGTTCCAAGGATTCATGTATGTCAAGATGCCTTTACAATGTGAATTCTATGAAACATATAATCAAACATCTTATCTACATGAATGTGAAGCACAATTCAATGGATTAAACATATGATTAAGCTTCATATTCATTACTTTCTCAATTTCTCAAAGAAATTACAAATACACAAACTATCAACTCATGTAATAAATCATAACTCTCAAACCACAAGAGTTTTTCTGCATGAACATAAGCTAGAATATAATAATCCAACACATAAGCATGGTACACATTTATTGTGACGCCCCAAAAACCGGGGGTCCCGTTGATCTTCCATCAACCTATAAAATGTCTGTGGATATCGTTTAACTCGATACCACACCGTTGTGTCCCATTCACCCGGATTCATAATTTAACAAAATCGGACAGAGTCTCCTTTGTACAGGGAAACTCTACCCAAAATACAACCTGTGCACTGTACCATCACATGACCCATCCGAGGTCCCACATAAAAATGTTGACCACACCGGGTCCAATTATTCATACTTTCACCTCATGAGTTTATGCATTAAACATAGTTAATACAAGTTCAAAATTATAATTCCTTTACAAATATTACATGCCAATACATAGTTTGAACAAAAGTCTACAAAACAATCATGGTTAAAGGCCACATGTCGGCCCCTCTTCACCCTTGAGGCTCTGAATGAGAGTCCTCCACCGGTACGCACCCTGCACCTGAAATGTTTCCCGTATAGGTTGAGCCAACGCTCAGTAGCAAAACTCTTATAGAGGCTACTCCCCACCTAAAATGCGTATGCAACGCGCACATGCCACAAATAACTTCTTCCATTCCAAATAAGAATATGTTATTCAAGATAGAATCTCATGATGCCATGCCAAGTAATGAGTCGAAACTCACTCATGTATGCTATCCCGAGCCCACACTGACCCCCACAACACAATGCGACGTATATGTGTAAAGCAAACGTCTTTGATGAAACACATCCAAAGATCATTTTGAAATCAACCATATGTCATAAAACCAATTCATTCTTGGATGTTTTTCATCAAATGAATAATTTATATATTAAAATCATGTGCCTTTATTGGGTATCGAATTCAGGAATCGCACCTCCGTCTCCGTACACCGTTACACTTTTTTAGAATTTCATCGCCGGTAAGTGTATGAACCAAGTGGTTGGGTTTTTCACCCGAGGGAGTGTCTAGCCCTACTTGCTATACCCGACACAAGTTTTCTTATGTATGTAACCGTGTGACTCAATAGGATGTTCCATCCTACTTTCTTGAGCCCACCACCAACCACCAAGGATGATGATTGACCAACCATGCAACCACACACCCATGCTCATGGTTATGGATGTGTTTACGCCGCGCATATGCAATGTAATGCATCATTTCAAACTACTGCCATGTTCAATATGTAATGAATGTCATATAAATAATTTCAACATATCACATGATCAATTATATCCAAACATATAAATTCTATGATCATCATAATGCTAACATATCGTTAAGCATACATCAACATAACATTACAATTGTAAATCACATCATAAGCATGTAATTTCGCTTTACCACATTTTTCAAGCATGTTATTTCATCAAACAACAACTTCAATAACTCAAGGCATTTTATTAAACACCTTCACGGCACCAATTATGTTATCACATAATTTACTCACATTCATCGTATAACTCAAGAAATCATAATAAGTGACTTATACCGTTAACCCCTCCGTCAATCCACAAAAAGATCCATGAATGTCACACTAACTGACATCACATCATTATTATCCCTTTGTCCGGGATTTTAACTTGCACGTGTAATCTGTGTTTCTTTACTAATTTAATCCTATCGAGGTCCAATATACCCCAATATATCTCATTTAAAACCAAAGAACACATAGTGATGAGTGAAAAATATTGCATATTTGAAGGCCTCATTGCATGCATTTTAACTCAACGATTGCATGTAAGTACTTAGAGTGAGCCGAAATTATGAATAATGTTGATATTTGGATGTTGCAAGTATTTATAGCATAAATCAAGTATTTTAGGACCCTGCAACTATCTTGGATGTGTGGGGAAGGTATGAACACATTAGATAAGGATTTGGAGGCTTAGAAGTTAAGAAATCAAAGAGGTATTTGTGTTTGGTAACAAATGCACCAGCACTAGCTCCCTCTGGTGGAAGTATCTCTATTTTTCTCCATTTTGACCATGATCCACTCAGAATCTGGAAACATTCAAAATGCAAACGTTGTAGATATAGATGTCTTCTATATTGTGTCAAACTTTCAGCTCAATCCAACGGTTGGATCAAAGGTTATGACGATTCTACGACAACTAGTCCGGAGCAGAAAAGTGTACCAACTTTTCTTCACCCAATTTCTTTATTCATTGCAAATTCTTTCTTACAAGATTTATTTAGCACATTTAGGCACCCTTTTCCCATAATTAACATACACTAATTATGCATTCAACAAGATAATTTATCTCAAGTCATGCCACACATCCTTAATACCCCTTTTTAACTAAACCATCAATTTCAAACTAGAAATTGATTATATCCTTTCCACACCAACTCCATAACCATAGGCAAGTGAATTACATAGTTTCATATGCCTACCATATTTCCATCCAACCAACTATTGTAGAAAAATTTTAAAATACACAAACAATCCATGTAAACCCAATTTTCCAAAAGTTTACACTAATAGCTTCCACATATCAAATGTGAGCTAAAACTTGGTTTTTTTCTTCCTTCTCTTTTAATCTCCCTCACTTTAGGTTTCCAACAAACAAGAACACACACACACACTAATTTTTGAGTTAAACATACTCACTTTACTACATATTAAAGCACACATAACTTCCATCCAAGAAATTACACAATTACTTCCACATAGCAAAACAAAGTAGGACTTAAATCAAACTCATTCTACACCTACTTCCTCAAGGCATAAAATAACATTTGCTATTTAATCACAATTCACAACACACATGTTATACATAGCTCATGCTACTAACACAATCAATTTTTAAGGGATTTCACAAGTGATTCCCATATATCACATACAACTAAAAATTGACCTAAGTCATTTCTACACCCTTTTTCATTCCCATTTTATCTATTTCACATGCATAGGTGAGTGATAAATATATATACTCTTTAATAACCTACACATTTCATATACACTATAGGTAGGAAATGAACCAAGGTATGAAAACCATACCTCTTCGAAGTGTGGAGACTTCAAAAACACCAAAACAAGCCCCAAGTTCTTGATTTTCCAAAAATTTGTCTTTGAATCTTCAGTGAAAATCATTGTTTTTGGTACCCACGTGTTGCCCTCGTCACGTAGATCGACTTTAATTCTTGACCCGACGAATTTCGACAGACGGAACTCCGAGAATCAGCAGAAGAAAACTTGAAAACTCTCTTTCTCTCTTCTCTTCCTCCAACGTCTGAAACTAGCCAGCAAATGGGTAGGAAATATCTGATTTTTCAGATATTTCACCCTATTTATACTTTTAGAATGCTTGGCCTAGAATGCGCCACACGACCTCTTTTTTTCGGATCCGTTTTTATCCCGAAACGATTAAATTTCATCCCTGTTTAAGTTCAAAATATTTTTATTTTAACTTGCCTCAAAATATTTCCCAACTTTTAAAATTTTTGCCAAAATCTCATTTTTTTTTGGTCACCCGAGACTCAACCGCCTCGAAAAATGTGAAAAATTTAACTATTTCAGAATTCGATGAAATTTGACAGGATAACTAAATTCTGCGAGACGAATCCAAGTTCCAAAAAAAATTCAGGTTTTTGACCCGTACTGTAATGACAAAATTACCGTTTTGCCCTTATTTTCAAAAGTTTAAATTTACCGGGTTTTACATTTATCATAGTAACAAATTGTCAAGAAACTAAAAGAACACAAAGTACTTAACAAAATACAAGTTTTGTACGTGGATTTATACAAGACAAAAATATAGATGTGCACAAGGGACTACAAAATCCATAACGAGAGCCACAGCCCGGCTTTGTCCTCAAGTGGCTCCGTAGTAGGGTTGTTGGCGGAAGTTCGTCCAATGCCTAATCAATATTGCCACAATAGGGTAATACGAAGTCCAGTAGGGTATGTCCTATAGGGATTTGCTTAAAGTGTAAATAAGTTTATTGACATATTCTCGTTGGATGTTTATATGAAAATTATAACAAGTGATACATGAATGGTAGTATAAAAAATTAACGTGAAAAGAGCTTATACAAGAAAGTAACGTTGGATACTGTTAGTTCTAATCTCTAGTTTCTTGGCAGCACTAGAACAGATTTTTTCTTTATTTTTTTAAATAAATTAATATAAGAAAATTTATCAAATTATTTGATTAATGTAACTTATAGAGATTGGCTTGCTTGTGTACAATGAAACAGGTTATATGCGTAGGGTATTTATTTGTATTAATGTTGTAAGTAAATTTTGATGACGAAATACTTTTAAAAAAGGAAGTGTTGTGAGACCTGATCAAAATAAGTAGGTATTTTCTTTTGTGCTGGACGTTTAGACACAAGTATTTATTTTAGTCATGAGATTTTAAATTAAAATTGTTGAAAACACAAAGATATATTGTCACATGTTTCAAATTGGTAAGTCAAATTTTGAGGATGAAATTCCTAAGGAGGAAAAAATTGTAAGACCCACACACGAAACATATAATATTTGTAATTGTCATATTCACATGTGACATGCATGTGTAGGATTGACAACAAATATTTAATTATCAGTAATGACATGAGACCTGAACCTAAAGGATAAATATTTCAAATTTCAGAGATAATTTATAAATAATAGTTATAGGGGGAATTGTTTTATTTAAGTGTGAAAAGTTAAATAAGAATGTTGATATGAGATATGATTATTACAAATAAAATATGTTAGCATAAATTTATTGTTATTAAAATAAAATACAAGGAGTGGTTAAGGGTCCGAAATACGAATTTATTGGGTTATCAATATTTTAGATATATATATATACATGTCTATGTATAAATAAGCATATAAAAGAAAAGTGGACATATACATATACGTATATGTGTGTGTGTGTGTGTAAGAAAACATATACATACATACAAAAAAATAAGTAATAATGAGGCACTCCACAAAGGAAGACATGCAAGGCATGTCTTGCATGCAAACAGAAAAAAGAAAAAAAAAAAGAAATAAGGAATCTTATGCTTAGAGATTTTTGGAAATAACAAGAGCAAAAAGGAAAGAAGAAGAAAGAAAGGGAAGAAGAAGGAAAGAAAAAAAAAAGGAGAAGAGAAGGAAAAAAGTGTGGCTGCAAAGGTAAAAATTATAATCCATTTTCTTCTTCTAAGATGTAGCAATCCAACTCTAGTATATACATTTTGAATATTTCATGTATTTAAAGTATGGTATCTTGTAAGTGTTTTGGGTGTTGTATATATTAAAGTGTGATGTTTAATATGAATTTTTGTTAATGAATGAAGTATTTACCTTAATATTTATGTGGGTGTGCAAGTTAAGTTAGTGTTGTTGCATAAAAAATAGAAGAGTAGAATTACTGCATGTGGGTTTATTGGGATGTTTGTTATGAATGTGTAGTACCATTGGTGTTGCTTGGGAAAAATTAACATAGTAGCTTGATGGGTACCTTATAAATCTCGTGAATTGTTCTTGAATTTTCATAAATCCATGGGTATGAGTAATTACAAGTAAACATATCATTTTATGCTTGAAAAAAAAATTATGCAAATTCAAGTATACTTTTGTGATGTTTATAATTTTATGATAAATGTGGTTGGAATAAATATTGTTTTGACGGTTTCAAGAAAACTATCTAAACCGATTAGTGTTTTTACTCGATGCGCATGGATTACTTCACTTGACTCGAGTTGATTATCAAACTATTAGTTTAGTCGATTCGTGTAGATAATGTTATTTAATGTAAATGAATTATTTAATTAGACATGATATAATCACTAAAATAGGTTTGAGTAAACCATCTCAAACTTAACCGGTATTAATTGTGAATATTGGGTATGCCAGGTCCGGAGATGGGCACCTCCAAGAATGCCACACTAAAAGCTCCAACGGAAGGGTCCGCTATAAGGTAGAACTCTTCGCTAGGTAGGTGCATTACCCTACATATTTTATCGATAAATATTTAAGTTTTGTATATATATTTATGATATAGTTTCTAGTGAGAGTTAACAACTGAGTAGTGTAGTATTGTTGTGTAAAGGAAACTGACTAAATGACGAAATTAGTCTTTATGATTTGGGCTGATTGTGTAATGGAATATGTGCATGCGATTCAAGTTGAATGTGTTGGGGGTGAACTTACTAATGAATATGATTCGTCCTTGCTATGAAATATACATTATTGAAAATAATTGTTGAATATGAGTCGTCTTCGTGACAGGAACTAAGTGTTCGATTTATGAGTTGTCTACGTGACGAAAAGTTGGTTATGTGGTTAAATCGTCTAAGTGATGGGCATCTTCATGCCGAGATCTGGGTTATGTGGTAGAGTTTTCTAAGTGATGGACATCTACGTCACCGAAATTATTTATAGTGCTTGAATTTTCTAATTGACGTGAATTATTTGTGTGGCTTGAATTCCTTGTATGGCTGGGTGTGTGTGCAAGAGAGTTACTCGTTGGGTGGCATAATTTAATTATATAAAAATAATTATTTATGCAGGACATTTTATTTTTGAGGTATATACAAGTTTTGTGTATATGAGGTATACGAACATTGTCTATGTGGTAAAGTGTGAGTTATATGTTGGTAATTGCTGAATTGTTAAGGTTGTTCCTAAATAAATAAAGTGTTTTGTTATTTTCTGCTGTGCTCATGCTTAAAGATTGCATCTTTGTTCTTATTAATGGTCTTAAAGATTTTTCAGAAAAAAAACGTTAAGAATCAAGGAGTCCAATGTTGTGTCTAGAGAGTCGAATTGGGATATCATCATGGGGTTCTCTTTTTAAGTTCTTTAAATTTAAATTGTATATATATGTCATAGTTTTGTGATTAATAACATGGTCTATAAAAAAAGTAAGGCTCATGGTGAGCCGTTTTATCCCATGGGTTGGTTAATTTGTATGCATGTGATTATTTTTAATGTAGAGTAAGTGTTATTTATTGGTAATGATATGTGGTTGTTATTGAGTTATATCTATCGTTTATGATAAATATCATATCCCAAATTTGGGCATTATAGTGTTATATTTGGCAAATAATTGTACTAGACAAATCGAATCCTACTTTTGCCTTCATCTAGTTTGGGATTGAGTATCCCTTTGTTTCCTTTGTAGAAAACAAAATGGATAATTTATTGTGGGCATTTTTTTTATTTGGCTTTAAGTATCACATTCAAACTTATACTTTATTAAGTACTTTTTTTTCATTAAATAGTTGTCAATAAGTACACATTTTAAAATATTTTAAATTCTTTTTGAAATGTATTCCATAATTACCCTTATTATAAATATTGTCTATCATTTTTAGTTTTAATGTTTTCAAGTATAACAACTCATAACTTGAAAATTTGTGCTAGCATTAAAATTATATATATATATATTAACATTAAACAGTAACACGCTCAACAAAAAAACAGTAACATACTCAACAAAAAAATAGTAACATAAAAAAGTACCATCCTCAATAAAAAAACTTTATTAAAAATCTAATTAATTGCAATAAAGTGACACCATATGTGAATATTTATTCTTTTGTGGGGGTGTTACTCTATTGTAATGATAATGATTAAATTTTAATTAAGTTTTTATTGAACATGTTATTGTTTGATGTTACTATTTTTTTGTTAAGTGTGTTACTTTTTAATGTTATATATATGATAGAAACATAGTTTTAATTCTAGCACAATTTTCAAGTTAGGAGTTGTTAATATTAATACAATTCCGAAGTAAAAAGTTGTTAGTTTTTTCAAACAATTTTTGATTAAATATAACTATTGAGAGTATTTTGGACAATGAAGATCAAAATAAATTTATTCTCAAACAAGTTTTTGAGTGTACTTAAGTCCAAATAATTCTAAAAAAAAGAGCCTAGCCTCCAAAGGACCAAAAAAAAAGAAATGAGAATTACTCGTCATGAGAATATTATTAGGCTTCGGTGCAACTAATATAGAGGATGATATTTTGCTAAAATATAAGGACAAGGAATAAATCAACATTGACTTTTAATATTGATTTACCCATTAAATCTAAAGTCTGCAGAGCATAATGTGTGAGATGGAGACACAGAATTTTCTTGTTAAAATGTCAACGGAGCTGGAGCTAAGTTTTTATAAGATAAAATAATACAATATAATTCTGACACAAAATTGATTAATTCCCAACACAACTAGAAAATAGCATAATTCACAGAAACCAATAAAAAATCAGTCTATTTAGTATAATATGAAGAACTTCAGTTTGATATGACAACCAAAATTAACTATTGTATTATGATAAAAATAGCTGATTTTTTTTTTTTAATTTCTTATGTCCTGCTTTAGGTTGTATGAATGCTCATAGAATGAAACATTTTTATTTGTTTTTACTAGTATCTGTATTGAATAGTCTTTTAGTTTATGAGGGATTCATTGCTATGGGTATGTTTGAGAACATGGGATTCTTATTCCCGATTCACGGGTTATGCCAGTTTATCGAGATGTGTTAGTTAGTAAATAGATTAGTTAGTGTCAAATTGCCTAATATGGTTAGTTATATGAATTTATTTAGGATTAATTAATATTCATCATGATCAAATATGATCTAAAATTACAAGAATCAAAGAGCATCACAGCTTACAAGAAACAAACATGTCAAAAAATTATAAAAATCATCAGCAATGAACATGAATTTTGGCTTTAATCCTTCAAGAAGCCATAAATCCACCTTCCATCTTCAACACCAGTAGCTTCGTCTTCCTTAGAATAGGCAGTGGACTCTGATCTTAGTTAGTGTCAAATTATCTAATATGATTAGTTATATGAATTTATTTAGGATTAATTAATATTCATCATGATCAAATATGATCTAACACAATTTGACTGACATCTCTACCTAATTGTATATGGAAGTTATTTTTTTCATCGAGTGAGGTGTCACCTGAAAAGAAAGGACAAAATTGGAATGGACTATACCTAGTTGTGCCTTCCCTCAGGTGCGTGCATTTGGACTGTGCTACAACTAGGTAGGGAAGTACCATATGTAACAAACAACTAGGAGAAAAGTACAAGGTCGCACTAACATGGAGTTCATGGCTTAGAGTTTTCATAGAAATTCAATTGCATCATGACCGTCCCTAACTGGGAATTCAGAATTGGTTTCTCTGAAACTTTATCTCTGTCGTGTCATAGAAGTAACCTAAAAACGCTTCCATCTAGGAATTCAAATTTGGTGCAGATCTCACAGCCTTGTGTGACGTCTTTTTTCTGTTTTTTTTTTTTGCCCCATGCCTTGTCTTACTTCAATCACAGAATTTTGATATTATTGCCAATTATTTATTTTAATAGCAACTAAGAGTCCAACTTATACCACCTTATCTGAAAAAAACCTAAACCTACTTATATTGCTCAACATTTAATTTTATATCCGAGGACCATTTCCACCACAAATTTTTTTGACTTGTGACTCAATTGTGAGTTTAAAATGAACATAATTAGCCAAAAGCAACGTACATCGGGTTAAAAAAGAGTCTCTTGTTAGGCTTAAAAACTTGAAATAATAACTGTTGCGGTTTTTTCATTCAAATTTTTTTTGATGAATTTGCCTTCAATTTATTTCTATTGTAGTTCAGAAATAACTTTTCAATTTATTAAAATATTAAGACACTAAACAATATCCAAAAATTAATTATTTGTATTGAAATGTATCAAACTCCATCATCATACCTCAAATGAAGGCCACCTAAGTTCGATACCAAGATTGCAAACATCTACACGAACTTTCGAGGAAACTCCATATTTCGTAGATTAGTATTTGACCAGTTTTTCTTTTCTCTAATTTAATGTTGTGGAAAGCAACATTTTGTCTTTTTGTCATTTTTTTTTTCTTCTAATCAGTCTGAGTAGTCAGATTTTTCAACGTCTACTGTGATTGGTGCTTAGGATATATGTTACGAGTTCGGCTTGTTTTCGTGAGTTGACAAATATAAATTAAGGACAAATGAGGAAACATTTATGTTTTATTGTTGGGAGTTTTGTTTTTAAGAATTTTCAGGATATGTCCTGTAAGTACCGAAGTTGTTATAAGCAGGAATTTTGTTGATTTGTCCTGCAAGTATCGAAGGTGTTATAAGTCGGAAGTTTTTGGATATGTCCTATAAGTAAGGAAGTTATTATTAGCCAGAATTTTCAATTGTTCGTAGGATGTTATGAGTACTGAACGTCCATCAGATAATTATGAACTGATGCAGCTGACTTGTGGATGTATAGATAAATTAGGTTTTTACTTTGTGGTTGTACCGAGGTCTGGCTTACGCTAGGAGCGGGTAGGCAAATATTATTCTCTTCTGCTTTTCATAAAATCTATCTTACTTAGTTCTCAATGATGTATTGCATTCAGTGATACAAAATAAGCTCTTCGCCAATGAAACAAGAAAACAAACGCGAGATATGAGTATAATACGATGCGAATATGACGATATAATACAATTTTAAAAAATAGGATACAAATACAATTAAGATACGTCTATAACAAATTATATTTTCTACTTTAACTATTATCTTTCTAATTAGTAATTAATAATTGATAAGCAAAATTGACAAAAAAAAAATTTAGTTTCAAAAGCATATATATTTTTGTATTTTTATGGTATATTTACCAAGTGAGGTGACCAATTAAAATAATCAAAACTAATATTTGTTGAGTTATTTTGCTTAGAATTATTTGTTCTTTAGAATATAATTTAATAGATTTATCTTATGTTTTTTTGACATTTAACATTGGATAAAACTTATAAAAACAACTCATGTGTCTTCAATGTTGTGTGAATTTTTGTTGATATATGGTATATGTGAATTGAAAATGAAAACTTAAGATTAAATTCAAAAATTATACATATTGCTCTGATACAAAACTATTCATAAAGTATTAATTATTTTGTTGTTATCCGATACGTAAGTAGTATATCTGATACATATCCTCAAATATCCAATAAATATCGTACTTGACACTATATACAATACGAGCACTTTGACCTTAACTAAGTATTATTATTTAATAGTTTTCAAAAATTGGGTTTGCTTGTCAGTTACACTACGTTTGGCACGCAGTAATATTTTTCAGTAGGAATGGAATGAGTTTAGGAATCAAATAAACTTGTGAATGAAATGGAATGTGCATTACTATTCCAATGTTTGCCAGTTGTTGAGCATTAAGTGCTGGAATGAACTGTTCATTTAATTTTTTATGTTTGGATAAAATAAATTTTTCATTGGAATGAAATCAACAATAGCCAAAATATCCACAGTGACTAAAAATAATTAAGTAGCAATTAATATTTTTTTTATGATTGCGATTGCCTTTAAAAGTTGTGTAAAAAAATTTATAATTAGAAAAATTGAGAATCCATTGAAAAAAATTAAACCCCTATAAATTTTAAAAAATTAGAAAACAAATTCCTTCAACAATAGGTTCATAAAAAGAAATCAAAATAAAAAATTATTATCTTTTTTTTTTAAGAAAAGGAAAATTTTAATGATTGAATCAAGAAATTACAAGAATCAAAGAATTACAAGAATTCTAAACACATTCAATAAACTTCTTTTTTTTAAAGAAAGAAATTTATTGATATGAATAAAAAAATTATAAGAATCAAAGAGCATCACAGCTTACAAGAAACAAACATGACAAAAAATTACAAAAATCATCTACAATGAACATGAAATTTGGCTTTAATCCTTCAAGAAGCCATAAATCCACCTTCCATCTTCAACACCAGTAGCTTCTTCTTCCTCAGAATTGGCAATGAACTCTGATCTTAGTGTAGCACCAACTTCCCAGCCATAGGTAATGACTAGAGGCAGCAAAGTCAACACAGCCACCTATTCGAACAACATCAGAAGCCAGAAAATCATCAAGAGCATTAGCTTCCCTATATATATGTCGAATCCTCACATTAACTCTCTTAAACAAACTCAAAATTTGATCTAAAATAGGTTTACACCTCCAAGGAATAGTTGCCTTTCCCAAAACCATCTGTACAACCACTTGCGAATCAGATTTAATGAACATCTGATAATCCTCCAGGCTGTATTGCAGGGCCAAATTAATACCATCCAACAAAGCTTTTGCACTTCGCTTGCATATTCGAACCTCTGTTATAAAATGCAGCTGTAGCTGCAACAACATTACCTTCTGGGTTTCTAATAACCATACCACCTCTTAAAATTCCAGTTAAACCCTTAGTAGCACCATTGACATTGCGCCTCAAAGTACCAACAAGGGGGAGGCTCCCACTTGATCCACATAGCCTTCGTCATAACAACATGTGCAGAACTAATTCTCAGATCAGTAAGCATCTCCTTCCCTTTGAAATCATCAGCACTCTTAGGCTTAATAGAGAGAGCCTAAAAGCGAAGAGCACTTGGAACCTGCCTAAACACAACATAAGAATTCAAATGTCCCTCATCATGTCTCCTTCTACACCTTTCTTTCCACAAGGCCCAAAACAATAACAGAGATAGTCTTCTGATAAGACCATGACTCAATGATTGAGATTTAAAAATCCCATTAAGCCTCAGAAATCTTGATATAGGAGACTCTCCATCAATTAACTCAAACCCCATTACACTAGCTAACCTTACCCATACTACCTTAGCAAAATTACAATCATTAAAGATATGAGCAAAATTCTCTTCCTCTTCCAAGTAGAGATTGCATCTGCTTACTAAAGAAACTCCCAAATTGCGCACCCTAGAATCAATAGGCATAGCAACCCTGAGAATCTTCTAACCACATAGTTGTGCACTTGGAGAAACCTTCTGAACCCAGATACATTTAGCTGCCACACACTGCACACCCTGCATTCTTACTTGGGACCAAGCAGATTTCACAGAAAACAAGGAATTAAACCTTTTTAAAACACCTTTGGGAAAATTCATACAAGCCAACATATAGATGGGAATGGCATTCAAGACAGATTGCACCATTACTACTCTGCCCATGCCAGACAATAATTTGGCATACCAACCCTCAATCTTGCTTCTAAAAGTCCTAACAATATGTTTTTTCTTAATCTGCATCTCCTCTACATATGTTTTTCCTTAATCTTTCATGGTAATTCTTGCACCATAAAAAGTACAACCCACTACAGGGAGTTTTTTCCATAATGCTCAATTCACAGCATAGAAAATCAGGTCCAAACTAATTCAACTAATACAACATTGGAACGAATGAGGTTAGCCTCAACTATAGTTACAAATTATAAACAAATAAATATATAAGACAACTTTACAACCACTTTCTCATTTTTATTAGGAATATCATCAAACGGGTTTTGTGCATCACTGCATCCAAATATATATGACTGTAAAGATAAACTAAACTATATGAAAACACAAAGAAAGGACGGAAAAAAAATTCCAATCCTTCTCACCTAATATGATTATCAAGTGAAGTACAAACACACACACTCAAACACAAAGGACCACACAGGGAAGGGTTGCATCTGAGAATTATATCTTTGGAAAAAGCTAGCAAAAAGATAGAAATTCAAGATTTTTTTTGGTAGTTAGATCTGAGAATTATCAATTGAATTTAGCAAAAATTACCTGAAATTACATCATATCAGAGCTATTATAATCTGGTCTTGATCTCCAATAGTAGCCCGTGCTTCATACAGAGATGATAAAAGGCAGAAGTTGGTAGAGGTGAAGAGAGAAGGGCTAAAATGCCATGGGTGTTGACGATAGAAGGGGAGAATCGAGAGAGAGAGAGAGAGAGTCTCTATGCATGTAATGAAGCTGTAAGAAGAATTGGGAAGATAAAATACCTTTTTTCGCGAATGGATTTGGTGTAGACTAGGGTGAGAATGGAATGAGAAATACCATGGTAAATTTAGGAATGACTAAACTCATTATTTGTAGGATTAGCTATTCTTTAGGAATAGGAATGAATTCTCATTCCTGTCAACCAAACGTAGGAATAACATTGCCAAGGAATGCGTATTTTATTCCTAGGACTTAATCCTGTGTACTTAACACACTGTTAAAATATGAAGACAAGAAACATTCTAATTGTTTGTTTTGATTGTTGGGTGATGGAGATTTGAGTTGATCTATAATATTCACCTTTTAATAACCCTCTTCTTTTATTTTGGGAAGTAGTAACCCTATGCTTGCCACTTGCACAAGACACTAGTTAATAAGTCAAAAAAGTTACACAAACTACACAATTGTTGATTAATTTTCCATATTTTTGTAAGATGAGTAATTTCTTTGCACGAATCAATGTTGTTGTAACACCCCAAAACACACCCTAGACGACATTACATTCTAAAATCATTCATATCATGAGAGCACTAATATAATCCCTTAAGAAACAAGACTTCATTTGTCATCCACGAATATTTACAACATTATCCAAAATAATAAGCCCAAGTCATGACTATTACATCTCAAAAATTAATTAAAGAAGCGCAGCGGAATAAACACAAGAAGCTAGACTACACAATATTCTAAAAGAATGTCCTAGTCTAGTACAAAAGGAAAGGAGGTCGCTCTATGCGTCCACCTCGGGATCCACACTCCCGTCCAGTGGAGTCTCCCAAGTAGTGGGCTCCTCGACCCTTACGTCATCCTGCTCAAGCGGGTAATCTGAAAAATGTTAGCGATAGGGGTGAGCACAAAGCTTTATAGAAAAATTCTCTTAAACCCATACAAGGTTTAAAAAAATATTTAAAACGGGCGGTCTCAATTTTAACATAACATAGATACATAATTTGAAATAAAGCAGTGACATTTAAAAAGGATCTCAAGTTTATTTAACAATATTACTTAAATGAATAAACGAGCATCACATACAAATAATAACCATTAATTGCCATAACCAATTTCTAACAATTCTTTCGGTAGGTGGCATACTTTGTGATAACCTCCACCCCCATTTAGGTCACCTTTGATTCTCAAACATCCTTACCGGGAACCTCTTGAGAATGGATGAGTATCCTTACATGGAACCTCTCACCAATTACTATATTGCTTCCCAAGCATCCTTACCGGGAACCTCTTGGGAAGGGGTGAGCATCCTTACAAGGAACCTCTCACTCATGTACATCACAACTAACCCAACCAAGGATACAATTTCAACATTTATCTCAATTTACAAACATCTATCCAAAATTCCCAAAATATATCATGTAACAATTACACAACCAACTAAAAAAATACATGAGATCACAATAACATCATTTTTCTACCCAACACAAAGCACTAAGATTTCAAAATCCATGATAACGAAAGCATTTCGGAAGAAAATACACCACTCTCCAAAAATTAGGGTTTTAAAACTAGAAAGAAGATTTCATAGGTATTAAACCCTATTTTGATCAAAATATGTAATCCTTGCAAAAAGCCTAAGAGAGTATGATTCCATAGCATATATATATACCATTGATAGCCAAAACATACATATATAAATACCCTAGCCTCAATGTAAATGAATGAAAGAAAACCCCTACTTTGAATCCTTAGTTTGTAGGAATAACTTAAGTTTTGATCTTGAATCTACCCTTAAATCTCTTATTTTTCCCTTCCTTTCTTCCTCTCTAATGCTTTTAGGTTTCCAAGAGGTGTGGGGTGAGAGTGGAGTGAAAGAAATGAGGACAAATGGGATGAAAATGGGGTTTAAAATACCTCAGCCCCGAAATTCACTGTTCACAGCCTGTTTTGATTTTCTCCAAAATTACGGTTTTGCCACTAAGAATCTCCAATTTGATCTATATGACTACCCTAAAGTTTTTTGATATTTCGGATTCATTTTTAAAGTTATTTTAACCTAAAAAAATTTATTTTTATGATTTATCTCAAAACCAAAGTTAACGTACACCCGAAACACTAAAGTTTCTATTTTATCCATCCGAACCGGCTATTAATGAAGTTTTGCATTGTTTGTAAATAAAAGGTGATAAAGGGTGTTTCTTAAAACCTTTTATACTTATTTGAAGCCTAAATGTACTTATTATTCTTATATTTTGATTTATGATGCAAATGGAGACGTTAAATGCAAAACAAAGCTAATTGGACTATTTTGACATCGCTTCGTTATATGGGCATAACTCTCTCATCCGAGCTCCGATTGAGATGATTAAAGATGCTATGGAATGATACGAAAGAGGTATAAAGCTTTCATGTTTTGAGTTATGAGAGATATTGACTGCATCAAGGTCTAAATCGGGCTTGAAGTTACATCCAGTGCACTGTTCACGTGCACTGTTCAAGCTAATTGGGCTGTTTTGACATCACTTCGTTATCTGGGCATACCTCTCTCATCCGAGCTCCGATTGAGATGATTCAAGATACTATGGAATGCTAAGAAAGAGCTCTACAACTTTCATGTTTTGAGTTTTGAGAGATATTGACTTCAAGGTCAACATCGCACTTGAAGTTGCAGCCAGTGCACTGTTCACGTCCTGTTTCATCCCTTTTCCATTTCCAATCCATTCCTAAGCCAACCAAATCCATCTCAAACCTTTCCAACACATATTTCTACACCAAACCTATTTAATACAATTTAATGGACCTAAAATTTCATATTTTCACTTATTAAAATCAAATTTCAACTATTATTTTCATTAACATTTTAAATCTCTACTTTTCCAATCTACCAAATTCAAACACACATCACTACACATATCCACAGTTTTACCACAATTATTTACTATATATCTATATACATATAAAAGAAAATGTGGGGTGTTACAGTTGTTGATCCCAAAAAATTGTTCATCGTGCTAATTGACCGAAATGATGATCTGGCACAGGTGTATTCCTGCATGGAAGTAGAGGACTGGTGGGGCTCCAATGGTTAGCCCTCCAATGATAAAGTCAGAAAGGGAATGATAGAAAGAAACTGTATTTAGCTAGGATTCTTTCACATAGCTCGATAATGCTCAGTTTAGCTTTTTTATAGATCAAAAGATTGGACCGTTGAAGACCTTTAGCTACCATTTGAATTTGGTGGCACCAGAAGTGGAATTGATGGAGGCGTTTGTTTGACGTAAATATCTGAACTAGTTTGAATCAAGCAAGAGGAGCGAGCTAAGATAAGACCAACCTAAGATTCTAACGTGCGAGGAACTGAGGTCCTTTCTAAGCCTTTGAGCTATTCTATTGAGCAGCTGAGCTCATGTGCTAAGCTTGTGCCCAATTTATCATTATCAGTTGCCCCCTAATTCAAACCAATGAGTTGTATGTGCCATGAATTTAATGCATTCGTCTGTTACTGCCTAGAAAAGCGAGAATGATGGTTGTGTTTACACTACCTCTAGAGAGCCGTCATAGGACCTATGCCTAAAAACCTTATTTCCCTCTTTTATCGAGCATATCTTTGAGAGCCTTAATAAGTCTAGTATGACCTTTCCTATTCTTATTTATCTCTTTTTCTTTGTTTGTTTCATTGTAACTCCTCACCCTGGAGCATGTAGGTTGGAGCCACATCTTTCAGTTTCATCTTTATCGCTTTTACTCTCTTTAATGGAAGGACGCCAATCCTAACCAACTTGAATCTTTCATGGATAGGCCTGTTTGAGCTCGGTTAGAATTTGTGCTTCTATTTGATCGTTAGCAGCCCAAATCGTCCCCTTCCACCAAATTTATACATCAATCATAATACTTTTTCTACTATGTCAATTGATTTTGAGAACCCGCCTCTCGGAAGTATTTTGGCATTAGTGGCCTAACTTGATACAACAAATGAGAATTCTAACTCCATTTAGGAAATTGGTTCTTTGTCTCTTAAGGTCATTGGAACTAAGAACTACCATAGTTTCATTGGTGAGGATGCCCTTCAAGAAATTAGGGCATTATACCATATCCGTGACTCTGTGTGCCTTAGTGTTCCATCTTCTAACAAAACTTCCAATTCTTGTTTGCTTGATCAAGTCTATTTTTACGAGTCCTTCCTTAGGTAGACCTATTTTGGTTCATCATCTATGGTGATTTCCCACCCTTTCTCTTCGTAAATATGTTCTCCTTACTATGGTTTGTTATGCAATTTTACCAAATTTTCACGTTATGCTCTCTTTGGAATGTGAGTAAGTCAAATCCCTTGCCCCTTGAATTAAAACTTCAGGTCAAGTAAGCACTTGATTATCCCACCAAAGATCTTGCCGACCTCGTTAGTGATCAAGTGCTCTATGAGTGTCTGCTGGGTCCCTCCGTGATTGCTACTCAATCTCTTACTGTTTCAATTTCTTCTTCTGAAGGTATAGGTTTGTCTTGCAACATTTTTTTTCTAGATTGACATGCTCTAACTAGTCCTCTTTTCCCTTGTTAGCCATGGCTTCCGAACCAATCGACAAAAGGTTCTTCAAGAGGTTGCGGCTAGGAGGGCTTCTGAAACTAGACCTCTTACTCGTAAGAGGCCAAGGGTATCTTTATCTAAGGGCAAAGGGGCGTCTTTGAGCTCTACCACCTTGTAGGTGTCCTCGCCAATCTCCAACATTGTCTCGGAGGATGGCAAAAACCTTACTGCCATTTTTGAATCATTGGACCCCTTTCCAATAGTCCCCTTGATTGAAGCTCCCTTTGCTCCTCCACAGACAAATGCAAGGGAAAGGTAAAGGTTTCTGATGTGGCTGAGGAGAGGGACTTTGTCACACCTAGTCTCGACCCAAGCATGTAACAGTTGTTACTTCCATCCACGAAAAATTATAATAACATAAAAGAACAACAACGTAGCATAGCGGAACAACCCACAACATACAAACTATAGAATTCTGAAAAAACATAAACATTACATACGTAACCTACTCTGTCTATTACATATTGCAAGTCAAGTCCAAACATCACACTCATTAAGCTTCACTTTTATTCAAGTCACATGCTTCAGTTATATTCCCTAAACTATACAGGTTCACTGGCAGTCCATTGTATACAGATCTTCACACTTTTACATATCTAAAAAAGGTTAAGTAACGTACGATGAGCATCAATAGCTCAGTAGAGTAACTCAATTTCGAAGTAAACGAGTTTGAAAACAGATAGCTTAGCATGATTGGGCAAAAACAAAACAAGCATTTGATATGCATATATAGATAAAAAAAACGTCATTTCATACAAACAAAGTGATTTAAATAAAAACTAAACAATAAAAGAGAGTTTAGAAACATCTTTTATAGTGCTACACTGGTGGACATTCATCCTAATAGACCATTCTAGGTTGATAGAAACGAACGGTCCAGTATTTTGAGGGACTTGCAACCCTGAGGAAGATACACTCCATATTCAAATTTCAACACCCAAGTCTGAACACCAATTGCACCACCCAAGCAATTAAGAACTCAATGTTTATGGCCTCAAAATAGAATGTAAAACCCTTTGCCACACAACCTGTGCGCACTTATGTTTAGTTTGAAAACATTTTGGTATCTTATTTCATACAATCAAATCAAACGTTCCAGACCACTGAGCATTACTGCACTCAAAACCCTAATTCGGATAATTCCACGTTCGAGTTCAAATACCCAATCATATAAATTTGTAACATGCTAGCAGTCAAAAAAAATGTAAGACATAATTTAAAAATGATTTTGAAATGCTTCATCGGATCTAGAATTGAGAAACAAAATAGTGCACTAACTTTTCAATCCCAAACTATCAAAAAATAAAACGTTATTTTTCAATGAAATTTTATGCATATACTCAATTAACCTACCTAAGAATTAATATAAAATTTATTTGGTGAAAACCACACAAAAACAAGCTTAGATTACCCCTGGAGGGAAAAATATACATTTCACTCATGCGTCATTGGGGTACACCACAACCCTGGATGCCAAAGTTATGTTTCAACCACCCCTCTATCACTCCTATAACTTAGTCCCCATTACATCTTTAGACTTGTTTTTAGATCCTAATCACTCACCTCATGGCCTCTTCGAATCCCCACAGGTGAGACCCTTCGAATCAAACTCGAACCCATCCTACAATTGAACCAAGGTGGAAAAAAATAAGGTTTTACAACTCGTGGATAGACCTGCAACTACCTTTTTCACCCACCAAATGAACTCTAAATCAATTTCTAAGGTCTCTAGTAGATTTATAGGGTTGGTTGTAGTCTAACCCTATACCCTTTATGTTTTAAAAACTCAAAATTCAAAGCTTTGATTTTCAAGAACTCCAAACCATATCTTTTAACTGCACCACCCTCAGACTACTTCTATAGACCACGACCACCCATCAAACCACCACCAATCTTCAAAGAAAACTCACAAAAATCATTTACAAATCGAGAATCTGTAAATCCCCACATTCTATTTGTCTGGATATAACAAAGTGATTATTTCTGAAATGCTAATATATGTAATGATGTATAAATGAACTATGTACATTGTATGAGTAGAAATAAAATGTTAGTTGAGGTAATAGAGTATGTTGTAGAAGTTTGGAAGTACTCTGGAGTAAAAACACATTTTTAGAGAAAATTTAGGAAGGAAGGATTTTGGACACTTCCTAGTATTTGGATCATAAATTTTTATCCTTATGTCCATTTGATCTGAAATTTTGACAGTGGATAGTAGTTTTCTAGGGCTACAAAAGTGTGTTGCATGAAAAATTTCCAAATTGACCTCTATATTGGTCAAAATTGCACCAGACGTTACAGCAAAAACTGAGTGGACGTTTGAACTTGAATGGACATTCGAACGATAGTGAGTCCCAATACTTTGGTCTCTGCATATCTCTGATGGAAATGTAAAAGTACTGAGAGCAACCAACGTTCGAACATTGAACACTAATTTGCACTAGTGACGTTCGAAAGCCAAATGACGTGTGAACATGACTTATAGATTCTAGCTTTCAAATTCGCGTACAGGGCACTATTTGTCCTCCTATAAATACTTAAGGACACCCTATTGAGCCCCATTTCAACACTTATAACCCTAGAGAGGCTTATAGAGTAAGAAAGTAGGAGAAAAACAAGAGATTTAAAGAGTGGATTCAATTTGGAAAAGATCAAAGCTTTAAGTCTCCACAACAAACTAAGGAAAAAGAAGGTAGGAATTTCTCCTATTCTCTTACATTGAGGCTAGGGCTTATATATATGTATTCTTTCAGCTCTAAATCTTGTATGTATGCTATGAAATCTTTGATTCTTGATATTCTTGCAAATATTACCATGTTTTAGACAATGTTTTGGTTGGATAACCATTAAATCTCTTTTCTTGCCGTCAAACCCTATTTCTCAAGAGAAATGAATTTTTCTCTTGATTTTTTCTTTGTTCTTGATTTTAAAATTTTAGTACTTTGTATTGAACCATAAAATGGTATATATGATGATCTCTTGCATATTTTCATAACTTGTTCTATTGGAAGGATATATAAGAAATTTGGGGATTTTGGATTGGCTTGTGATTTAAAGAAATTGGTTGGCTATTGTATCTCTTGTGGATGTTTGGATGACCATGGGTGGCCATTGACCGAGTATCGTAGAGTGGGTAGATGCGTTTTTTACTCCGTGTGGGTTTGAATTTTTTCTACCACTCGTAGTGGGGTTGGTGCCTTGTGACGACCAAACCACTATTCGCTCATAGGTACCGAGGATGAGGGTTAGTATACTATTCTTGAGTTGGATTCGTCACTGCTATGAGTTGGCATACGCCCTCCCTAAAATTATATATCCTTGAGAGGATTTGGGTGTGTGTGTGGGCCAGGATATTCTCAATGTGTTTATTCATGCGAATCATGCATCATATCTGAGATATAGATATACATTGTGGATTATTACTTATTGTGCAAGTGGTCGGTTATGGCTTATTGTTGGAATTGTTATTTATGACAGAAGTGGTTTATTGGGAAAATGGTCGTGGTGGAATTGGTAACTTGATGGTATTCTTATCGTTGGGAATTGGTTTTACTCTTTCATTTAATTATTGCTATTGTATAAACTTGAGATCAAATTGTCTCTGTTTTCTCTGAAAAGCTATGTCTATGATATTTGTAAAATGAGACCGACTGTTTTATATGCTTTCTAAACCTTGTTTGAGTTTGGGAGGATTTTTATACAGAGCTTTGTGCTCACCCCCTACAAATAACATATTTTTCAGATTATGTGCTAGAGGAGGAGCTTGGAGTTGAGGAATCGGGACATTGAAAAGTTCCACTTGATGGGCACATGGATCCTGAAGTGGATGCTTAGGGCTATACTCTCCTATGTGCTGGAGTAGAAAAAGTCATTTTGAGACTCGATGGAGTCTAATACTTTGTTATTCTACTACAAGTTAAATTTGATTCTTTTGGGATGTAATTGTCATAGCGTGGCATATACTTTTGGATATTATGGCCATGGTTTGGCATATTCTTTTGGGAAGATGTTGTAGATATTGAATATAATAAATGAAATTTTCTTATTTGAGGGATTTTATTAATTGCTCTAATGATGTGAATGGTATTTAGATAGTAATGCCGTCCAAGGTGACTTTTGGGGCGTTACAAGTTTTGGTATCAGTGCCTAGGCTTTAGGTCTTACATGAGAGCTATAGGTTATAGATTACCACTAGAGGGGTAAGATTTGGTTGAAAAAGATTATTGATATAAATTTTACACATGTCTTATGCTTTAGATTATAGTGATAGTTAGGATGTCTTGTACATCAAGGAAATTAAATTATAAATTGATGTGCAGGATGGACGGTGGAGGTGGAAGTGGGCATGGATGGGGGCGTGGTCATGGAGGTCAAGCAAATCCACCACCACCACCACCACCACCACCACCTCCCAATGCTATGAACGACATATACCAATGCCTACGAGAACTAACCACTCTAGTACAACACCAGAATGGAAACAACAACCACAATGGTGGGGTGCATCCATTAGCTCATGTACCGGACAACGGGGACGAAAATCGAAGAATGGTGGTTCTCTGAGAATTTTTACGGCAACACCCACCTACTTTCCAAGGAAGCTCTTAACCCTTGCATGAGGATAAATAGATCCGGCGAGTGAAGAAGATGTGTGATGGCATGGGAGTTACTAAGGATTTACAGGTTGGCTTGGCTACATACCTGTTCGACAGAGAGGCAGACCATTGGTGGGACTCAGTAAAGAGAAGGAGGAACACGTAAGCTCTTACCTGGGAGGAGTTTGATCAAATCTTCCAAGACAAGTACTTTCCTAATCTGCCAGGGACAAGATGAGTGCCGATTTTCTAGCTCTAAGACAGAGTAGTATGACGGTGACGGAGTATGAGAGGAAGTTTGATGAGCTATCCCGCTATGCTACAAAGTTCATATCTACAGAGGCCAGGAGGGCCAAATGCTTTGAGAAGGGCTTGAGGCCTGCCATCAGGGAGAAGCTTGTTGCTCTTAAGATCCGAGACTATGGGGATCTAGTTGACAAAGCTACACTAGTGGAGAGAGACACGAAGGACAGCCAGCGATGACTGAACTACATGAGAGAAGGTCCGATCCGGATAGGTGCTAGTAGCAGTAGAGGGTAGAGAGTGGCACCTTACCATCGCCCAGACTAGGCAGTTGGACAGAGACTTCAGACAGTCAAAGGAGCTGGAGGCACACTAGAGAGAGCAGGCACTGACCCATGTCAATGCATTGCATGTGGAGATTTCGGGCACTTTAAAAATAAATGCTCATTGTTTCCATCAAAGACCAACCAAGCAACAGGACTATTGAATGCCAATAAGCCACCACTACAGAAGCCACTACAACAGAGACTGTTAGGAGCTCTAGCCCTAGACTGTGCCAATCAAGGAAGGGTTTTTGCTTTAACCCAACTGGAGGAAGATGTTTCCAATGTAGTTGTGGAAGGTATTGTTCTTCTCTACAATTCTTGGGCCTGAATTTTATTTGATCCCGGTGTGACTCATTCATTCGTACGCACTATATATGCTCTTAATTTGGGATTGAACTTTGAGAAGTTAGAATAAGCCTTGAATATTGACATGCCTATGGGAGAACGGTTGAACACTAGAAGGGTGTGTAAAGACTGTGTTCTTCGAATTGGGGAACAAGAATTAATTGTAGACTTGGTTGCATTGGACATGAAGGGGTATGACATAATATTTGGGATGAACTTGTTGTCCACTTTTCGTGTGGTAATGGATTATTTTCGTAAACGAATTTCATTTCAATTACCGGGAGGGGTAGTTTTCAATTTCATGAATAATCAAAATTCTTCCCACCTATTTCCCACTACAGGAAATAGATTCTTGAAAGCTAAGGCGGGGAGCCATTTGAGTTTCTTAGCTAGCTTGATGGGAGATGATCAGGATAGATCCCAAGCGGATGTGGTATTGATAGTATCCGAGTTTCTGGATGTCTTCCCAGTTGAACTACCAGGGTTACCCCCACAGAAAGAGATTGAGTTTACTATTAATCTCTATCCACGAACTGAACTCATATCCATTGCTCCCTATCGGATGGCACATTTGGAGTTAAAGGAGCTAAGGAAGCAGTTAGACCATCTCTTGCTCATTGGGTTTATCCGTTTGAGCACTTCACCTTGGGGAGCCCCAGTCCTCTTTGTGAAGAAGCATGAAAAAATACTTTTGGTTATGCACAGACTACCGAAGGTTGAACCGAGTGACAGTGAAGAATAAATATCCATTGCCACGAATTGATGATTTATTTGATCAGCTGAGGGGTTCTAAGTATTAATCCAAGATTGATCTTCGCACAGGGTACCATCAACTGTGGATTAGGGAGGATGATATTCCTAAGACAACATTTCGTACCCGATATGGTCATTTCGAATATATGATAATGTTGTTCGAATTGACTAATGCACCAACAACCTTCATGGATTTAATGCACAGGGTATTTCATCCGTATCTAGATCAGTTTGTCATTGTATTTATTGATGACATATTAATCTATTCACGAACGTAAGGGGAACATGAACACTATCTCTCAATTGTGCTACAGACATTGAGAGAGCATAAATTATATGCTAAGATGAGTAAATGCGAGTTTTGGATGAAGGAAGTGAAGTTTCTTGGCCATGTGGTGTCAGAATAGGGTGTAGCTGTTGACCCCACAAAGATCGAAGCCATGATGAAATGGGAACCATCGAGGAATATGACCAAAGTACGTAGTTTCTTGGGATTAGCAGGTTACTATCGGAGGTTTGTGGAAAGGTTCTCAAAACTAGCAATGCCAATAACTCGCCTAACGAAGAAGGGGGAAAGATTCTTGTGGACTCAAGAGTGTGAAGTAGCCTTTTGCACCCTGAAGGAAAGATTGACAACGACTCCTGTCCTCATTATTTCGAGCAGTGGGAAGGATACAATATTTACACCGATGCTTCGTTATGATACTTGGGATGTGTGCTAATGCAAGGAGGTAAAGTAGTTGCTTATGGCTCGAGACAACTCAAGATTCATGAGCAGAACTATCCCACTCATGACTTTTAGCTTGCTGCCTTGGTTTTTGCTCTTAAGTTGTGGAGGTGTTACCTTTATGGAGAAAATTTTCAAGTGTTTTTAGACCATAAGAGCCTTAAGTATATCTTCACACAGAAAGACTTGAATCTTCGGCAAAGAAGGTGGATTGAATATCTAGAAGACTACGATTTCACACTCAACTACCATTTGGGGAAGGCTAATGTAGTAGCAGATGCACTTAGCCAAAAGTCTCGAGGCAAAATCAATGTTCTTATTATGCATAGGTGGAAGATGATTGATGCCTTGGAGGAATTTGATCTATGGGTTAATAGACAAGGGGATCGATCATGCGTATTTAATCTTGTAGCTCAACCAATTATTCGACAAAGGATTGTGGAGTTGCAACGATTAGACACCGAGTTGGGAGCGATCTAGGGTAGATTGGAGAGGAATGAGATTATTGATAATTGGTCGATATAGGATGATGAGTTACGATTTCATGGAAGATTATGTGTACCAAACAATGACCAAGTAAGGGAAGAAGTATTGGGTGAGTGCCATCGTTCAAAATTTTCCATACATCCGGGTAGTACCAAGATGTATAGAGATATGAAGCACCAATATTGGTGGAAGAGAATGAAGCAAGACGTGGCTAAGTACGTGGTGTGTCTGCAGGTGAAGGTGGAATATCAAAAACCCGGAGGATTACTACAGTCCTTGCCTATTCCAGGGTGGAAGTGGGATCACATTTGCCTGGATTTCGTGTCTGGTTTTCCATGGACTTCACGAGGGCATAATTATGTATGGGTTATTGTTGATAGACTCACCAAGTCCACTCATTTCTTGAGTATGAAGACCATCGACTCCTTAGAGAACTTGAGCAAGCTTTATATTCGTGAGATTGTCAGATTACATGGAGTTTCAATCTCTATCGTGTTAGATCGTGATTCTCGATTTGTGGCACAATTCTGGCAAAGTCTACAACGAGCTATGGGGACAGAATTACATTTTACCACCGCCTTTCATCCTCAGACGGATGACCAATCCGAGAGGGTGATACAGATTCTGGAGGACATGTTACATGCTTGCATGTTGGACTTCAAGGGAAATTGGAGTGATCATTTACCATTGGTGGAATTTGCATACAACAATAGTTTTCAATCTAGCATTGGCATGGCACCGTATGAGGCACCATGTAGGTCCCTGACTTGTTGGTTAGAAGCAATAGAGAGTAGCTTGTTTGGGCCCAAAATTGTTTGGGAGACTACGCAGAAAATTCAACTCATCTAGGAGAGACTATGCACGACACAAAGTAGATAGAAAAGTTATGCGGATAGAAGATGAAGATCACTGGAATTCCAAGACGGGGACTATGTGTTCCTCAAGGTGTCACCCAATAAGGGAGTGTTTAGATTTGGCAAGAAGGGAAAATTAGCTCCAACGTACATCAGACCATTTGAAGTGATCAAAGCTGTAGGCAAAGTGGCATATCAACTTCGGTTACCAGCCTAGTTGTCAGGGGTGCATGACGTGTTCCATGTTTCAATGTTAAGAAAGTGTCAATCGGATACAACGCATGTCGTGGATTTGGAGGATATTGAAGTTCAAGATGGAGCAACATATGAAGAACAACCAGTGAAGATTTTTGATACCAAGGATAAGGTGCTTTGCAATAAAGTCATCCAACTGGTAAAAGTCTTGACAACATCACGGGGTGGAGGAAACTACTTGGGAGCTGGAGCTAGATATGTGAGAGAAGTATCCTCATTTTTTCTCTACTTAAGGTAAGTTTCGAGGACAAAACTTTCTTTAAGGGGGTGGATTGTAAACCCCTACATTCTATTTGTCTGGATATAACAAAGTGATTATTTTTGAAATGCTAATATATGTAATGATGTATGCATGAACTATATATATTGTATGATTAGAAATAAAATGTAAGTTGAGGTAATAGAGTATGTTGTAGAATTTTGGAAGTATTCCGAAGTAAAAACACATTTTTTGACAAAATTTAGGAAGGGAGGATTTTGGACACTTCCTAGTACTTGGATCATAAATTTTTATCCTTATGTTCATTTGATCTGAAATGGTGACAGTGGATAGTAGTCTTCTAGGGCTACAAAAGTGTATTTCTTGAACATTTTCCAAATCGACCTCTAAGTAGGTCAAAACTGCACTGGAAGTTTCACTAGAAACTGAGAGGACGTTCGAACTGCAGTGAGTCCCAGTACTTTGGTCTCTGCAGATCTTTGATGGAAATACAAAAGTACTGGGAGCAACCAAGTTCGAAAGCCCAAGTGACATTTGAATGTTGATCACTAATTTGCACTAGTGACGTTCGAACGCCAAATGATGTTCGAACGTGACTTACGGATTTTGGCTTTCAGAGTCGTGTACAGGGCACTATTTGGCCTACTATAAATACTTAAGGACACCCTCTTGAGCCTCATTTCAAAACTTATAACCCTAGAGAGGCTTAGAGAGGAAGAAAGGAGGAGAAAAACAAGAGATTTAAAGAGTGGATTCAAGTTGGAAAAGATCAAAGCTTCAAGTCTCCACACCAAACTAAGGAAGAAGAAGGTAGGGGTTTCTCCTATTCTCTTACATTGAGGCTAGAGCTTATATATATGTATTCTTTCGACTCTAAATCTTGTGTGTATGCTATGAAATCTTTGATTCTTGATATTGTTGCAAATATTACCATGTTTTAGACAATGTTTTGGTTGGATGACCATTAAATCTCATTTCGGCCTTCAAACACTAGTTCTCAAGAGAAATGGATTTTTGTCTTGCTTTTTTCTTTGTTCTTGATTTCCAAACCTTAGTATTTTGTACTGAACAATAAAATGGTATTTATGATGATCTATTGTGTATTTTCATAACTTGTTCTATTGGAAGGAATATATGAGAAATTTGGGAATTTTGGATGGCTTGTGATTTAAAGAAATTGGTTGGCTATTGTATCTCTTGTGGATGTCTGGATGACCATGGGTGGCCGTTGACCGGGAATCATAGAGTGGGTAGATGTGTTTCTTACTCCGTATGTGTTTGAATTTTTCTTACCAATCATAGTAGGGTTAGTGCCTTATGAGGACTAAACCATTACTCACTCACGTGTACCGAGGATGAGGGTTAGTATACTATTCATGGGTTGGATTCGTTACTGCCACGAGTTGGCATACGCCCTTTCTAAAGTTGTATATCCTTGAGAGGATTTGGGTGTGTGTGTGTGTGGGGGCCAGGATATTCTCAATGTGTTTATGCATGTGAATCATGCATCATACCTGAGATACAGATATACATTGTGGATTATTGCTTATTGTGCAAGTATTCGGTTATGGCTTATTGTTGGAATTGTTATTTATGACGGAAGTGGTTTATTGTGAAAATGGTCTGGTGGAATTGGTACCTTGATGGTATTCTTATCGTTGGGAATTGATTTTATTCTTTCATTTAATTATTGCTATTGTATAAACTTGAGATCGAATTGCCCCTGTTTTCTCTCAAAAGCTATGTCTATGATATTTGTAAAATAAGACCGACTGTTTTATATGTTTTCTAAACTTTGTTTGAGTTTGAGAGGATTTTTCTACAGAGCTTTGTGCTCACCTCTTACAAACAACATATTTTTCAGAGTATGTGCTAGAAGAGGAGCTTGGAGTTGAGGAACCGGGACATTGGGAAGTTCCGCTAGATGGGTACGTGGATCCTGAGGTGGATGCTTAGGGCTATACTCTCCTATGTGTTAGACTAGGAAATTCCTTTTAAGACTCGGTGGAGTCTAATACTTTGTTATTCCGCTACAAGTTAAATTTGATTCTTTTAGGATGTAATTGTCATAGCCTGGCATGTTCTTTTGGATATTATGACCATAGTTTGACATATTCTTTTGGAAAGATGTTGTAGATATTGCATATGGTAAATGAAATTTCCTTATTTAAGGGATTTTATTAGTTGCCCTCATGATGTGAATGGTATTTAGATAGTAATGCCGTCTATGGTGGCTTTTGGGGCGTTACAGAATCAAACCAAAACTAAACAAAAATTCAAAACCGTTTCAGAACCCATAAAAACCAAAAAATTCAAAACATGAATTCATGCTTATTCAGTACATAAAACTCGATTTCAACACAAAATAATAATAATAATAATAACACATGGGGTCCTAATTAATTAAGAAATGTACCCCTTGATGCTCGAATCTCCTCTTATGAAAATTTAATATTCATACTTTCTCACTCTCTCTAACTTCTCTCCTATCTTTCTCTCTCCTCTTGGTACTTCTATCTCATCAGAAAGCTCAGCTGAGGGCTTTAGCATCCCCTCAAACCTTCTAGATGGATGGTGAGTGATGGAGAGGCCCTCTTGTGCTGCCAAGTAGCTGCTTGGGAGGGAATGCTATTCAATGACATTTTCGTAAATACCTCAAATGCATATATGTGTATATATATATATTTATTGTTTTTATTATCAAATATATATTAAAACATGCCCTAGAAAGATATTCCCCTAATTTTAAAAATTCAAATTAATATCCAATTTAATGTCCAAATTCTTCATTTTGCATCGGTGATTCCTAGATTTAGGTTTGACCTAACATATCAGATCCGCACTCCGACTTCTCCTCACCTCAAAAATCCATTTACTACCTATTTAAACATATTAGTTAACATTAAAACACTCCCACACACCTTCTAACAATTCCCTAATCACAGTCCGACTCTTCGATATCCGAATCCCTAACCGCACACACCTAGATTCTGATCCGATTCCTAATTTTTGAATACCATGTTATTATTATCTACCCACCTTGAAATAAATTTCGTGCTAGAAATTTACACAAGTACACATTCATAAGATAACAGTACATACTAAACATACCTATATTTAAACTTACAAAGAAGAAACACTTACCTTGATCCATTAATCAACTTGTTTTGCAGTCAGTTGATAGTAGTACATACTAAAGATACCATCTCAAATTTCTTTGATCCCCACCAGGTTGGTTATGTGGTGCTTTTTGTCCTTACACAACAGGTAGTTTTGATCCCTCAACCTATTGATACCTCAGATAATTCTTCCTGTCATCCTGTTGTAACTGTGGATATTTATTCTTTATATTCCCCGCCTTTTCACAGTGGAAACAAGTATGCCAATCTCTTATGTTATCATTACCTATGGTCCATTATTCACTATGTTCCTCCCATTATTATTACTAGGTAGTGTATATGAATGATTCTTTGATCCTCCACCATATCCACATGGTTGGTTACTCCTCTGCTGAACTTGCTCACCAAAAAATATCTCTTGGTTTTAATTCCATCTCTATTATATACGTCACCTCTACCATCTCACTAAGATTTATTATCCTTAAGGGTAAAATCCTTTCTCTGATCGTACTGTTCAATAAAACAACAAAATGCTTTGTGCTTTTAACTTCATTAGCCACATACTCACTATCATAATGTGCTAATTCTTCAAAACGTGCCTCATATTGAGCCATAGTAATTCTACCTTGGTGCAAATTTAAGAAATCCAACAACAAAGCATCCCTAACACTTTTAGTGAACTACTTACAGTTGAAAATTGTCTCAAACCTCTCCCACACCATACCTTCTACTAGTTCTCTTCCTTTGATGAGATCCCATAAATGATTAGCCTCTCCTTCAAATAAATATGTAGCTATTCCCACTCTATATCGTTATGTAATACCCATAGCATCCATTACATTCTTAGCATGTTGTAACCACTTTTCAACTTCCAATGGTTTAGTAGTTCCTTAGAATGATGATGGACTTTGCTTGATAAATTACTTCAGAATCATCATTGACCTATTCTCAATCTCTCCCTGATTATTTTCCTCTCACTCCCTACCATTCACTCCAATAATATTGGTTAATGAAGGAACATCTACATTTCCTACCCTACGCACCTGTTCCAGCTGAACTTGACTAGCTAATTTTGATATCTAAGTCTGAGTTAGTGTACTAAGTGTAGCCAAACATTGATATAGTTTTTGTAACCCACCTTGCCCAGGTTCAGCAGTATTATTTTGGCCTTGCTCACACTCCATATCGTACCAACTTGCTTTCCTTTCCCTATTCTAGTGTTCACCATCTGCTGGCAAAATCATCAATAACACACAATCAATTCTTAATTATATATCAGATCAATCAAAGATTATTATTCTATAAACTTACCCTTTAAACCATTCATACTTTAGTTAATTTACAACATTCAACTCATTAGCATCACACAAACCAGTTAATAATACCATAAATCCTACAAAATTTTATATTAGCACACTCACACACACACACACACGCACACATATACATACATTATATATAACCTAGTCTATACATATAGCACATTATCATTTCACTCATATATACTTCCTTTCTCATCATTAAACCCCTATTTATGTGATAATGGATGCATCCGAGTCCACCTCTAATTTTGTTTCTGGTTCTATTGAATCTTCTTGAATTCATCCACTCCGATTATGAGGGTTTGTCCACACTAGTTCTACTGGATCCCAAGGAACTTCCCAATCCATCTTAAGTCCTATTACTTGATGACCTATTTCCAACTCAGCATGCAACCTATGTTGCACTATCCTTTATTGCTATGTTGATGCTAATTTCTAGTAGTTATGAGCCACCTCCTAGGTTGCCCGTATAACTCTCCCCAGTGCTTCAGCTTCCAACCTATAGTGCATTCTTCTTACATAGGCAGCCTGCCCACAACACTGACTCACATTTAGCCTGAATTTAAGTCTGTGGTCGAACCCACAATGAGCTAATATTAGAAATCAAAAGAGAATGGTGAAGTTGTTACAAATACAAAATGTAGTAGAAATAGCTTGTGGTGTGAGGTTAGAACAACTAAAACAAACTTAACTAAAACTGTGGAAATGCGATAATTAAAAAGATACCCTTCAGTTCGGGGATTCCATATGCATTATATTGGCGAACTTATGAAAATGTCACCTTACAACAATTAACCCCCGTTTTATTGGAAAGTCAACCAGTATGTACGATATATGTTGAACCATTTCCAACAACTGATTAGGATAGCTGATAGGTATATTTCTATGCTATAATTAAATAATCCAAGTAAACCAGAAGGCAAGCCATTCAGGAGGAATACTTGAATTACTTAATCTGCATCTTTGTACCATGCAACCGTTAAACAACTATAGTAAACTAGAAGGCAAGCCATTTAGAAGGAATACTATAGTTATTCAACCAAAAAATTGATGATTCACTGATGACAAAATTCCAGTTTGTACATTAAATCAAAAGTATTGGTTATGCCGAGACTTAACCCGTTTATAACCAATTAATCAACTGTTACATAAAGCCCAATCAGGTACATCATTATATCATGCATGAAGTACATAACTAGTAAATAGTATGGTATATAGTATTAGGTACTGCTCGGTGTTCATAACCATGAGTATATTATAAATGTAACCGTCCATCGATATGGGAGGTATATATAATATTAAAGCATAGTTAAAAAATCGGCATTTCCATAACTCAAACAATATCATGCATATGTTCACCATTCATGGAAGGATATAAGTGGACTACTCACACCTCATTGCTATAGATGAGCAAGGGGTGCGATATAGTTCCATTACAATACAAAATAAAACATAGACAATCTTTCCTCGATGAATAGTTGAAACACACCACTCTTACTACCGGTTAGGGCACAAAAGTGGGAGAGGCTCAACTCTCCAAGTAAAAAGGAATAACATAAATGTAGAAGAAAGAAAAGATGCTTGGAAGACTGGCTGGAAAGCTGGCTGGAAGTGGTTCGACAAGACTTCGCTTCATTGTTCCTGACTTTCTCTCACTTATTGATTATTTCTATCTCTCTCTGGATTTTCCTAACTCTCCAGACTTCCCTCCACTCTCTCTGGCTTTTCTCTTCTCTGACTCCCATAGAATCCTAAAAAGGAAGCAGGGGCCTGCTATTTATAGAAGCTGGGAGGCTTGGCTAATGGGGCAGAAGCTGGATGGTCCAATCAGATGAAGCTGTTGCACAAGAGCTAAGGCTATTTGTGCTACCGTCCGGACGCCACCACCATTGTCTGGACGGTGAGGATCCATTGGTTTTTGCTTTGCATGCTTCATCCTTGCTTTGATGTTATTACACTTGGCTCCCTGTCTATTTAAGCTTTGACAGTTTGCTCCTCTTTACTTTACAGCATTTATGCACAATACCTTGAAAAATAGGACAATTAACGCATTAACCCTAATTTAAGCACTAACCCTAATTACGTAATTGCGCTTCCTTTGACTATTTTAACTCATTTAACTAAAATAATTAACCTATTAGACTAACTCATTTACACACTAATTAGGGTTAATCACACCCTCCAACCTAAACATTACTAGTCTCTAGTAATCAAAATAAATAATAGAACAAAATCAATTTCGTAAAATTCACGATTGCATTTAGCATATGCAATAAGCTATTAAACCCCTAGGCGATCCCTAGTGGACGAGTTTTGTCTCGTGAAGGTTTTCAGTGAAGCTACCTACAAACTTCAATGGTTAGAATACAATAATTCATATTTTTCATAGATAAAGTTAAATCACCATTTATATTTTTCATAGATATAAGAGTAACACACATTAGCTATGACATTATCCATGTATTTTTGAAAAAATTGGTGTGTTTGTGCAATGGTTCCTTTATTTCAAAAATCACTAAGGAAATATCACCACTCTTCACTTTGATGTACAAGACCTGGCCTCGATGTCAATCCTTTCCTGGAAATCACTTAGCAAAGAACATACTCTCGTTATACTGACTATCACTCTAAAATTACATGTGATAAGAATATTGTTAAGAAAGCAAATAATTTTTTTTCTTTCTTTTAATAGTAATCACCATCTTCTTTTCTTTACTCTTTTCTTCCTTTTCTTATGCTCTTGCTTTTCATATCATACTAAATTTAAAAGAGGATGCATGAAATTAGATAGCAAGGGTATGCCAAATATATTTTTTCTATGACTCGGTTAGCTTATGGGTTTTATGAAAAATAAATTATAATTTTTAGGCTCAATCACGACTAACTAGGGATATAATTTTGTAAAAGAAATGGGTAAGGCTCAAAAATAATTCAAAGATGGCATAATATCATTTTTCCATAAATCATAAACCTGCATAGTTCTGAATTAAAAATTTAAGGAAAATGTTAACCAGGTAATTCAATGAGTGCTAATCAAAACAAAAATAATGAGATTATTCAAAATTTTATCGCTGAATCAAAATTTCTTACTTGAGTAAATGTAAACTATCTCTCCAAGAAGGATTGACTCAAAATCTGCAAAATGTTTTTACACCTTCACTACATATGTAAGCTTAATTAGGGAGTGTAATATTTCAAAAAGTTTCTCAAAATAAGGAATTTTACGTGCTTAGAATAATGACTTTCTAAGAAAATATAAGGATAGTGCACAACTAATATATGAAAATCTCACACAATTGGGTCAAGGGTATCCCTGCAAAGCATACGAATAATAACCTAATTGTAATGTGAATCATGTGAAATATACATCCTAACTTGACAAAATTTAACCAAAACGACAAACTAAATTAAATAAAAACCAAATTCAAAACAACATTCAAAACTTAAATACTGAAATGAAATGCATAAAATAAAAATGTTTAGGAAAAATAGTAGAAGAAGTAATGATGTGAATTCACTGAAAGGTCTCTGATCAGGAAGTAGATGGGCCTTCACAGAATGTCCTCTAAGTAGCCTCAAAATCTCTATTTGATTCTGCTCATAGTCAGTCATGTGTTGATTGATCTAGGCGACGTTGGTCTCTAGCTGGGTGACACTACTCTCCAACCCTAGCAAAATATGTCGGGTGGACCTATCATCAATCGATATGTATGGTTGCTCTTCCTGTGACTGAGGCTGCTCTAGTGGATTAAAATCTTCAGTTCCTTGAAATGGTTCTTCATGCGATGTAGGTCGTATCCCAAGTTGCTCCTCAGGTTGAACTCCATGGCTATTCCTTAAAGATGTCTTATCTAACGGTGCAAAGTGCTCCACCATCGGCCATGAGGGATATGTGATCACTCCCTCATTCCAGCACAACTCAGAAACTAATATAATAGATGAAAATGATTTTTTCTTTGTGTTACTGTCAATAACATTTGGGCCATGATCAAGTTAGAGACATCAATTGTATGTCCCATCCCAAAAGCATATAGAAAGTAGGCCCTCTCAGTATATATCTGGTTGTTGTGGAGGTGCTTCGGGTTATGAAGATTGATCTCTTGTTGCCCGTCTCAAAGAACCTCTTGTTATAAGTCTTGGATCCATGTTTTCTGATTTCTCTCTTGATTCTTTCTTTTAATGGATTTTGATTGGTAAGAACCTAGAAAATAGTAAGGGTAAGAGTTTGATCTGAAGAAATTTGAAAGAAAACTAATGCGTGTAGCGAATTTGAGGAGAAAAGGGAGAAAACTAATGGAATTCGTATTCTACTACGAGGGAATTTTGAAAAACTGTTCTATTCATGCCTTTGTAGTTTTATAATAGGCAGTACTGTCTGGACTCCATCACCACCATAAGGATAGTAAGGATGCAGTATTTTTTTGGCTTGTTTCCTACAGGCTGCAGACTTTTGGGCTTCTTTAATTTTTTACTTCAGTTATTTTCCTGCAATTTCAAACGTCAGTTTAATTCCATAATTACACTACTAATCCACTAACAGTCCTCATTAAATACTAACATAACACAATTAAATAAATTAACCTATTATGATAACACAATAACATAACATCCTATAATTGTTCTAACAATCATATTTACACAAAATTGATTTTAGGCATTCCTTGATCAATTTGATTTGAATCTTCCAAATCAACGACACCACCGACTTGATTAATTTCATGTCTCATGTATCATGACAATATAGGAGTGGAATAGGATGGCGTCTAAGGGTATTCCTTACTCTGCCCATATCTAATCCAATAAAGACGATCTAATGCTCAACCTGAAATTGGTTTCGCATATTGATTGTATTCTCTCAAATGCATTAAACGACCGCACTTCATACAACCACAGAGGTGATTCGCTCATAGGTGTTTGGCAAAAGAACTTTTTTGCACAAGGATTTTGCTTGACTATCAACAATTTCTATCTTTCTAACAACCCTGGCTTTTGCTATGCTCAAAGAATGTATAGTTTTCGGAAAAAATGCGCAACATGCTCAAACTAAACCCCAAAAATGCGCATCCATATTTTTTGAAAATTTTGAAGATTTTTGAAAATTGACTCGCTATCCGATTCTTTAATGCCTGCTACAAATATGGATTGTTTTCTCCCCCAACATAAATTAAATATTGTCCTCAATGTATAGCATAATGAAATAGATTTATAGACAAATGCTAATAAGATCTGGAGGCAAGACAAATCCATAGTGCAAAAACCTACCCTATAAGACACACAACAAATGATTAGTACTACTATTTACAATCAAGTACTTATGAAAATTTCTTAAAACACATACATCGATTCCATTAGCTGTATGGAACTCACATCTTGAACAAAATTATCATGATACACCTTAAGCCTGTGACCATTTACTTTGAAGACATTTCTAGACAATGGATTCTCGATTTCAATTGCCCCATGTTCAAAAAATTTCTTAACAATGTAGGGGCTTGTCTATTCTGACCTTAACTTACCAGGAAATAGACGGGAGTCTTGAATTATATAATAGGTTTTTTTGAGATGGCTCAAAAGACTTCTGCAGTATATTCTTATCATGAAAAATTTTCATTATGGACTTAACAATCTTATGCTTCATTTCTCAACTTTTCTAATTTATGAATCTGAAGTTTACGGGATGCACTTGCTTTGTCAATATCAAAGTTCATCATTTTGATTGCCCAGTATGCTCGATGTTCCAATTCCACAGGCAACTGACATGGTTTAACATAAACTAACTGATAAGGAGACATTCCCAAAGTAGTTTTGTATGCAGTACGGTAAGCCCAAAGCGCATCAGTTAGTCTCAAAGACCAATCATTGCGGTCCGGATTCACAGTTTTTTCTAAAATGTATTTTATCTTCCTATAGGCCAATTCAGCTTGTCCACTTGCATGGGGATGATAAGGGGCAGATATCTTGTGTGAAATCAAATATTTTTTCATGAGGTTTTCAAAACATTTATTGCAAAAATGTACCCTCATCTTTGATTGTAGCTCTGGGAATCCCAAATCTTGGCAAAATATTTTCTTTTAAAAACTTGACCATAGTGCAGAGATCATTATTTCGACACGGGAGTGCCTCTACCCATTTGAAAGCATAATCAATGGCACCCAAAATGTTCAGATAACCAAAGGATAGGGGAAATTGTCCCATAAAATCGATTCCCCAACAATTGAAAATGTCAATAATCAAAATATAGTTTAAAGGCATCATGTTTCTTTTAGAAATATTCCCCATTTTCTGGCATCTGTCACAATTTAGATAAAGACATGCATATCTTTAAAAAAAGTGGGCCAATAAATCCACACTGCAAAATTTTAGCAGTGATTTTCTTTGAAGAAAAATGCTCTCCGCAAGTTTCAGAATGACAAAATAAGATAACCTGACCGATTTCATGATTGGGTACACAACAACTTATTATTTGATCTTTATATACTTGAACACATAGGGATCATTACAAAAGAAATTACGCACCTCTCTCAAAAAAGTTTTTCTGTCGGTCTAGGTATAATGAAAAGTAATAGTACATGTGGCTAAATAATTGACTATATCAACATACCATGGTACTTTTGTTTTTACAAACAACTGTTTATCTAAAAAAGTTTCTTTGATTGGCATGGGCTCTTCTTTTATACCATACATCACTCTTGACAAATGATCAACTACCACATTTTCAACTCTCTTCTTGTCCTTGATGATCAGATCAAATTTTTGAAATAACAGTATCCAATGTAGGAGACGTGGTTTAGCATTCTTCTTGGTAAGCAAATATTTCAAATCAATTTTAGACTTATCAACTTCAATTCCCTCTATAGAAACTACATGACCTAAAAGAATACCTTGTGTGACCATAAAATGACATTTTTCCCAATTCAACACAAGATTTGCTTCTTCACGTCGGGTACACTACAACAAAAATCTTTTTTTGCAACATTTTATTTGTGACGAATTTAAATTTGTTGCCAAAATTTTACAATTCACGACAATTTATAATTTTGTTGTAAATTTCTATTTTGGCAATTTTTTTGAGACGTTTTTTTAAGTGCACTGCAAAAAGGTGATTCCCTCCTAATTTTTCTTGGCAGGAGAAATGATAGGAATTGACAATTTTTTACAAAATTTTTTTTTGTCACAAATAGTTTTAACTCGTCAAAAAAAATGAATAATCTAAAATTTAAAGTAAAATTAAGTGTAAATATTTAATTTGCGACATTTAATTTTTCATTGTAGAATATGAATTTTTGTTTTAAACCAAAATTGAAGTAAAAATAAAATAAAAATATTAATTCATGATGTTTTTTTTTACGTTTGTCAGGAATATTTATTTTGATAATATTTTTTAAGGCTTTTTTCTATGTTTGTCGTAGAATATAAATTTTATTCTTGGAAGAGAAGTGCCCACCACACGCCTTAGAATGGTAGAAGGAAAGGACACCTTGTTGTTCACTTTCCAGTACGCATATCCTTATGACTTGATCGAGGTAATAGTTGAACTGGTACGGGTTGTCAAAGTAGAAGTACTTCACATCTGCCATAAATCTTTGTTTATCTTCCAAGGTCCAATGTGGTGGTATTTGTCTTGTTGAAAAATTATAAATATTTTCATACCATGGAAAAAATAAATGAATAAAACATGAATGCTAATTGGGAAAGAAATCAAGGATAGGGATGTGCTCTTTTGCGTCCTGCAATGAAAAATGGTCCACCAGCACATTCTTGACTCCTTTCTTATCCTTGATGATCAAGTTGAATTCTTGAAGGAGGATCCACCTAATGAGTCTCAATTTAGCGTCCTTCTTAGAGAACAAATACTTCAAAAGTAAAGTGATCAATGTAGACTACAATAGACGAGCCAATGATGTATGACCTAAATTTCTCCAATGCAAACACTATGGCTAGCAACTCTTTTTTAGTGGTAGTATAATTCAGTTGTTCTTCATTTATATTTTTGCTAGCATAGTATATTACATATGACCTTTTTTCTTCCCTTTGACCTAGCACTATGCCGATTGCGTAATCACTCGCGTCGCACATGAGCTCAAATGGTAGTTCCCACTTGGGTGGTCGCATGATTGGAGGTGAAGTGAGAATGCTATTGAATTTTTTTAAAGATGTCGCAAATATGTTTCTTGAGGATCTCTTTCATGCTTTCTTGAAATTATCCAATTTTGACAATTACGTGACCATGATTCATGATTATACACAGATTTTATGAAAATTATCTCTTTTATTGATGGGGGTAATGAACGTGGGTTACCTTCGACCGATTATCATAGAGTGCATAGATGCGTTTCTTACCTTTTGGTGTTTGAAGGTTTCCTATAACTCGTAGTGAAATTTCTTGGATTCCTTGTGAGGTTTAAGAATTTGTACTATTCAATCACGAGGATCAAGGCTGGGAGCTAGTATATTATTCTTGGGAAGGTTCTTCATTACTGATGCATTGGTATATGCCCTTCCTAAAGTTATGGCTCCTTCTGAGGGTTGGTTGGAGAATTGTAAACCCCCACATGCTTATCTTAATATAGCAATGTAATTATTTTGAAATGCTAATATATGTGATAATGTATGCATGAACTACGTGGATTGTAAAAGTAGAAATAAAAATGTTAATGGAGGTAATAGGGTATGTTGTAGAAGTTTGGAAGTATTCCGGAGTGAAAGCACACTTCAGAGAGAACTTGGGTAAAAAGGATTTTGGACATTGTCTAGTATTTGGACCATAAATTTTTATTTTGATGTTCATTTCATCTAAAATTTTTTACAGTAGATTTTAGACTTCCAGGGCTACAAAAGAGTGTTTCACAAAAAGTTTCCAAATCGACCTCTAAATGGGTCAAAACGTCATTGGAAGTTTCAACAGAAACTGGGATGACGTTCAAACATGAATCGACGTTCTAACAACAGTGAGTTCGAGTAATTTGGTTTCTATAGAGTTCTGATGGAAATGCAAAAGTATTAGGAGCAATCGACGTTCGAACGCCAAAGTGACGTTCGAACGTGACTTACAAAATCTGACTCTCAGATTCATGCATAATGGACCATTTCACCTCCTATAAATACTTAAAGATACCCTCTTTAGCCCCATTTCAACATTCTTAACCCTATAGAGTCTTAGAGAGGAAGAAAGAAGGGGAAAAAAAAGAGATTCAAGGGTTGATTCAAGTTGGGAAAGATCAAATCTTCATCTTCTTCACTCAAAACTAAGGAAGCAAGGTAGGAATTTTCTTCCACTCTTGTACATTGAGGCTAGGGTTTTATCTATGTATGTTTTGCTTCAAGATCCTATATATATATGCTATGAAATTATTGATTCTTGATATTCTTGCAAATCTTACCATATTTTAAACAAAGCCATGTTAGATAGCCATGAAATCTCATTTTCTTGTCAAAAAACCCTCGTTTTCAAGAGGAATGGATTCTTCTCTTGATTTTTCTTTTTTTCTTGATTTAAAAACTCTAGTGTTTGGTAGTGAACAATAAAATGGTATTTTTAATGATCTCTTGCATATTTTCTTAAATTGTTCTCTTGAAATATTGCATGTGAAATTTGGGAATTTTTGGATTTTGCTTATGATTTGAGGTATTGGATTGTGTTGTATCTCTTGTAGATGTTTGGATGACCATGGGTGGCCGTTGACAGGATATCGTAGAGTGGGTTAGATGTGTTTCTTACTCTGTGTGGGTTTGAAGGTTCCCTATCACTCGTAAGGGGGTTGGTGTCTTACGAGGAGCAAACCATTATTTGCTCACGTGAAATCGAGGCTGAGGGTTAGTATACTACTCCTGGGTTGGATCGTCCCTGTCAATGCATCGGTATACGCCCTTCCTAAAGATTGGATATCCTTGCGAGGATTGGGTGTGTGTGTGGGGGCCAAGATATTCTCGATGTGTCTATTCATGCGATGTCATACATCATACCTGAGATACAAGTACATATACATATACATAATGTTGTGAAAGATATAAGTTATGGTTTTATATACATTGTGGGTTATTGGTAATGTTGTGGAAATGGTTTACTATTGGAATTGATTTTACTTCTTCATTTTATTTATCGAGATTGTGTAAACTTGAGATCGAATGTCACTATTTTCTTGCAAAGGTTATATATGATATTTTTGAAATGAGACCGACTTGTTTTATATGTTTACAAAACCTTGTCTAAGTTTGGGAGGATTTTTCTATAGAGCTTAGTGCTCACCCCCTACAAACAATACTTATTTTCAGATTTTGGTTTATAGGAATAGCCTCGAGTTGACGAGCAAGTGATTTGGGAACCTCAAATTGATGGGCATGTGGATCCGGAGGGGGATGTTTAGAATTATTCTTTTTATGTTCTAGACTAAGACATTCATTTTGAGACAATCTGAAGTCTAATATTTTTGTTATTTTGCTGCAAGTTAATAGTTAATTTTTGGGGATGTAATTGTCATGGTTTGACATATTCGTTTGGATGATGTTGTAAATATTATGAATGATGAATGAAATATTTTTTACTTAGGGATTATATTAGTTGCTCTCATGATGTGAATGGTTTTAGATAGTAATGTCATCAAAGGTGGATTTTGGGGCGTTACAAGTTTTGGTATCAGAGCTTAGGAATTATGTCTTACATGGGAGCTATAAGTTATGGATTACCACTAGAGAGGTAAGACTAGGTCGAATGAATTGTTTACTTAAAGCTTATAAAAGCCTTACGCTTTAGATTAGAGTAATAGTTAGGATGTCTTGTACATCAAGAAAACTAAATTGTGAATTGTTGTGCAGGATGGACGGTGAATGTAGACATGGACGTGGACGTGGGCATGGTCGTGGAGGTCAAGAAAACCTACCACCACCACCACTTCCCGATGCCATGAATGGCATTTATCAATATCTAAGGGAGCTAAGTACTTTGGTGCAACACCAGAATGGAAACAACTACCACAACGGTGGGATTTATCAATTAGCTCATGTACCGGGCAACGAGAACGAAAATCGAAGGATGGTAATTCTTTGAGACTTTTTGCGGCAACACCCACCTACTTTCCAAGGAAGCTCTAACCCCTTGGATGCAGATAAATGGATTCTCTGGGTGAAGAAAATGTGTGATGGCATGGGAGTTACCGAGGATTTGTGGGTTGGCTAGGCTACATATTTGTTAGAGGGGGAGGCCAGCCATTGGTGGGACTCGGTGAAGAGAAGGAGAAACACAGATGCTCTTACCTGGGAGGAGTTTGATCAGATCTTCCAAGACAAATATTTTCCTAAATTCATCATAGACAAGATAAGTGTCAATTTTCTCGCTCTACGATAGGGTAGCATGACGGTAGTAGAGTATAAGAGGTAGTTCGATGAGTTATCCCACTATGCCATAGAATTCATATCTACTGAGGCTAGGAGGGCCAAATGCTTTGAGCAGGGCTTGAGGCCTACCATCTGGAATAAGCTTATGGCTTACAAGATCCGAGACTATGGGGATCTAGTGGATAGAGCTGCACTAGTAGAGAGAGGCACAGAGGACAACTAGAGGCGATAGATCTTCTTGAGGGGAGGTTTGATCAGGACTGGTGCTAGCAACAGTGGAGTGCAGAGAGTGGCACCATACCATCGCCCAGAGCAGGCAGTGGGATAGAGACTTTAGATAGCTCGAGGAGTTGGAGGCGTACCAGAGAGGGTTGGAGTAGACCCACGAGCCTGCTTTGCATTTGGAGGTTTGGGGCATATTAGGAATCATTGTCCAATCTTCCCACCCCAAAAGAATACCTTGACAGCTAGATAGGTAAATGCACATAAGTCACCACTACCGAAGCCACTACATCAGAGGCCGCTAGGAGCTATAGCACCTGGCGATACCAATTAAGGAAGAGTTTTTGCTTTGACCCAACCGGAGGAAGATGTTTCCAATGTCGTTGTGGAAGGTATTGTTCTTCTTTATAATTCTTGGGCCTGAATTTTATTTGATCCCGGTGCAACTCATTCATTCATACGCACTATATATGCTCTTAATTTGGGATTGGAATTTGAGAAGTTAGAACATCCCTTGAGTATTGACATGCCTATGAGAGAACGGTTGGATACTAAAAGGGTGTGTAGAGGTTGTGTGCTTTGAATTTGGGAGCAATAATTAATTATACATTTGGTTGCATTATACATGAAGGGGTATGACATAATATTTGGGATGAACTTGTTGTCCACTTTTCGTGCGATAATGGATTGCTTTCGTAAACGGATTTCATTTCAATTACCGGGAGGGGTAGTTTTCAATTTCATGAATGATCAAAATTCTTCCCATCCATTTCCTTCTACGGGTAGTAGATTCTTGAAAGCTAAGGCGGGGAGCCATTTGAGTTTCTTAGCTAGCTTGATGGGAGATGATTAGGATAGATCCTAATCGGATGTGGAGTGATAGCGTTAGAGTTTCTGGATGTCTTCCCAGATGAACTACTAAGGTTACCCCCACAGAGAGAGATTGAGTTTACTATTGATCTCTATCCAAGAACTGAACTCATATCCATTGCTCCCTATTGGATGGCACCTTTGGAGTTAAAGGAGCTAAGGAAGTAGTTGGATCATCTCTTGACTATTGAGTTTATCCGTTTAAGTATTTCACCTTGGGGGCCCCGGTCCTTTTCGTGAAGAAGAATGGTGAAACACTTTGGTTATGCACGGACTATCGAAGGTTGAATCAGGTGACAGTGAAGAATAAATACCCATTACCATGAATTGATGATTTATTTGATCAACTGAGAGGTTCTAAGTATTACTCCAAGATTGATCTTTGGATAGGGTACCATCAGCTATGGATTAAGGAGGAAGATATTCCTAAGACAACTTTTTGTACCCGGTATGGTCATTTTGAATATACGGTAATGCCATTCGGACTGACTAATGCTCCTGCAGCCTTCATGGATTTGATGTGTAAACCCCACACTTTTATCTTTATGTATGTATGTAGGTTTATATAGCAAGTTATTAATTCTTTTGAAATATTAATATGGAAAAAATCTGGAAATAGTAGTTAAAACTTAATTTAGCTTGCAAATATATGAAATCGTTGTAATAAAACTTATACCAACTTTGTTTGATGTACAAAAAGCATGTTGAAGAAGCTTGGGTTGGAATTGGAAAGGTTTGGAATGGATTGGAAATGAAAAAGGGAGGTTTTGTAGAAAAAGAGACAAAACCTTCTAGAAGGTCGATGAAAAAAAAAAAAAAAACCTTCCGGAAGGTTAAGGTAAAAGATTTAACCAGTAGGCAAAACCTTCCGAAAGGTCTCTGGAAAAGTTGGCCTAATAGGCAAACCTTTCGGAATGATGATGAAAATGTTTATCCAGAAGACAAACCTTCCAGAAGGTTAAGGAAGATGATTGTCCAGTAGACAAAACCTTTTGGAAGGTCGATGACAACCTTCCTGAAGGTCGATGAAAATGGTTTGTCAAATACGCAAACCTTCCGGAAGGTCGATGAAAAACCTTCCAGAAGGTCTTCAAAAAATTTGAAAATTTTAAGTCGCAAATAGCCGACTTTCCTTTCACTATAAATACTTAAGGACAACCCCTTTAGCCCCATTTCAACACTCAAAATCCTAGGAGACCTTAGAGAGGAGTAAAGGAAGAGAAAAACACAAGATCAAAGGGGATTCCAACTTCAAGAAGATAAAAACCCAATCTTTTCAAGAACATCAAGGTAGGGGATTTTCTTTCATTCTTTTCCATTGATTCTAGGGCTAATATATATGTATTTTTTGATTCTAAATCTTATATATTTGCTATAAAATCATCTTCTCTTGGTCTACTTGCAATTATTATCATGTTTTACACAAATTATGTTTGAATACCCATGAAATCTCTTTTTTTCTTGCTTTAAAACCCTAGTTTTTGGAGAGTGATGTATTTTCTTCTTAAATTCTTCCCTTATTATTGATTTTGAAACTATAGTGCTTTGTGTTGAGTAATAAAATGATGTTGTTGTGATCTCTTGTATATTTCCTAATTGGTTTTGGAATTGTCACATGATAAATTTGGGGAAATTTGAGATGTACTTATAAATTGAGAAATTGAGTTTGGTATTGTATCTCTCATGAGTGTGGGAGGACCATGGGTGGCCTTTGACGAGATATCGTAGAGTGTGTAGACATTATTCATACTCCATGTGGGTTTGAACTTTTTCTACCACTTGTAGTGGGGTTAGTGCTTTGTTAAGACTAAACCGCTATTGCTCATGGGTATCGAGGCAGAGGGTTAGTACACTAATTCCTGGGTTGAATACGTCACTGCCATTGGTATGGTATATGCCCTTCCTAAAGGTTAGATATCTTTGAGAAGATTTGGGTGTGTGTGGATGCCTTACATCATGGTTGAGATACATGTATATATTGTTGTGAAATGTTCAAGTTATGAGTTATTGTTTATTCTACCAGAAATAGTTTTTACAAGAATTTTGGGAAGTATGAGATTCCACAAGAACTTGGGAGAAATGATTTATGGTGGAATGGATTATTAGTTGTATATTGGTTTCATTTATGCATTAAATTATTATTGTTGCTTAAACTTGAGATTTGTTTAAATGTCCCGATTTTCTTTTAAAAATTCATATATACTATTTGTGAAAGGTGACCGACCATTTTTATATACTTTTCTAAACCTTGTTCGAGTTTGGGAGGAATGTTGCTACAGAGCTTAGTGCTCACCCCCCTACAAACTACATTTTGTAGATTATGTACTAGAGGAGGATTTGAGAATTGAGGAACCGGCACACTGAGAGATTCCCGTAGACAGGTATGTTGATCCCGAGGTGGATGCTTAGAACAACATTACTTTTTATTCTAGACTAGGAAATGTACTTTGGAAAATATTGTGAAGTCTAGAATCTTTTGTAATTTGCTGCGAGTTTATGTTTAATTCTTTTGGGATGTAATTATCTTACTTTGGGATCATATTCTTTTGGGGATATAGTCGTCATGTTTTGGCATCTTCTTTTGGGAACAAGATTGTAAAGATTACCTTTGAAGTATGAAATTTCTTTATAGATAAATTATTTAGTTCCTCTCATGATGTGAATAATTTTTAGTTTGTAATGCCGTCCAGGGTGGGTTTTGGGGCGTTACATGTTGCATAGGGTATTCCGACCGTATCTATATCAGTTTGTTATCGTGTTTATTGATGACATATTGATTTATTCACGGACACAAGGGGAACATGAACGCTATCTCTTGATTGTGCTATAGACATTGAAAGAGCATAAGTTGTATGCTAAAATGAGTAAATGTGAGTTCTGGATGAAGGAAGTGAAATTCCTTGGCCATGTTGTGTTAGAACCGGGTGTAGTCGTTGATCCTGCAAAGATTGAAGCCATGATGAAGTGGGAACTACCGAGGAATGTGACCAAAGTAAAAAGTTTCTTGGATTTAGCAGGTTACTACTAGAGGTTTATGGAAGGGTTCTCAAAACTAGCGATGCCCATGACCCGCCTTACAAAAAGGGGGAAAGATTCTTGTGGACTCAAGCGTGTGAACTAGCCTTTCGTACCTTGAAAGAGAGGTTGACAATAGCTTTTGTCCTCATTATTTTGAGTAGTGAGGAAGGATACAATGTTTACACAGATGGTTCGTTACAAGGCCTAGGATGTGTGCTAATGCAAGGAGGTAAGGTAGTTGCTTATGGCTCGAGGCAGCTTAAGATTTATGAGCATAACTATCCCACTCATGACTTGGAGCTTGCCACTATGATTTTTGCTCTTAAGTTGTGGAGGTGTTACCTTTATGGAGAAAATTTTCAAGTATTTTCAGATCATATGAGCCTTAAGTATATATTCACCTAGGAAGACTATAACCTTCGGCAAAGAAGGTGGATTGAGTATCTAGAAGATTACGATTTCACACTCAACTACCATCCGGGGAAGGCGAATGTAGTAGCAGATTCACTGAGTAGAAAGTCTCAGGGTGAAATCAATGTTCTTGCTGTTAATAGGTGGAAGATGATTGATGCCTTAGAGGAATTTGATCTATGGGTGGATAGATAGGGGGATCGATCATGCTTATTTAATCTTGTAGCTCAACCAATTCTTCGACAAAGGATTATGGAGTTGCAACGATTAGACACTGAGTTGGGAGCAATCCAGGGTAGATTGGAGAGGAATGAGGCTGTTGAGAATTGGTCTATACATGATGATTAGTTATAGTTTCATGGAAGGCTATGTGTACCAAACAATAACCAAGTAAGGGAAGAAGTATTAGGTGAGTGCCATCATTCAAAATTTTCCATACATCCGGGTAGTACCAAGATGTATAGAGACAAGAAATGTCAATATTGGTGGAAAGGGATGAAACAAGACATGGCTATGTACATTGCCAAGTGCGCGGTGTGTCAGCAAGTGAAGGTGGAACATCAAAAGCTCAGAGGATTACTACAGTCCTTGTCTATCGCAGAATGGAAGTGGGATCACATCACCATGGATTTCATGTCTGATTGTCCCTGAACCTCACGAGGGCATAATGCCACATGTGTCATTGTTGATAAACTCACCAAGTTCACTTATTTCTTGAGTATGAAGACCAATGACTCCTTAGAGACCTTGAGCAAGCTTTTATATCCGTGAGATTGTGAGATTACATGGAGTTCCATTCTCTGTCATGTTGGATCGTGATTCTCGATTTGTGACGCAATTCTAGCAAACTCAACAACGAGCTATGGGGACAAAGTTACATTTTAGCACCGCCTTTCATCCTCAAACGGATGGCCAATCCGAGAGGGTGATACAGACTTTGGAGGACATGTTCCCTGCTTGTGTGTTGGACTTCAAGGGAAGTTGGAGTGATCATTTGCCATTAGTGGAATTTGCATATCACAATAGTTTTCAATCTATCATCGGCATGCCACCTTATGAGGCATTGTATGGAAGACCATATAGGTCCCCGACTTGTTGGTTTGAAGCTAGAAAGACTAGCTTGTTTGGGTCAGAAATTGTTCGGGAGACTACGGAGAAAACTCAACTCATTCGGGATAGACTACGCACAGCACAAAGTAGACAAAAAAGTTATGTGGATAGAAGACGTAGACCATTAGAATTCCAAGAGGGGGACTATGTGTTCCTCAAGATTTCACCCAAGAAGGGGGTGTTTAGATTTGGCAAGAAGGGAAAGTTAGCTCCAAGATACATCAGACCATTTGAAGTGATCAAAGCGGTGGGCAAAGTGGCGTATCAACTTCGGTTACCAGCCCAGTTGTCAGGGGTGCATGACGTGTTCCATGTTTCAATGTTTAGAAAGTGTCAATCGGATATAATGCATGGCGTGGATTTGGAGGATATTGAAGTTCAAGATGAAGCTAGATATGAAGAACAATTGGTCAAGATTCTTGATACCAAGGAGAAGGTGCTTCGCAATAATGTAATCCAACTGGTGAAAGTCTTGTGGCAACATCACGGGGCGGAAGAAGTTACTTGGGAACCAAAGCTGGAGATGCTAGAGAAGTACCCTCATTTGTTCTCTACTTAAGGTAAGTTTTGAGGACGAAACTTTTTTAAGGGGAGTGGATTGTAAACCCCCACATGCTTATCTTAATATAGCAATGTAATTATTTTGAAATGCTAATATATGTGATAATGTATGCATGAACTACGTGGATTTTAAAAGTAGAAATAAAAATGTTAGTGGAGGTAATAAGGTATGTTGTAGAAGTTTGGAAGCATTCTGGAGTGAAAGCATACTTTGGAGAGAACTTGGGTAAAAAGGATTTTTAGAATTGTTCTTTTTATGTTCTAGACTAAGAGATGCATTTTGAGACAATGTGAAGTCTAATATTTTTGTTATTCCACTGCAAGTTAATAGTTAATTTTTGGGGATGTAATTGCCATGGTGTGGCATATTCTTTTGGATGATGTTGTAAATATTATGAATGATGAATGAAATCTTCTTTACTTATGGATTATATTAGTTGCTCTCATGATGTGAATGGTTTTAGATAGTAATGTCATCCAAGGTGGATTTTGGGGAGTTACAAGAATTGTGTGTGTATGGGATAGGATATACTTTTTATCGTTATTGTTTTGAGAATTGTTCATTCTTCGTTGTGAAATTTACTGTTCGTACTATAAATTTGAGATATTATTAATTGTCTTAGTTTTACTTCAAATTATGATATGTTATTTTATCAAATGAGACCTATCTGTTTTAATTATTTTTGAAACCTTGTTTGGGCTTGAGAAGGTGTCCTATTGAATTAATTATATATATATATAAGTAAAACACACATTTGATATACATATTATTTTTGTGAGTTTCAATATTTAATCCATTTGTTATATAGTAAGTTTTCATTCTTCTTGCAAATCCATTTGTGAGGTTTTATGTTTTTTATTTTATTTTTTTCTTAAAATCATAGAAATTAATTGTTATAGGTGTGGACGGTGGCGAGGATGCGGACGGGGATTAAAATTTCTTCCATTAATGGGGGTAGATGAATATTTTTGACGCAGTTATGGGGGTGGAGACTACTCTCCCCATATTTATCCCAGTCCACTACCATCCCTAGCTGGGATGTTGAGGTTGATCATGACGCGGATCCGAAGATGATGCTTAAAGATATTTCTGTAGTTTTAAATTCTGAATTTTGGTTGAATTACTTGAAATAATGTATTGGGAATATTTCTTTTATTAGTTAGTTGGAGGATTATCATATTGGTGTTTGGATGTAAACTTAAGGATTGGTTTATGTTTCTTTTAAAGAGTTATCTAGTTTGTCTTTGAACGTTGAATGATTTTTATTTATTTAATGGTACTTTAGTATGCTCTCATGGTTTGGATAATGTATAGATAGCTAATGCCTTGAATGTGAAATTGTGCCTTTACAAAGTTTGTATCAAAGCCTAGTAATTAGGTTTTACATAGGAGCTGTAGGTTATGGATTACTCACTGGAGATTTAGGTATAAGTTAAAAGAAAATTTAGGCTTGAATCTTTTGGGAGTTATAATTTGTTTATGAGTTAAGCATGAGTTGGTTATTTCATCATACTCCCCCAATTAATCATATTTGAATAGTGTACTCACATTAAGGCATTGTGTTTTGTTTGAGGTATAAGTTTTGGGCTATCCTTAGGGCCACTGGCATTTATGATGAAATGGTATGAGCTTAGATTTAAGTATCTTGATGAAACAAAAGATAGAATTTTATGATGGGTTGTTGATTATTCTATGATTGGTGACGGTGACCAAGTATAAGATCAACGTAAATTGAAGTGAGTGAGAGATGACAGAATACAATGAGCTTATTTCTTCATGTTAAGTTGATTTTTGGTGATTATCAGATTCTTTGGGTTGCCTGATGTTTTGGAAAATAACGAAGTGTTGTGATTTTGCTTGTTTTATGTAGAAAAGGTAAAAAAGGGCATCCTTAGGATAGTCAAGGCTTAGTACATAAAAGGGTAATATTAAGTTATAAGAAAGACTTAGAAAGCTAGAAAATTGAAGTATGATGAAGATTTTTGTCTTATGGTGGAAAAACAATTTAAGAGTGATATATCTTCCCATAATGTGAGTACATTATTCTAATATGATCAATTGGGGGAGTATGATGAAATAACCATGAATGGGTGTGTAAGTTCTAAGAATAAGGGTAGGAATTATGGTTATACTTTCTAGAAGGAATGGAGGTCGTTATATAACCACATACTTGAGGTTACAAATATTCGTTTAGAAGTATTATGGAGAGTTGGTGAAAGTTGTTTTGGAAGTGCTAATTACTCAAAAAGGTCATAAGTAGGATACTCATTGAGAACGGTGTACTTATGTAATCTTATTTTGCTACAAGTTTAGTTAACTACGTTTAGAATCTCTAAAATTATTAGTAAGTAGGAACCTCTCTGATTAAGTGTGGATTGATAGTTGGCTTGCACACACAAATTTTAATTGAAAATTGAAGTCAAGAGGATCTAGATACATATGATAAGGAAGCTTGATTAATTACTAGAAGTTATCTTTTATACTCAATATTGCGGACTAAAGGTTATAGATGTTCAAAAGCTCGAGGTCAAATATGGTAGACAATTATTGTAATAAGGATTATAACCAAAGTTGGGTGTGAACTTCTATCATTTTGTGTGATCTTTTAATGTTATTGGAGTTGTGTTGTGGGAATATGGAATTCTTTTTCCTATTTCTCTTAATACATTATTAAGATAGAGCTTAATAGGTTAGAGTTAAAAATTGTTGGCATGAGTATTGATCATTACAGCTAGTGGTGATTGTAAAATCTGAGAAAATTTGAATTTTTTATGAAAAATGGCAAAATGGTAATTAGTCATTTCGATACGGGTTGAAAATTTAATTTTTTCTAGAACTCGGATCACAAAATGAACCTCACCATTAGATTCATCTCGTGAAGTTTAGTTACCTAGTCAATGTTTGTTGAATTCCGAGATAGTTGGATTTTTTGCAGTTTACGACGCGATCGGGTGTCGTGTGACCAAAATTAAAGCGATCAAGAATTAGTTGTGAAACATCGAATATAAATTAAAGTTAGTTCAAATAAAATATTTCGAACATAACACGAAACATGATTTAATTGATTCGGGATAAAACCACATTAGAAAAAGACGGGACGTGTGGCTTGTTGTGGGCCAAGTATCCTAGGGGTATACATAGGGGGAAAATAAAATTTTCTCCCATTTTGGCTTTTGATTTTTGGATAGAGAGAGAGAAGAAGAGAGAGAAAGCAAGGGTTTCTTCCATCTTCTCCTTGCGATTTAGGGCCAACCTTTTGTCGGATTACTTTAGACCAAGAACAAAAATTGATCTACGTGACGAGAGCTACATCTACATACCAAAAATTACGAATTTTGCAGAAGCCTCAAGATCAAGATTTTTGAAAATCAAGGTTTGAAGCTTAATTTGGGCTTCTTGGAGTTTCTACCACTCATATTATGCTTCAAGAGGTAGGGTTATTCTCATAGCCAAGTTTATTTTCAACCTAGGGTTACGTATGAAATGAGTAGCTTGATTAGAGATCCAATCTCTTGTTTAAATATACTTGGAGTGTAAATAGAGTATGGAAAATGGTAAAAGAATGTATAAAACTAATTTTGCATGAATTAGGTTTATAGAGGATTGCTAATTAGGTGATTTAATCAGAATGTTATAAATTAGCCATGATTATATGTGTACATGATTTTGTGCCTTTTGGGGGTTTGATAAAATGCCTATGATTGATTAAGTATGTTATTTGAATGAAACTGATATAACATACTTTGTGATGATGTTAGAATGTAATTATATGCTTGATGATATAAGTTACATTGAGGATTTGAAGTTGGTAACAATATGCTCATGACATGTTGAACATGATATTGAAATTGCAATTGAAAACTTGGTTGCATAGTGATATGATATGCAATTGTTCATTACGTTGCATATGCACGGGTAACATTACATTCGTGGTCATTTGACATGAGTGTGTGTGTGTGTGTATGTTTTTGGATCAAACACTATTCTTGGTGGTTGAGGCATGGACTCGGGAAGTTTGGACCTAGGTTTGACTGAGTTAAACAGGTTGCATGAAAAAATTGTGTTGGTTATAGTAAGAAGGGTTAGACTCTCCCTCAGGTTCAAGACCTGGTTACTGGTTTATACACTTCTGATGGTGACAGTCCAAAAAATGTATATGTGTGAGAATAAATTGAGGTGGGATACCAAAATCCATGTTGGTGTGGTGGACCGATGGTGTGAGTCTAGGAAATCACCTACCCAACAAAGACTCATGGTTCATTTTATAAAATAGTTATTGAATATGTAACATCAATAGCGGGGGCTTGGAATACCCAGATACATACGCATGACATTGCCTAGGTTATGGGAGCCGTTTAAGGCTTGGGTTGCATTCTATGTGTGAGTCTCACCTTATAACATGGCATAGCATTGTGACATTTATTTCTTGAAGTTGTATGTTCTTGGATGAATGCTTATTTGATTGTTTAATGACATGTGAACATTTCATATGCATATGGGTTAGGAGGTAGCCTCTTAATGGTAACAATATTTTCGTTGCAAGACAAACATGCGGTGGACATCTCTTAGTTAGCCCCTTGATGAAGAAATTCGAGTTATGGTTTTAAATTACATTTTTATAAAACAATCATGTAATTGGTTTTGGACTTGTAATATTGTATAGAGGATTGTATAATGAAATCGTATGGACTATATTTTATGTAAAATTAGATGCTATATGATTTTGGGTAAATGTTGTACGATATTGGGTGAGTTGAAATTGAAAAAGGATTAAATTGGAGAAAAACTGGGCCTTGCTACCGGTAGCACGTTGATTAGCTACAGGTAAAATGATTCCAATGGGCTTAGGTACTGGTAACAAGTCTCTCGCTGGCAGTGGGTAGCTACTAGTAGCTAGGTTCACAAATGTCAATAGCTTGCTGGCAGAGGGCTCAGCTACCGATAGCTCTTCTAAAATTTTCAAAATATTTCAAAATCTTTGTTAAGCCTTCGGGCCTTGAACTCTTTTTTTCAAAGGATGTAAAATGAGTAATAATGATGGCAAATTGATGGGTATTGGACCTTGGAATGGTTTTATGGTAACGTGGTATTGGGTTATGCGGTATGCACATGTACTTCTGCGAGTTGATGAGTGATCAACGGGTTGAGAAAAGACCCCAAATTTAGAGGCATCATAGTGATGATTGGAAGAATGTAATTTGAGGAATCAATGTCTATATCTATACATATTCGCTTTGACATGAGTGAAGAAACTTTTGAGGAAGTTTTAAGATAAAAGGCTCAGGTTATAATAGTATCTAGTAGATCATTATCATCTTGAGAAATACGAATACTTGATAAGGCTATGATGATGATACGGTTAAATTGAGGAGCACTAATTGAATCATTGAGAGTTTTGTTTTAGTGTTGATTATATCATAAGAAATCTGGTGGTAGTCAATTAGGAGATATTTTGGGATCTTTGATAGTATATTTTTACCTTCTTGTATATTACAAGAAATATGTTATACTGGATTGTATCATAGGGATTCAAGGGTAATATGTTTTGTGAAAAGAATGGATAGTTTAATGAAAGTCACTAAGGATGATTATATGGTTTATTGATTTTAGCTCAAGGTTAGAGACTGAGAGTGAAAACTAGGGAGATAGAAAAAAGAATTAGTCTTAATCGAGTTGGTTATAAAAATGTGGAGATATTATGATTGATCAAAAAACAGGAATTCAAATCCATGGGGACTAAAACAAACTTGGATATATAACTTAACCCTTAGCCCAAGTATTATATTTGGTTATTTCCTTAAATTCCCTTTGGAGGGGAAATATGGATCGTTAGTGTATAAATTTTGGAAATTATATAAGAGGACATGTATGGTTCGGTTTCAACTATACATTTTGGTGGAATTTAACATATTTTCACAAACCCTTTGAATCTATGGGAATTCTTATCTTGTGGCTAGTTTTGACTTATAGATTGGTGGATTATAAGAGAACATAAAGAACCAATTGATTAGATTTAATATTCTTGGGATTAACCATTGCTTATGGTTACAACGATAAATTGTAAAGAATATAAGCTTAAAAAGTGAGAATCAATCTCTTGGATAATTATGTGGTCAGCTTGATGTTTATAAATATTGGAAACAATGTGGTATCCACTGGAGCATCAAGACTTATGATTCTCCAAAAGACTAGATAGTACAAATGAAATCTATTGGGAGAAATTATTTATCAAAATAGTGACAAGAGTTTCTAGAACTATGGTACGAATCTCTAATGGTGTAGAATGTTGCTAACGTTAAATTTTAGTACTTGAATTGACATGGAAAGTTTGTGGTTTTACATCGATGAGATTATGATGAGTATCGTTGGGCTCATTGGTGGAACTTGGGTGAACTAGGTCATGCATGACTTCAGACGCACCATACCATGAGTTATGCCATGATAGGGTGTGCAATCTAAGAGTTCATCCTAAAATATTGATTTAAGTGGAAGTGTGTAATTGAGAATCAAAATTATTATCAGATTTCAAAGGTTATGAGTTTCTCTAGGCTAGTGAGAGACAATGTCATTAAGAAGGTTGTATTTATTTCAAGAATTGAGGTAAATATTAGCACAATGATTTCAATACAGGAAAGATGAGTAATCATATTAGTGGAATTTAATCGTTTTGTTTTGATATGCATATGGTTAAGCTACAGGTAAGAAGCAATCACGAGGTTAGTGAAATGATTAGTAAATTCAAAACAGAAGGGGTATTTGGTGAGTAGAAAATAAATTGATAATCTTTTAGTTATAGATGAAAAGATATTAGTCTAGACAATCACGTAGGATTATTGTAAGTAAGGTATAGTTGAAAATTGAGAACGAATGTGATTGATGAATGCTAGTGAATAAAGGTAATCTTGGGGACTTTTAATAACTACAATGATGTTACATGTTGGAGGGATGCATTTAAAACTCAGAATATGGAAAATATATTATCATATTGGATTTGATGTTTAAAGGATGAATATACGTTGAGACATGATGACCAATTGAAATTAGATAGACTAAGTAGACGATTAAGTTTCGAGGATGAAACTTTCTTTAAGGGGGTGGTTTGTAAGATTACATATAAAATTCAAAGATGGATAACATGATATTAGGAGTACTTCTAAAAGGATGATAGAAATTTTGAATCGTTGTTGAAAGATTGATCATGAAGTTTGGGTTTCACACGTATTGATTTTGTTGTCTAATTTAGTTTCAGAGGACTTTGAGAGGCTTTAAGAGGCTCACTGTCTTTGGGAGAAGCATTTACCCTTAGTGGAATTCGCATACAACAAACAGTTATCAAACGAGCATTCAAATGGCACCCTATGAGGCACTATATGGGAGGCCATGTCGTTTTCCAGTTTGTTGGACGGAGGTGGGAGAAAGATCCTGTACGGGTCCAGATTTCATCAGAGACATCTTGGAGAAGGTGGACTTGTTATAGAAGCGTCTTCTTACGGCTCAGAGTAGGCAGAAGAGCTACGCCGACAGACGGCGGCGACCTCTGGAGTTTGAGGTGGGAGATCACATCTTCTTGAAGGTGATGCCTATGAGAGGAGTGGTCAGATTCGGAAAATAATGAAAGCTGTCATTGAGATTTAGCGGGCCCTTTGAGATACTCAAGAGGGTGGGTATAGTGACTTACAGATTGGTGTTACAGCCCAATTTATCAGGTGTTCACGTGGTGTTCCATGTCTCTATGCTCCGGAAGTATACTCCAAATCTGACACATGAGGTGGATTGGGGTGAATTGACTGTTAATGCGGATGAGACCTTCAAAGAGGGATCAGTGCGTATCATGGATATCCGAGAGCAAGCTTTGCGAGGCAAGACCATGTGGCTAGTGAATGTGTTATAACAGCACCGAGGAGTGGAGGAGACGACATGGGAGAGTGAGGATACCATACGTACCAACGATCCGTTCCTGTTCGAGGATGGAGGTACGAGTTCTATAAGTTTTAGTATAATATTAATGTTGCATATGCATACGGTTAAGTGTGTATGTGTGTGTGTGTGAATTTCAAGGACAAAATTCTTTTAAGGGGGGAAGAATGTAAAATTCGGGTAAATTTAAACTTTTTATGAAAAAGGGTAAAATGGTAATTTGTCACTACGATACGGATTAAAAACCTAAAATTTTCTAGATCTCGAATGATGAAACAGACCTCACCATTGGCTTCATCTCACAAAATCTAGTTACCACATCAAATTTCATCGAATTTCAGGATAGTCGAATTTTTTGAGTTTTATGAGGCAAAACTCATACTCACACATTTGGTATACCTCTTTTTTGATTTTTTGAATTTCAGGATAGTCGAGTCTCGGGTGACCCAAAAATAGAATTTTTAATAAAAATTCAAAATTTAAATATAAATTTAGGTAAATTAAAATAAAATTATTTTGAACTTGAACCGGAATGAAATTTAATCGTTTTGGGGCAAATACGAAATCGAGAAAAAGAGGTTGTGTGGCGCGTTGTGGACCAAGTATTCTAATATTATAAATAGGGAAAAAATTGGATTTTTGTCCCATTTTGCTCAGTCGATTCATGTTGAAGAAAAGAAGAGAGGGAAAGAGCTTGATTTCTTCACCTTCTCTCTACAATCTACAAGATTCTAGTGCTCAAATCCGCTCGGGCCAAGAATAAAAGTCGTTCTCCTCACCAAGGGCTACGTGACCACACCAAAATGATGGTTTTATTGAAGGTTGAAATTTTTTTTTTTGGGAAAGTGAGGATCAAGATTATTTTGAATTCTTGGGGCTTCCCAACGTCATTTTACGTTTCAAGAGGTAGGGTTCTCTGTTACTTTGGATGATTTCTAACCTAGGTGTCCAAATGAAATGGTCAGCACTATAGAATAATACATGACTTGCCTATAGTCACGGAAATAAGGAAATGGATATAGAAATGGTCTAGGCCAATTTCTAGCATGACTTTGATATATGGAAGTACTTAAGTAAACTCTTGAAAATTGGGTTTACGTGGGCATGCTATGTGTTTATATTGTGCCTTGTGATTTAAGTGTGTTATTGACATGGGTATTGTGGTAACATGCTTGTGAATTGTGATGGATTTTGGTAATTATATGCTTAGGATATAAATTGCCATGACATATGTTAAAATATGTGGTTTCAGTTGTCCATATGGCATTCATTACGTATGCGACATGACATTGCTATGCAATGGTTCATTGCATTACATTTGCACGGAGTCCTCGCATCATGTGGGTGTGTGTGCGTGGTTGACGTCGTCACCCCATTGGCGGATGATGATTCGATTAAGTCGCACAATTGTATGAAAAATTGAGTCGGGGTTAGCAAGAAGGGCTAGAATATCCCTCGAGTGAGAGGCCCAGTGATTGGATTCGCACTCCGTTGGTATAAGAGTCCATAAAATGTGTCGGTGTCCACGGAACCATGGGTTGAAGTCCTTGAATTCCATGTCAGCTGGGTGCCGTTGGTGTAATTCCATGAATACCCACCCCAAGAAAGACCCTGAAATTGTGAATGTCATTTGATGTGAACATAAATGACGGTTTAATACTCTTTGGCATTGCATTATGTTGAGGAGTTAGGTATAACTCGAGTTGTGGTGCATGAGTGAGTCTAATCTCATTTCATCGCATGGTATGGATTCATTCACATGGATATTAGCATGTGTTGAGGAGATGGGAAGGGCTCGTGTTGATATGCGCGAGTGAGTCTCACCTCATTTCATGGCATGACATAGTAAAATTCCATCATTGAAATGAATATTCTTGCTTGGAATGGAAAATGATGGTTAAGTATTGCACAGAAACATTGCATATGCATCTAGGGAGGGAGTAACCTCTCTAGGAAATATTCTACTGGGCGTTGGCTCACCCCGTACGGGAAAACATTTCAGGTCAGGATACATGCAGGTGGACAGCTCTCATTCGGGGCCTCAAGGGTGAAGAGGGGTCGACATGTGGCCTTTAATTGACTGTTTTGTAAACTCTTGTTAAAACTACGTTTTGGCATGTAAATATATGTAAATTAAATGTAATGAACTTATACAAATGAGGTTTTATGTCAAAAAATCCATTATATGTGTTTTGGGTGAAAATGGGATGGATTGGAAATGATTGGAAATAGAAAACAAGTGAAACAGGGAAGAACTGGCAAAGCGTACCAGTATGTGTATCGGTACGGTGAGGTCTAGTAGGCAAACCGTACCGATATGCGTACTGGTATACTTTCCAAAAATCAGAAATTTTAAAATTGTTTTTGCTATGCAATTGGACTTTGGTTTCTTTGGTTCCAATGATACAAATGGATATTTAATGATATATATTGGTGTATATTGAACCTCGGTTTGATTAAATGATTAAAGGAACACGGGTTACACGTGTGAGTTATAATCCCGGGTAAAGGGATACTATTAATGTGAGGTCGGGTTGTACAGCAAATCACGGGCAAATTGCGCAGGTTGACAGGTGGTCAACGGTGTAAAAAGGACCCCCGGTTTTAGTGGCATCACAATAAAGCTCGTGTTAAACACATTTGGAAAACAAGTACGAAATTCACAATCGTGCTAATTGATGCCATAAAAGTAGAAGAGATAAAAGTTATGGGGAGTTGTCTAAAAAGAAAAATAATTAGTACAATCACTAACAAGTTATGTATTCACTTAGAAAATACATTAGGATTTCATGAATAGCTTATTAATGATTTGAACTAAAAGGAATCCTAATTGTATCAGAGTTTGGTTTCACACACGTTACATTTAAATTAGTCAAACTTGAACAAGATTTGAACACTTGTGTGTGAAATTGAACTAAGTGGATAAAACAACACTCTAGGTTGCATGAAATTGAATTCTATATTTCTTAATACGCCTAATGAGATGATGAAATTTGGATGGAGCTATTATAATGTAAACATGTGTAATGTTCATGATTTTTGACATTGAACATTTACATGTTTAATTTGAAAATTGTATTATACTTGCATCCAATTTAATCCATGCTTGTACATATAGTTGCATTTAGGTTGTAGGTACACCCATGCATGATTTTGAGGCCATAGAACTAGTTGAGAGCCATTGGGAGTAAGTAGGTGAATTCCTTTGCCTATTTGGTCACTACTTTTGATCCATTGCATTCTAAGAAAGAAGCAGTTCGAGACACTGTTTTTTGGATGAATGGATCAATCATTGCACCACTTGAGTTGTTTAGAGACCTTAGTTTAAACCATATGGGAGTTTTAAATTTATTATTCATTCGTGATCAGTACTAAAGTACTTTCTTTTATTTGTTTAGCTCTTTATTTTTGTTGTTGTGACACACTCCTAGTCTTGTTTATTGATGCTAATTATTTTTGACTTTTAGTTATATGTCTTGTTTGTCCCTTACTTAGTTTACTTGAAAGATTTGACTACTTGTAATGCATTCATACCTTCTTGTTATACTATGATTCTATCTTATGATTGTTATATGTCATCATTGAATTGACATTTGTAGCAAATAAGATAAGAATATGTTGGGTAATTTGGTTTTGTACCATGCTTGTCACGGGTTGTCATTGGATTGTCATTTGTGACAAAAAGAGGGGGGGAGGAGGGAGAATATTTTAGGTACACATGAGAGAAATCTGGGAGATTTAATCTTGACTAAGCTAGATAGGTTGCATGTGAACATAGAAAGGGCGAGTTTGTTCAAATACTCATAGGGAGTAAATTTTGCAAACTTGGCATGATGTTACATATTTTTCGTTGTTTATTTTTCACTTGTTATTTGACTTGTATACACAAACTAAGGGGAACTTGATATGCTTCATATTGATAAATTAATAACTTCTCAAGCATATTGGACAAGTTAATTTCTAATATGTTACATATTTGAATTTGCATGATGTATACATACTTATACTCTATGTTTACCTTTGTGCTTTCCAAATATATGATTATGTTATGTATTGCTTTAACAAATAATGATTTTCACGAGGTTTTGGTCTGAGTGGTGATGCATAAAACTACGATCTTCAAGCTTCATCAAAAGAAGTAGATACTTGTACTAGATAGAGATTCAGGATTTATGCGTGAGAGTTGAGATTAGTTTACAATTCTTTTGTTCAATGGTTTTGATTTGTAATCTTAATTTCCAGCTTATGTGTTTTGTCACAAAATTGCTAAAGGGAGATATTATTAGATCATATTTGTAATTGACTAATTTCGTAGAGTCCATTATAAAATCTCAACCTATTTCATTGTCATGATGCTATCAAATTCAAGATCCGAAAGCATCTTTGATAGGAGGAGATCAAACTTCAAAGCAATATCATTCAATCTCCGTATGCACTTTCATGTTTAGGATAAGGTAATGGCCTAGATACCTAAGATGAACCCTTAGTTATTTTTAACTTAGGTTGATTATGATGAAAATAGATTTGGAAGTAATCTGATCGTGACTCCTAGGTGATTTAAAAAAAAATGATTTTCAAAGCCATCTATGAGTATTGAAATCATAGTTTGAGTCACAATCAAACCTCTTTTTCTTGGGCCCTCTTATTGGATTTATATAATTGGTTAAACATTAAGTCCAAATTGATGGGGATGGACCTTGAAATGGTCAAGTGATTGATATGTGTACAAGTTATGCGTTGGGTAGTGCTCCGATACAGGGAGGACTCTGCCCAAACTATGTGTTGGTTACGATCTCGGTGAAAGGGATGTAATGACATGGTGTCACCTTATACAGCATACATGGATACTTTCGTAGGCTGATGTTGATCAACGCTTCGAGAAAGGAACCGTAGATTTTGGGGGCTCACAGCGTGGAATCAGAGCTTAGGTTCTTGATTAAATAGGCTTGTAGGGCATGGGTCTAGGCCATTGCATTCATTGTGCATTGCATATCAAATGTGTTAAATGATACATGTTATGTGATATTATATGATATGCATGATCCTATTTGTATGGAAATAAGAAACTAGGGTTAGAAAACATAACCTTGGGCATCGAAAAATAATGGAAGGGAAATTTGTGGGTTAGGTGTCTACTAATGGGTGGCACACCTCCTGTTAGTGAGACAATAAGAGAATTTCCAATGTTTTGACTGTGATCCCTACTTTGGGATACTGAGTTAGTGCTCTATTACTATCTTACGTATGTGTAGATGACAAGTAGATGAAGAGGACACCAGAATGGGCGAAGGGGTGGATGAAACAACAACCAACCACCACCGGCCTTTTATTAACAAGCCTTCATGGAGGCTATGGCCGCCATGCCTATCATCTTTGCACAAGCCAGTGCCAATATGGGCTAAGGAGGCTTGAACAACCTCCAACGGTTCAAAGCACACAAAACACCAACCTTTATGAGATGGCCGAATTTGATGGTGGTCGACCATTGATTCAAACAAATAGAAAAGATCGGTTATGGAGATCACATCAAACGCCACTAAGATAAGATCAGCAGCCTTTCAGCTTGAGGGAAAGGCCCATCTATGGTGGAATTAGGTGAAGGCTACAAAGAACCTCGAGGCTATGACATTGGAAGAGTTCTGTAAGCTCTTCATGAACAAGTACTTCCTGTCGGCTGTTCGGCAAGTGAAAGCTTGAAAATTTCTAGACTTGAAACAGGGGACAATGACAGTGATGAAATAAATGGCATAGTTCACCAAACTAGCCCGTTTTACCAGTAACTATGTGGCCACAGACTTGGCCAAAGTAAGGAGGTTTGAGGATGGATTGACGTTGTCCATCTAGGGTAAGATTTTGGGCCACCACCTATAAGACTTAGAATCAATGGTCAAGATGGTTGTGGCCATTGAGAGGGAAGTGGAAGATGCAAAGAGAAATCAAGAGGCTAGTGCCAAAGACAATGAGAAGGGTCAATCTTCTTCTTCTAACTCGGGAAAGAAGCAAAAGGTTTCTATGCCACAAGGTTATCAAGGGAAGGGTGACGCTATCAAGGCCAAGGCCAAGGTCAATCCTCCCAAGGTGGGTGAAATTTCAGGGCCACCTACTAGGTCTGTCAGAGGACTTGCTTCATATGCCACATACCCGACCATTTGAAGCAGGACTGTTCTTAGAGACAGGAATTCTAGAGTTTCGGAACATCTTAGTCTCAGTCATTTGTGGGCTATCCACATATATTTTTCATTCCTCCCTATCCCACACAAAGGGAACATCCTTTGCTAGTAAATTGGTCAACGGTCTTACCAATGCACTAAAATCCTTAATAAATCGACGATAGAAATCAGCATGGCCAAGAAACGACCTAATGTATTTGACAACCTTTGGAAAGGTAGGTTGGGAATTACTTCCACCTTGGATTTGTCTACTTCAATCCCTTTTGTGGACACAATGTGTCCAAGCACTATCCCTCACATTACCATGAAGTGGCACTTCTCTTAATTTAGCATCAAATTCTTCTCTTCACATCTATCTAGAACTATCTCCAAATTTTCTAAGCAACCATCGAATGAGTCCCCAAACACTGAAAAGTCATCCATGGACACCTCCACAATTTTCTCCACTATGTCACTGAAGATCCCCATCATACATCTTTGAAAATTTCCTAGGGCATTGCACAAACCAAATGGCATTCGGCGATAGGCATAAGCACCAAAGGGGCACGTGAATGTGGTATTCTTTTGATCTTCCAGAGCAATCTCTATTTGGTTGTAGCCGGAATAGCCATCCAAGAAGCAATATAAGGGATGCCCATCTACCCTCTCCAACACTTGATCAAGAAATAGCAAGGGCAAGTGACCCTTTTCTTGTGCATGAGTTGAGTTTATGAAAATCGATGCAAACTCTCCAACCGGTGACCACCCTTGTTGGAATCAACTCATTCTCCTCATTTGCAACTATAACAACTCCTGACTTCTTTGTTACTATTTGTGTGGGACTAACCCATTTACTATCAACAATTACAAAAATAATGCCCATGTTAAGTAGCTTGAGCACTTCATCTTTCACCACATCCTTCATGATAGGATTTAGCCTTCATTGTGATTGTCAGGATGGCTTGGATTCTTCTTCTAAATAGATTTTGTAGGTGCAAATGAGGGGGCTAATTCCTTTGATGTTAGCTATGGTCAAGACGATGGCTCATTTATGCCTCCTCAAAACTTGCAACAACTCCTCTTCTTGCGTTGGCTCTAAAGAAGAGCTTATCACCACTGAGAATGTCTTGCGCTCCCCTAGAAATGCATACTTGAGTGTAGATAGCAATGGCTTCAACTCCAAGACCGGTGTTTCCACAGTTGATGGAAAAATCTTCATCTATTGTGGTGGAAGTTTTTCAAATGTTGGGGTCTAATTCCCTACCCCTTCCACACTTTTCGGCTCCTCATCTTCAATAAAATTTTCCTCATATAACTTGGAATTGGAAAATAGCTCCATGTGATCCTCCACCAAAGTTTCAATCCGATTGACCTCATGAACTTCCCCATCATCTCCTAGTTGCTTGTAAAGATTGAACACATTGAAATCCATCGTCATGTTTCCAAAGACAAGCTTGATTCGACCATTCCTGCAATTTATCACAACATTAGAAGTAGCAAGGAAAGGCCTACCTATTATGACAAAAATCTGTGAACTAGGGTTAGCAATGGGGTGAGTGTTACGTACAATAAAATCAATGAGAAAATAGAAATTGTCCACTTGGACTAAAACATCCTCAACTGCTCTCATTGGTGTTCTCATGCTTTGATCCGCCAATTGAAGAGTGATTGGAGTTGGCTTCAACTCAAGTTGCAATTGTTGACACATGGAAAACAGTAGGAGGTTGACACTTGCTCCCAAGTCTAGTAATGCTTGCTCCACATGGCAATTCCCAATGATTAGGGCAATGGTCGGGCAGTTGGGATCTTTAAAATTGGGTGGTGTGTTGGTCCTCAAGATGGAACTCACTTGATCGGTGAGGAATGCCTTCTTGTGCACATTCAATTTCCTCTTCACGGTGCACAAGTCTTTCAATATCTTTGCACATGAAGGTATTTGCTTGACAACATCAAGGAGAGGAATGTTTATCTTCTCCTTCTTAAACATTTCAATAATACATGAATAGTTAGCAACTTTAGCCGGTGACTTCAAACATTGGGGAAAAGGGGCCAAGATAGGACAATCATGCACATTCAAATCAAGAACTTTTTGCTTTTCATGTGTTTCACCCCCTTAGAGCTACCCTTAGTTTGTTTTTCATTTTCCAATGTGGCTTTGGGTGGGACTTTACGCAAAATGATTTTAGCTATTTGTTTGACACTCCTACGGGTGGTGATCACCTTAAGTTGCTCACAACTCTCTTTGGTAGCCTCAGATGATTCAATCATGTGTTAACCCCTTGGGTTTTCTTGGGTTGAGCAGGAAATTTTCATTTCTCTTGTTAGGACGACCCTATAGCATTAGTCAACTTAGTGATTTGAGTCCGGTTGTCATTAAAAGCGGCAGCAGTTTGATGGTTGATTGTGGTTTGGCTTTGAATGAACTGATGCACGACATCCTCCGAATTTCTTTTGTGAGGAGGTGCTAAGTGGGTGGGTTAGGTGGTTGATGAGCGTGAAATATTGCATATTTAAAGGCCTCATTACATTCGTTCTAGCTGAACTTTGTATTTAATTACTTAGAGTTAGACGAATTTATGAACAATGTTGAAATCTTGATGTTTTAGGTAATTATAGCATAAATAATGGATTTCGAAACCCTGCAATTAAGTGTGGATGAGTGGTGAAGAGATGGACACATTACATGAAGATTGGGAGGGTTGGAAGGTGAAGAAACCAAGAATAATTCAATTTGGATGAAAACCTTCCAGAAGGTTTGGCCATAAACCTTCTTGAAGGTTTAGCCCACTATTTTCCCCATTTTTTGACACAGTACCTCTACTTTTTTCATTTTTAACCATGACCCACTTCGACTCTTAAATCGTGCAAAACATGAAAGTTGTAAATCTGGTTGGATCAAAAGTTATGATAATTTTACAAAAAATGGTCCTGAGCTGGCACCTTCCAGAAGACCTTCTAGAAGGTTTAGCCTATTGGAATGAACCTTTCAGAAGGTTTTGCCTAGAATGCCCAGAAAGCCTGCAACTCGTGCTCCACTTGCTTGGGGGTCCCACCTATGATTCTCCCACTTGTCGCTTGACATATTCTACATACATACATGTCTCCTACACCCCAAAGTCAGCCTCGGAAGATGGAGGATGAGAAAAGGGAAGAGAGAAGGATGGAGGCATGGTGGGTAGAGGTTAGGCTTGTCCTAGCCTATCCAAAGTCAATCACTCACCTCTCATTGATGGGAGGCCTACACACATGAGCCTCATGGACAAAATTTGAAGTCTCTCACACACACCATAAATTTAGCATTCACACAAGCTTTTGAGGGGAGGCTACCTAAGCTTAGAAATCTCAAGGAAAAAGATGAAATTTTACATAGAGAAGTTTGAATTTTTGCATTTTCTTACCCATTTCACTTGTAGTAAGTTGTAAGACTCTTGTAATCTTCATTTATTGCACTTAATGTCATTTATTTCAAGTGTATTTCACGTTTAGCTATGGATTCTAGATTCTACCATTGTTGTATGAGTTTTTTCACTTCAAGCTTTTAAATGGGTATTGAATGCACTTCTTCATAGTTTAACTTTTCTTGCATTAGTACAAGTTTCAATCTTCATTTCTTCATTATGTCTCTTTACATTATGCATGCCCTTCCTTTTATTATGAGTAGCTAAGTTTTATGTTTGGCTAATCCAAGGGAGAATTCCTCTTAGGTGTGCTAAATCAACTCTTTTTCATTCCTCCTCATAGTGTACAATGATTCGGTTTAACTAGGTTGAGTGTGGATGTGGTTGTGAGTTCTTGATACACCATGGACTTGTCACGGGATATGCTTGAATCCTCACCTTCATTTTAGTCCCTCGCTTCCTACAAATCAATCAAACATCTAGGCACCATTGGAGGAAGGTCTTGAGTTGATTTGACATTCTCATTGGAATGACCTCTTTGGATTAGCCAACCTTGCTTTCTTGTACTGTTCTACAAAAACAATCACTCAACAACACACCAACTACAAGATTTTACACTTTTCACTTTTCAAAAAAATCACCTTCACAAAATTCCCTTCCTTCGCTGAGGAGATGACCTTAGAATACTCATTCCAAGTAAAACACAACATTGCAAGATTCTCTCTACGCTTGGGGAGCAATTTTGTACACACACATTTTGTTCGTTCCACACACATGTTAGCCCCTTGTCTCACATCATTCTGAGGGAGAGTGATACTCCCCTACACACATAAGTCATATACACATTTGAGGGTGATGTGCGGAGATTAGGGTCAAATAAATAAGTCAAGCAGTGGTCCTTGTTGACCAAACCCTTGTTCAGGTGGGTTTTGTAAAAACCCTTGTGGATTGGACCATGGGTATTGAGAGCTAGATGAAGGACCATGACCATAGTAGGATTGGTTTTTCTTGGGTGAAATGGGAGGTGACAATGAGATACACCAATGAGGAATAGGGTTGTCATCTTCCAACTAAAGTTCAGGTGGTTGCTCCATCCCAGATTGTATGTGTTGGAGTGTGAAGAGAATGATTACCTACTTTGGTTGGAAGTATTCACTTGCTCATGATATACCTCTTTGAAGGCCGGAATGTTTGGCACTCTGAAATAGAATGCTCAACACTCTCACATATAGAGAAAAATTCCTCGGCCTTTATGATGTTAGACACCTCATACCTCCTATTCACCTCGAGAATCTCCACCTTGCGGGACAATTTCATTATTCTAGCAAGTCTTCTTGGTCACGCAAGTTATATATCTCCCTTCCACTTGGTTGACTATCTAGAGAGGACCTTAGCACATTAGTGGGATCCGTGATATACCAAGATTGGGCATTTTTCGCCAATGTGTTAAAGTACTCAACGACCTCATCGGGTTCCTTACTTAGAAACTCTCCATTGCACATCATGTCGATGACCTAGTGTAATTCCTTCATAGAAGAAACTCACCAATTTCCATGGTTTGAATCCATGATGTGGAATATAGTGTAACAAGTCCTTGTATCTTTTCTCACTTTGATAGAACTGTTCATTTGGTTTTTCTGAAAATTTTTGAATTTGTTTCTTAAAAGCAGTGGTCTTTGGCACCAAAATTTTTTTAAAAAAAATTCGAAAAGCATTTGTGCCCAAGAACTTATCGATCGGGTTTTCAGCGAGTTCAACAAAGTTCTAGCTTTGTCTTTGAGGAAGAAGGGAAATAATTTCATGTGTACCATGTCTTCTATGGCATGATTTGTAATTAATGTTCCAATAATTTTCTCAAATTCCTTAATATGAAGATAAGGATTTTCTCATTCCATTCTATGGAATTCAGGAAGCAATTACAACATGCCCGATTTAACAAGGAAGTCATGCACTTGCACCGGTAGAAGTATGCATCATGGGGAGGTACTTCAAGTTGGTTGGAGATAATCCCTCATTGACCTTGTCGAAAGGTCCATAGGGAGATTATTTCCTTCATTTCTTGAAAGGGGGAATTGCGTTCGGTGGTCTTACATTCCCCCACCCCTTGAAATATTGGCACCATCATCCCTAATATTGTCTCCGACATCCTCGTGTTGGACTTGGTCTATTTTCATATTTGGTTCTAGGGCACATCTAACTAGTCTATTTTGATCGTCATGTCCCCACATGAAAAAACACTACTTAAAATTGAAAAAAAGAATATACACAAATATGTACAAAGGAGCAGGAGGAATGTACCTCAACCCATGATGACAATCACGGGACTTACCTCCATTGTCCCCAAATCACCTTCGAATTCGACACTTAGCCTTCCTCGACAACAAAGCCAAAAATGCTTGAATCATTTTCCCTAATCTCCAAACAGGAGCCCGAATTGTGTGTATATGGATTATACAAGTTGGTGAGTATTACTCTTCCCTGGGTTCGATGCAAGAAATGGGAAATATAGTGTTTGTGAACAAAAACATGTGTGTATGTGTGCAAAAGTGCTCTCCAAGCGTAGAGAGACTTACAATGTCGTATTTTACTTAGAATGGGTATTCCAATGTCGTCTCCTTAGCGAAGGAAATGTCAAATGCTTTGAAGGGTGATTTGTAAAAGAAATGAAAATTGAAAAATCTTGTAATTTGTGTTTTGATTAGTTTTGTTTTGAGAAATATGCAAGAAAGTAAGGTGGGCTAATCCATAGAGGTCATTCCAATGGGAATAACAAATCGACTCAATTCATTCAACCAATAGTGTCTTGGTATTTGATTGATTCGTAGGAAGTGAGGGACTAATATGGATATGTTTGGCACAAGCATACCTCATGACAAGTCTATGGTGTATCAAAATCCCACAACCACATCTGCACTCAACCTAGTCAAACCAAATACTTTACACTATGAGAAAGAATGAAAGAGAGTCGATTTCACATACCCAAGAGGAAATTCTCCTTGGATTAGCCAACTAAAAATCTAGCTACTCATAGTAAAAGCATGAACCAGCATAAGGTAAAGAGACATGGTAATGAAATGAACCATGAACTTGTATTGATACAATAAAAGGTTGAAACTACAAGAGTAAAGTAATTAATAACCAAATTACAAACCTTGAAGAGGAAAATACCCAAATGTAGAAATGGTAATGCTAAAATACTTCACTAAGCTTGATTACAACTTGAATAAAAGAATTTAAAGTAAAAGGGGGAAAGATTACAAGTAATATAAATCTTACTTCAATGAAAATGGTGACAGAAATGTAAAAACCCCACTTTCTCTCTCTAAAACTTCATCTTCAACCTTAGAGCTTCTCTCGCTAAAAACATGAAAAACTGAATAATGGTGTAAGCCTTGGTAATTTTCATCTATACTCTTCCCTTGGCCTGTGTGAACTCAGTTGTAATAAGTGGGGAAAGGTTGAAAAATTCAACAAGCAAAAACAAACCAAGCATGCTCCTCCCATGCTTTCCCAACTAGTCCTCTTCTCTCTCTTTATTTTCCCCTCTCTCTCACTTGAAATCTGAATTTTCAGGTTAGGAGAGCATCATGGGGTGTCAATTCTGTCAGGATATGATTTGGATGACAAGAGGTGGGCCCTTGGAGTAGGTGGAGTTGTGTGAGCAGGATTTGAGAAAAACTGGGCAAAACCTACCTTTATAATGTAAGCAAAGCTACCAGTAGGTTTTTTCCAGTAAGCTTTTCTAATGGTAGGATTTTTCATGGCTAAGGTAGAAGAATTCCAGTACTATTTTTTAACAGTAGGTTTTTGATCTTCTACTGGTAGGTTTTGGTTGACTTCTGCCGGTAGGTTTTGTCTTGCTCTAGCATTTCTTTAGTTCCTTGAGGTCATTGCTCTTTACCTACAATCATACGAATCTCCATTAATTATGAGTTTGGAAGCAATTTACCCCAATTTTTATCACAAAATAAGCAATATGGGTGCAAAAGAGATACATGATATACAATATTCTATACTCATCATATAGGATTTGGAGTGTACTTTCGAAGCATAAAGACATGAAACACCACATGAACACCAGATAGATTTGGCAGTAACGTGAAATGATAAGCAACTGCCTCAATCCTCTCAAGAACCTTGAAAGGCCATTCAATGACCTTTTATAAAATCTTGTGTCTTTCTTGGGTAATGGCTTAACCTTCTGGTGCACTGAGGATGCTTTACTATTGCATGATATAATTGTTAGATGAATAACCTAAATGATCCTCCTGAATGGTAATTTATAGACATCACACCTCCGATTTCGCATACACCGACACTATTTGTTTTGGAATTTCACTGCCAAACAAGTGAGTGAACCAAGTAATCAGGCCTTGCACCCTAGGGAGAATCCATCCCTTCTTGCTATTTGAGACACATTTTTCCATGCAATGTTTCGTGCGACTCAATTGGACCTTAATCCAAACTTCCCGAATCTACCTATCAACTCACCATGTGGTGATTGATCAACACATGCATATACACTCACACTCATTCCAATGCCCATGAATGTAGTGCAACCCGCGCATATGCAATATAATGTACATTTTTCATTTCCAATTCATCATAATGCTAACTATGATATGTGAGCATATGACAATATCATATAAACATCAAAATGTCAATTATATCATGACGTGTATAATAACATTTCGTAACCTCACTAAGTATGTTATAGCATTTTCAATTCCAATAATACACTTGAACATCCATATGCATTCTATTAAACACCTCTTAGGCATAACATTTAAACACATAACATGCTAGTACATATTATACATAATCCACATATTCAAGCCCAAATCAAGTAGGCATAACCATAACATGTTCATAAAATTACCCAAACATCACACCAGTTACATGGTAGCTATGTAAATATTCTACATAGTCATACTTATAATATATACATAATTGAAATTTAGAATAATCCTAAATAGGAGGAAACCCACACCTCTTGAATTTAATCAATGAAAAAAATTTCCAAGAATGCCCAAGAAAATCATAGAAAATAGGCTTTGTTGGTGTTGATATATAGGCCTCATCGAGTAGAACAACATTAAGTCTCGGTCTATAGTGATCCAATGGTCAGATCTTTGCAGATATAAGAAGGAAGGTGGAAGAAGTTGAAGACTTTCCTCTCTCTCTTTCTCTCTCTCTCTTAGAAGTTACATGCCAAGAATGGGGAAAAAAATCAGATTTTGCCCTTTAAATACCCTTTAAGTGCTTGGCCTCGTTGCACCACGCGTCCCAATTTATCTAGTTCAATTCTATTCTGAATCAATTAAATCTCTCCTTGTGTTAATTTTAGTATATTTTTATTAAAGTAACTTTAATTTATTCTTCGGGTCCTGCGAATAAAATCTGATCGCATTTATTTTAGTTATGCGACACCTGATCACATCGTAAAATGAAAAAAATTCGATTGTCTTAGAATTCTATGAAAATTGATGGTTAACTAAATTTCACAATATGAATCTAACTGTTATGTCCATTTGGTTATCCGAGTTCTAGAAAAAATTGGATATTCAACCCATGTCGTAACGGCTAATTACCATTTTGTCTTTTTTAATTAAGTTTTAATTTTCTCAAGTATTACCTCAACAATATCATGTGACCTGTATAAATTTTAATTATTTAATCTCTTTCGAGCTGAAATTTGGTCATCATAATCCACCCACCTTTAGAAAAAATTTGCATCAAAATTTACAAATCATAAGTCATACACTAGCTTTGACTGGGCACTTCAATGCAATTTTACGCAACCAAACCAACTTCTCAATACCCACAGATCATCATACTAAGTAATTAAACTTAAGCTAATCTATATAATCTCAAACATAATGCTTTGATACCAATTGTAAAACCCCTCTCCAACTCAATAACAATTCAGAAACCTAATTAAACTGAGTTTCTACTAAATATAAGATAAAAATTAAAAAATAGCCTCTCAATAACATTCAAACTACAACTTGATCTTCCACCAAAAATTAAATTCAAGTTCAACCTACAACTTAAAGGGTAAATGGGGGTGAGCTCGGGAAACCTCAGTGTGTAATTATCACATTACATACGATATCAAAGAACAAAACAATAATTAATCAATTATCTGATAAACAATCGACAAACACAAAATTAATATGATAATTTATGGAGCACAAATATATTGAACATGTCAACAAACTCGGAAGCTCGAATAATAAAATTAGTCATGGCTGAAAATGACCAATCCCAACAACAAGCTTGGTATCACTCGATGTGTAGTTTAATATAGTCATGTTCATGTCTTTGGACCACGAATAAAAATCACTAACATAAACCACACCCACCATGTGTCACTGATGCATGAGTCAAAAAATCTTATGTATTTCACCAAATCTAACATCACAACGATTTACAATACATAACAAAAAAATGCGACTAAACATCGAATCACTAACAATTGAACAAAATATCATTTCAAACTCAAAACCAAAATGATACCACAATTCGAATACGAACAGGGTAATATCAATAAAGTACTATGTGCAAAGAGATTAAAGGAATGCATATCATTTATAAACCACTTACCCATTCTTTGATCAATAGCGATAAATATGAACAACGTTTCTTCCAAGTGAAGACACACAATTTCGATTGTAATCTAATCATAAATGAGATGAAGACTTTGGAAATTTTCCATTCTTAACCTATACTCTTCGTTATATACTATTCATATGACGCCTCAAACTAAGGGGGTCCTTTCTTAACCCGTTGATTACCCATCAACCAGCAAAAAACTCGTGAATATCGTATAACTCGATAACACATTTTTACGCCCTATTTTTTGAGATCCATTACTAAACAAATTCGAACAAAGTCTTCTTCGTATAGAAAAATCTACCCAACACACAACCTATGTATACAACACGCATATGACCATTCCAAGATCCAACACACCTATGTCTAAGTATTTGTGATGCCCAAAACTCCAGGGGTCCTTTCTCAACCCATTGATCAATCATCAACCCGCAAAATACCGGTTAAATACTATATAACCCGATACCACGTGGTTACGTCCCATTTTTGGGATCTATAATTAAATGAGATTTGGGCAGTCTACATTGTACGGGGAGCTCCACCCAACACGCAACTTGTGTTCTAACTAATACACAGACCATTCCTAGGTGCAACACATCATTGTCCAAGTATTAAACATTACTCATTCATCCATAAAAATCATTATACAAAATCCATTTATTAAGTGAATAAATTTCCATACATAAATTACATTACAAGCCTTTAACAAAATAAAAGTTTTGTACATAGATTTATACATGACCAAAATATAAATGTTCACAAGGGACTATAAATCCATAACAAGAGCCACGGCCCGACTTTGTCCTCAAGTGGCTCTGTAGGAGGTTGCTAGTGGAAGTTCATCCAATACCTGAAAAATATTTCCACAAAAGAGTAATACAAAGTCCATAGGCTATCTCGTACAGAGATTTGCTTAAAGTGTAAATAAGTTTACTGACATATTCTCATTGGAAGTTATATGAAAATTATAACAAGTGATACATGAATGGTAGTACAAAAAATTAATGTGAAAAGAGCTTATACAAGAAAGTAACGCTGGATACTATTAGTTCTAATCTTGAGTTTCTTGGTGGCACTAGAGAGAATTTTTCTTTATTTTTTTAAATAAAATGATATAC
>CAUOFW020000854.1:0-180294 GCA_963454935.2 Ilex paraguariensis
TAACGCCCCCAAAGCCCCCTCGGACGACATCACAATCTAAAATCATTCACATCATGAGAGCAACTAATAAAATCCATAAATACAAATATTTTCATTCATCATCCATAATGTATTTAACATCATTCCAAAAGAATATGTCAAACCATTGTCATTACACCCAAAAGAATTAACTATTATCTTGCAACGGAATAACAAAATATGGTAGCCTTTACATTGTCTCAAAATAAATTCTCTAGTCTAGAACCTCAGACAAAAGAGAATATAATTCTAGACATCCATCTTGGGATCCACGTTCCTATCTATTGAAGCTTCCCAATGTGCCTGTTCATCTACTCCGAGCTCCTCCTCTAGCACATAATCTAAAAAATATGTTGTTTGTATGGGCTGAGCACTAAGCTCTGTAGCAACATCCTCCCAAACTCGAACAAGGTTTAGAAAACATATAAATAGTTTGGTCTCACTTTACAAAATATCATACATAATTTTAAAAGAAAATAAGGACATTTCAAATGGATCTCAAGTTTAAGCAAGAGCAATAATTTAAATGAAAGGAATAAACATGTCGGAGTGATAGAAATCAGACAATCATTCAACAATGTAATCCCACATTCTCAGGTATGTTGGTTGCTTCCCATGAATCTACACCATAATTCTGCCTCGTTTATCCACTATAATCACACAATTCCAAACATTTTTAGGAAGGGCGTATACTATCTCTCACAGCATGGACGAACACTTCCCATGAAAGGTATAATATCCCTCAGTCTCGAACTTACGTGAACAATAGTGGTTGCTCTCATAAACAACAAAATACTACAAGTATTAAAAAACCATCTTACCCCCACTGGGATAGACTAACCTCTAACACTCTACGGTAGTGCTCGAATGCAATTCAAGTCCATCACAACAACCATACAAGAGATGCAATAACAAACATTTTTCTCAAAACACAAGGAAATCCAAAATTCCTAAATTTCACAAGTTGTACTACAAGAGAACAATTTAAAAAAATAAGCAAGAGATCATCAACAATCCATTTTTAGTGTTCATTACAAAGCACTAAAGTTTTGAAATCAAGAACAAGGGAAAAACTGAGAGAAAAATCCCTTTCTCTTGGAAACTAGGGTTTTGAGTCAAGAAGAAGAACTTTCATGGCTACCCAACCATAACTTTGGTAAAAACATGCTAGTGTTTGCAATAATATCAAGAATCAATGGTTTACTAACAATTAAAGAGGATTTATAGTTAAAACATACATGTATATATAAGCCCTAGCCTCAATGTAAGAGAATAGGAAAAAACCCCCCACCTTATTTTGTAGTTTGGAAAGAAATGTAGAAGATTTCATCTTTCCCACTTGAATCTCTTGTGTTTTCCCTTCTTTTTTCCTCTCTAAGGTTACCTAGGGATAGAAAGGTTGAAATGGAGCTAAATGAGGTGTCTTTAAGTATTTATAGGGCTAAAAATGGACCACAATTCCCGATTTAAAATTTTTGGGTTTTATCGAGCGTTTCGGTATGCAGTACCGGTATGGTGAGCTCTCTGGACAGCAGTGTACCGGTAGGCTATACCGGTACGGTAGACTCTTGAGCGTACTGGTACACTGTACCAGTACTATTTTTCCAGTTTTGCCTGTTTCCTCTGTTTTTCATTTCGAATCCATTCCAAACTCTTCCAAAACCAATCCAAACTTATACAACATACATTTGGACATCAAACATAGTCGGTACGAGTTCGATTACAAACAATTTCATATACTTACCCGATTTTTACATTATTAACATTTTCTATGGTTATAACCTATATGGTTCATACCTACGCCATCACATATATTAAATTACTAAATAATTGATTATTATATTATTAAAAATAGGTGGGGGTTTACAGATAACCTAGATGAAATTAGAAGATGAATTCTAGGTTTGGTTCTAAATATGATGACATGCATCTGATTAATTCTTCTTAGGATTTAATTGTTGGGTTTGTGTATAGGATAAGAATATACCTACATTCCGTGTGTAACTTTTATGAAAGTTTTAACTTAATGAATCTATTTCAAATTATTTTGCATAGGAATATAGTAATTTAATTAGGAGAGATAATTTTATCTAACTATCAGAAGAGGTTTGCTAAATAACTTTGAGTTCTCGGTTAACAACTTATTTTGATTAATTGACTAGAAAGAGAGTTAGAAAGGTTTATACGAACCATTAGGGGACGTTGTAATCTTAACTTCTTTTATCCAGTAAATTCAACCCTTAATTATTAAGTTTAGATATAATTTTAAATTAGTAATTTCATAGTTTAATTTCAATTGTTTAAATAAAATTGAATTGATACAAATTTAGTATTTGGATATTATTAGCAATAATTCTCCATGAGAATGATACTGTACTTATCACTTTATTACTTGTTGACCGTGTATACTTGCACGTAAATTGTTAATATTAAATTTGGACAACAATTTTTTGGTGTCGTTGCCTGGGATTTATTCTAGTAATTATTTTAATATTATTTTTAATCAATTTGATCTTAGTTTAAACTTATTTAATTTTATGTTTTAGTTGTTGTCGCAAGTACTCTTGAATTTTGCATACAAAAATGATCTACAGGTCACGAGCTATTATCGTACAAAGAGGAAATCGAAAGAAGGCTCTGAAACTTGCGAAAGCATTCTCAAGAAGTAAATAATCAAGAAACTATGGCGGAAGATGAACAGAAATCGCTAAGGGATTATGTTGTGCCACTTGTGACAAAAATACAATCAAGCATTCAAAGGCCTATAATTCAAGCAAATAGTTTGAGGTCAAGCCGGGTACCATCCAAATGATTTAGAATTCAGTTCAGTTTGGGGGTTTGCCTAATGATGACCCAAATGATCATTTGGCAAGTTTTCTGGAGATTTGCACGTTCAAATACAATGGGGCTTCTGAAGATGCGATTAGACTATGACTTTTTCCTTTCACACTTCGTGATAAGGCAAAGAGTTGGTTGCATTCATTGTAGTCGGGTTATATTGCCACATGGATAAATTTAGCTCAAAATTTTTTAGCAAAATTCTTTCCACCAGCTAAAACTGCAAGGATGAGGAACGACATCACTTAATTCGCACAGCATGATTATGAGACTCTATATGAAGCTTTTGAGCGATTCAAGGATTTACTTCAAAAATGCCCTCAACATGGCATTCCTAAGTGGTTGAAAGTTTAAACATTCTACAACAGGTTGTTTAGTGCTGCTCAGACTAGTATCGATGCAGCTGCAGGTGGGGCATTGATGGGAAAATTTTTTGATGAAGCTTATGAGCTATTGGAAACGATGGCGGCCAATAATTATCAGTGGCCCTCTGCAAGGATCAATCAACCAAAGGTAGCTGGGATTTATGAAGTTGATGCGGTTACTGCATTGCCTGCACAGGTTGTTATATTGACAAAGAAGATTGATGCTTTAGGGGTTCAGCCTGTTCAGAGTGTGGCAGTTGTGTGTGAATTGTGTGTTGGGAACCATCCGAGCAATCAATGTCCAATTAGTTCAGAGATAGTACAATACATTGGTAACTTCACCAGGTAGCAATATGATAATAATTCCAACAATTATAACCCTGGTTAGGGGACTCATCTGAGCTTTTCTTGGAACAATAATCAAGCCTAAACCTCTGCTCCAAGAAAATCATACCCACCAAGCTTTCAGAATCAAGCTCCACTGCAGCAGAAAAAGAAGTCAAATTTGGAGGAGCTGCTTTCCAGGTACTTCACATAGAATGAGACAAGGATGAACAATATGGAAGTATCAATCCAAAACTTGGAAAACTAAATGGGTCAGCTCACTAATGCCATTAACAACCGACCTCAAGGCACTCTACCTAGTGATACAAAGATCAATCTTAAAAGGGAAGATAAGGAGCACTACAATACCATTACATTACGAAGCAAAAAAGAGTTACTTGAGGTTGTTGATGGAACCCCAAAACATCACATAGAGATGATACTAAGGGTAGAAAAATAAAAGATAGCAAGAATGTGGAACATGAAAAGAAAGAAGAAGATCCAATTGTATGTTCTAACGGAGGTAAGCAGAGTCCTAATGTGCCTTTCGTGTCGTTTCCACAATGTTTGCAAAAATAGAAGTGGGATAAAAGAGTTCTCTAAATTCATGGAAGTGTTTAAGAAGCTCCAAATAAATATCCCTTTCGCAAAAGCAGTGGATAAAATGCTTAACTATGTGAAATTTTTGAAGGAACTTTTGTCAAAGAAGAGAAAACTAGGCGATTTTAAGACAGTGGCACTTATAGAGGAGTGCAGTGCTACTTTTCAAAAGAAGCTACCACCAAAGATCAAAGATCCGAGTAGCTTTATAATTTCATGCACAATAATCTGTCAATTTTTTGGGAAAACATTGTGGGACTTGGGTGCTAGTACCAACTTGATGCCACTCTCTATTTATCAGCAATTGGGTTAGAAGGAAGCAAAGTTGACTAATGTTACAATGCAGTTTGCAGATAGATCACTCACTTATCCAAGGGGCATAGTTGAGGACGTTCTAGTTAAAATGGATAAGTTCATTTTTCTAGTTGATTTTAAAGTCATTGATTGTGAGGAAGATAGGGAAATACCTATTATTCTTGGGCAACCATTCTTAGCAACAGGAAGAACACTTATCAATGTATAGAAAGGTGAGTTAACTATGCAAGTTCAAGATCATGAGGTTACATTCAATGTATTTTTATCTATGAAATTTCCAAAGGAAGCGGAAGAATGTTTTCGGGTGGATTTGATTGAAAAGATAGTGAATGGGGTATTCGTAAGAAGTTGTATTTTAGATCCTCTTGAGAATGCCAAACTATATAAAGAGGAGGTGTTCCCACACGGAGCAATCAAAGTTGAGGAAGCTAACTCAAAGAGAACTTTCAAGGTGAAAGGGCAGTGACTGAAGCACTATTGGGGTGGTGACATTGATCGTGAAAAGATCTCAATTACCCTTGCCGACCCGGGATGAAACAGGTAGTAGTCAGGCTGAAGACTATAAAACAAGCGCTAATTGGGAGGCAACCCAAATTTTAGTTTCTAAGTTTTATTTCATTTTAATATATTTTTTTATAAGTAATAATGTAGGTAGTTAGTTAGTGCATTTTAATTGGTATTTCAATTGCTTGCAGGTCCCAAAGATTGAAAATAAAGTTGGAGCACACACAAAGCCTTACTAGGAACCAAGAACAGTCCACCTATGTTTTCTGAATACACTCCCGACTTAGCGGACAACAAAGACGCTGATGACACTGCCGACTAGTGAAGTTTTAGGGGAGTCCACTGTCTTAATTTTTCCTACTTTATACATTGTGGACAATGTTTATTTTAAGTTTGGGGGTATTTTCTTGTTTGCATTTGCATTATTAGGTATGCATTTAGATAACATGTTTTACACTTAAATAACAAGTTTTAGTACGACTTGAGCAATGAGTTGATTGAATTTCATCTTGGTCAATGATGAATGGAATTAATTGTCAATTTAAGGGAAATTAATGAACATGTTGACTCTGTAGTTTGACATACTAGTTGATTTTATTCTGTTTGTGATCTTTTCATGCATGAGCACATATCCATTTGTTGGTTAGTTATTATTTAGAGAATTTATGTGGTTAAAAGCTTGTGGGAGATATCATTGAAACTTTAGAGAACTTGTTTAAGCACCATTCAAAGAAAATTGAGGTATTCATATAAGTTTGGAGAAAATATTGGTTATGATGGGTTAGTGTATAAAAAAAATTTAAAAATTATTTTAATTTGATCCTTCATGAGGTAGAGAAAAAAAAATTAGAAAACAAGAAACAAGAAAGGGGGCATCTAGTGAGTAGAGATGGAGCGTAAAATGCATTCACTCATAAACACATGTTGAGAACGAGCTGGAGTGTAAAACACACTCGTTCAAGAAAAAACTAGATGGAGCGTAAAACGCACTCGCTCAATATGAGGTGAGATGGAGCACAAAATGCACTCATCAAATGAAAAAAAAAAAAAAGAATCTTTGTACCTTCTACTTATATGTTTGCCTTAATAAGCGGAGGTTGATGTGAAACGTAAGTTCATAAAGTTCATATTGAGTATCTCCTATGGAGGGTTTAATTAAGTAAATGTATCTAGTTGATGAATAGCTGGATAGTTCGGATATGTACATGTATTTAAAGGGTCAAGAGCGGAGGTAAAACTAAGGAGTATGTTGAATTGATAGACTGTGCACTGTTTTGAAGTTTCTCGTGAATTATTATTTGTACTAACTTTTTGGGCCATTATTTAGAGTCATATTGATCCATTGTTTGAGTAGTTGGTTGTTAGGGTTAAATTTTTATAGATTTAAGTTTGGGGGTATTTGATGAATGAGTTTTATACTTATGAATTGAGTACTTTTGGCTTGGTGAAATTCCAAGTTTTCAATTATTTTATGTTTCTTTTTATTTGTTTTGTGTGTTTTGATGTTGTTTGGTAGGAATCTTCATTTGAAAGCAAACAAGGTCAAATCGGAGCCAAAGTGTTGAATTCTTTTAAGGCTAAGTAGGAAGGGAAGCTTTTGGCAAAAAAGGGGACAGCACAAAGCCAGTGCAAAGTCATCGCCCTTGCACCCACATTCTACCCATGCAGCACAAAGCCAGTGCAAAGCAAGCGCCTAGGCGCTTGTGTTGGCTTTGGAAATGAATTTTGTTTTTGACCAAAAATTGAACCCTAATGATGCATATATGCTAGGGTTTGAGTTGGTACTGATATATACTGATTTTGGGGGCTGCTAACATGAAAACAAAAACCAAGGAATTGATAGAAAAATTGAAGACAAGAATCGATGGAATTGACACGAAGAAGATTGGAATTGAAGGCTAGAGAAGGATTGAAGATTGCAACTAAGTTTTCATTCTTTTCTCTTACTTTTACTTCTTCATTTTCTAAGATATTGTTTAATTTGAGAATGATGTTTTTCAATTACATTATGAACTAAATTTTTATTAAGATTGCAATAGAGCCTAATGTTGAGTTAAATTGATCTACTCTTGTTTCTAGTTTTATTGATCATGTGAGTTGTTTGTCATATTCTGTGCTTAGTATACGATTATGTGGCCAACAATTAATTTGAAAACCTAGATGAAATTGGAAGTTGAATTATAGGTTTAGATATGAATATGATGACATGCGTCTGGTTAATTCTTCTTAGGATTGAATTGCTAGGTTTGTGTATAGCATAGGAATATACCTATATGTCGTGTCTAACTTTTATGACAGTTTGAACTTAATGAATCTATTCCAAATTATTTTGCATAGGAATATAGTAATTTAATTGGGCGAGATAATTTTATCTAACTATCGGAAGAGGTTTGACAAATAACTTTGAGTTTTCAGTTAACAACTTATTTTGATTAATTGACTGGAAAGAGAGTTAGAAAGGTTTATACGAACCAATAGGGGAAGTTGTAATCTTAACTTTTTTTATCCGATAAATTCAACTCTTAATTATTAAGTTTAGATTTAATTTTGAATTAGTAATTCCATAGTTTAATTCCAATTGTTTAAATAAAATTGAATTGATACAAAGTTAGTATTTGAATATTATTAGCAATAATTCTACATGGGAACGATACTCTACTTATCACTTTATTACTTGTTGATCGTGTATACTTGCACATAAATTGTCAATATCAAATTTGGACAACAGTTATTTCGATGAAAATATGAATTCGTTCATGCATTAGTCTGTTATAGAACTTTATGTTTCAATTTAATAAAATGAATGTCATCCGTAATTAAGACTTCAAATATCATGCGCGTAAGACCTTGCTTGATTTGGATGTTATGAAAAAATATTTTATCTCAAAACTTGACACAGATAGTAGAGAATGTGCAATGTCCCTTTTGAGTTTAGATCCACATCATTTTTGAAAAGACATTTGCAATTACTCAATGATAAGAATTTCATTTAGTGATTCTTGAAGTACTTTCATTATATTTATTTTGATCAATGATGAGATGTTGAACGATTATTTGATTCTTAATTGTTAGCGTAAGAAGTGTTTTAATGAGACTCTTAATGTAAAATTCGGGTAAAATTTGAAATTTTTCTGAAAAAGGGTAAAATGATAATTTGTCACTGTAATCAGGATTTAAAATATGTATTGCTCTAAAGCTTGGATGATGAAATGGACTTCACCGTTGGATTCGTCTCGTGAAATCTAGTTACCTTGTCAAATTTTGCCGAATTTCGATATAGTTGGATTTTTTCACGTTTTTCGAGGCGACAACCCCCAAAAATGAATTTTTAATAAAATTTTGAAATTTAAAAAATAATTTAGATAAATTTTATATAAAATATTTTGAGCTTAAATCGGTACGAAATTAAATCGTTTTGGAGCGAAAGCGGACCAGAACAAGTGAGGGACACTTGGCGCAACGAGAGCCAAGCCTTGTAAATTATAAATAGGGGCTAAAATCAGATATTTTGCACAAAGATATTTTCATTTCAGCTGGTCTTCAATGTTGGAGAGAAAGAGGAAGAAAAAAGAGAAAATCCAATCTTTTTCATTCGATTCACGGAGTTCCGTCGCTCGGATCAACTCAGACCAAGAGTTAAAGTCAATCACCGCGACGAGGGCCACATCTATGTACCAAGAAAAGTGAATTTCACCAAAGATCCAAGGGGGGACATTGGAGAAATCAAAGGTTCTCGGGCTTTGGTTGGTTTTCTTGGAAGTTCTACTACTTCCTACACGCTACAAGAGGTAGGGTTATTCCTGCTTTGGTTGTATTCCTACCTTTTGGGCTGATTTAAGGGGTTATTATGTGGCTATTTAGGGACTATTTTTTTGTGGTTGTTTAGGGGCTGAAATTGTGGGCTGTTAATGGGCTGAAATTGTGAGTGTTTTGGGTTAAAATTTTGGGCTGTTTTATGACTTGTCTAGGGGCTATTTTATAGCTTGTTATGGGTTGTTTTATGGCTTGTCTAGGGACTATTTTATGGCTGGTTTATGGGCTGTTTTGTGGCTTGTTTAGCGGCTATTTTGTGACTTTTTTTGGGGCCGTTATGTGGCTTGTTTTGGGGCTATTATGTGGGCTATTTTGTGGGCATATTATATGTTTACATTATGCCTTGAGGATTAAGGTTGTTATTGCTTTATTATATATTGACATGCTTGTTTGTTGTTGTTAGATAAAATGTTGATATATGTGTACTAATATATTGAGATTGTGATGAGTTTTTGGAGGTTATATGTGCATGATATAATTGTCCATGATACATGATGAAATGTGTGATATAAATTTGACTCATTGGCATCCATTACATTGAGCATGACATTGATTGAGCAATGGTGCATCACATTCCATTCGCACGAGGAAAATGCATCCATTGCCATGAGTATAGGTGTGTGAGTGCATGGTTGGATCAATCAGCATACTTGGTGTTTGATGGCTAGGCTCAGGAAGTGGGGCTGAATATCCTATTGAGTCACACGGTTGCATACATGGAAAACTTGTGTCGGGTATAGCAAGAAGGGCTAGACTCTCCCTCGGGTGCAAGACCTGGCTACTTGGTTCATACACTCTCCTACGTGGCTAAACATGCAAAAGCCCGGGAGTTTTTAGACTTGTGACAAGGAACGATGTCGGTGATGGAATACGTGGCTAAGTTCACGAAATTAGAATATTTCATCGACGATTATGTGGCCACAGACATGGCCAAGGGGAGGAAGTTCGACGATGGCTTGAAGTTGTCCATCCGAGGTAAATTGTGGGTCTTGTTCTGCAAAACTTGGACTCGATGGTCGTGACTGCTATGACCATTAAGAGAGAGGTAGATGGTGCGCGGAACATCCGAGAGGCGGGTGTGAAATATAAGAAGAAGCAGGATCAATCCTCTTCTACTAGCTCGGGGAAAAGACAGAGGACTTTTATTCCTCTGGGACAGCAAGGGCAGGGCCATAGTTATCAAGGCCAAAGTCATGGTCAATCCTCCCAAGGTGGGAGAAATTAGCGGACTACATACCAGGCGGGGCAGAGGACATGTTTCCATTGCCACCAGCCAGGTCACACGAAGCGAGATTGCTCTTAGAGGCCGAGATCCCAGGGTTACGGGTCATCTCAGTCCCAAAATTCGGTGGCGCTACCACAGACACAGTACATTCCTCCCTACCCCCACCATGGGCCAGGGAAGCCAATATCAGTTCCAGGGTGTTACACAGGCCCCTACTACTTCACGAGTGGGGACTCTGCAATCAGCCCAGATTGGCTAGGGCATGGGTTGAGGTTGAGACCAGGGCTCACAAGCCAAGACTTCTAGAACCTAAGGGCGTGTCTACGCAATAGTGCCACAGACTGAGCCGACAGATTCGTCGGTGATACAAGGTACATTCTTACTCTGTCTATGAACCCCACACTTCTATCTTTATATATGTATGTAGGTTTATGTATCAAGTTATTATTGGAAATTTAGTTTGCAAATATATGAAATCGTTTTAATAGAACTTGTACCAACTAGGTTTGATGTACAAGCCCATGTTGAATAAGCTTGGGTTGGATTTGGAAGGGTTCGGAATGAGTTTCAAATGAAAAATAGAGGAAATAGGCAAATTTGGACAGGACCTACCGGTAGTGCGCTATCCAGTGGATTCGAAATACCGGTAGTCAACAAGTAGTAAGTGGATAGTGGATCCGAACTACCGGTAGTCAACAGGTAGTAAATGGGTAGTGGATCCAAACTACCGGTAGTCAATAGGTAGTAAAGGTCCAATAGATCCGAACTACCGGTAGTCACAACAGATAGTACGCTGTCCCATAGATCCGAACTACCAGTAGCCCATTACGAACTACCGGTAGACAGTTAAAAAGTCGGGAATTTTATGTTTTAAAACCCCATTTTCACTTCATTTACTCTCATTCTTTCACACCACTCTCACCCCCACACCTCTTAGAACCCTAATAAAAAGACTTAGAGAGTAAGAGGCAAAGGGAAAACAAGAGTTTTTAGGGTGATGCAAGATCAAATCTTCTTGTCCTTCACATCAAAGCCAAGGAGAAAGGTAGGGGGTTTTCTTCTATTCTTGTTCATTGATGCTAGGGCTAATATATATGTATTCTTTGACTCTAAATCTCATATTTGCTATGAAATCAACTTTCCTTGATTTTTGGCAATTATTAGCATGTTTTAAAACAAAGTTAGGGCTGAATACCCATGAAATCTAATTTTCTTGATATAAAACCCTATTTTCCAAAAGAGATGGACTTTATTCTTGATTATTCCTTTGTTCTTGACTTTGAAACTTTAGTGCTTTGTGTTGAGTACTAAAATGATATTGATGATGATCTCTTGGTTATTTTTCTTTAATTATTCTATTGAAATTCTACATATGAAATTGGGGATTTATGGAATTGTTATTATTTGAGGAAATTATTGGTGATTGTATCTCGTGGAGGTGTTTGGTTGACCATGGGTGGCCGTTGATCGGTATCGTAGAGTGGGTAGATGTGGTGGTTCTTACTCCGAGTGGGTTTGAACATTTCCTATCACTTGTAGTGGGGTTGGTGCCTTGCGAAGATCAAACCACTATTAGCTCGCAGGTGCCGTGTCAGAGAATTTGCATACTATGCCTGGGTCGGATTCATTATTGCAGGTGCATTGGTATGGGACAATGCATTGGTAGGTGCCCTTCTCAAAATTTGATATCCTTGCGAGGATTTGTGTGTGTTTGGGCCAAGATATCCTCTATATCTTATTCATGAGATTATCTTACATCAGACTGCATGGCGGTTATTGTCTATAGCGTTATCTTTTGGATATGATTATCGTGGAAATCGTTATGGGTATGTTTACTCTTTGGAATGGTTATTTTTGGCCAGGTTGCCTTTACTTTTGTACTTAATTATTATTAATATATAAACTTGAGATCTTTTAAAAATATCATGTTTTCTTTCAAAATTCATATATGCTATTTGTGAAAGGTGACTGACCATTTTTATATGTTTTTCTAAACCTTATTCGAGTTTGGGAGGAAGGTTGCTACAGAGCTTAGTGCTCACCCCCCTACAGACTGATTGTGCTCTAGAGGAAGAACTCCGACACCTCCACTACACGGGCTCGTGGATCCCGAGGTGGACGTCTATATAGTTTTCTTGGCTAGGGAATTTATTGAGCATCATGTCTACTCTAGTATTTTGTTATTTAACTGCTAAGTTTAAATGTAATTCTTTTGAAATGTAATTGCCATAGCTTGGCCAATTCTTTTGGGATGATATTGTAAATGATATATTTGATGAATGAAATGTTCTTAAATGATGGATTTATTTAGTTGCTCTCATGATGTGAATGGTTCATAGATTGTAATGCTTTCCAAGGTGGGTTTTGGGGTGTTACAAAGTTTGATATCAGAGCTTAGGTTTTGGGTCTTACATGGGAGCTGTAGGTTATGGATCACCGCTAGGGAAATAGAACTAGGTTGAACGATATTGTTTGATGAAATTTTATCTAAGCTTTACACTTTAGTCTAAAGTGATATTTAAGAGGTTTTGTACATCAATAAAATGAAATTGTAAATTAATGTTCAGGATGAACGGTAGGAGAGGTCGTGGTGGCCAAGCAAACCCACCACCACCACCACCACCTCCAAATGCTATGAATGACATTTATCAATGCCTAAGGGATCTAACCACTCTGGTACAAAAACAGAATAGAAACAACAACCATAATGGTGGAGCCCACCCCATAGCACAAGTGCCGGGCAATGGGGACGACAACCGAATGATGGTAACTCCTCGGGAATTTTTAAGGCAACACCCGCCTAACTTGCAAGGGAGCTCCAATCCTTTGGATGCGGATTGATGGATCAGCCGGGTGAAGAAAATTTGTGACGGCTTGGGAGTTACCAAAGACTTTAGGGTTAGCTTAGCTACCTATTTGTTCGAGGGGGAGACCGACCATTGGTGGGATTCGGTAAAGAGATGGAGGAACACAAATGCACTTACTTGGGAGGAGTTCGATCAAGTCTTCCAAGATAAATATTTTCCTGAGTTGGTTAGAGACCAAATGAGTGTTGATTTCCTCGCTCTTCGACAAGGTAGTTTGACGGTAGGGGAGTATGAGAGAAAGTTTGAGAAGTTGTCCTGATATGCCTTAGAATTCATATCCACAGAGGCTAGGAGGGCCAAATGTTTTGAGCAGGGCTTGAGGTCAGCCATTAGGGAGAAGCTTGTGGCTCTTAGGATCCGTGACTATGGGGATCTTGTGGATAGGGCCATGTTGGTGGAGAGCAACATGGATGATAATCAGCAGCGACAGAACCTTATAAGGGGAGGTCCGATTAGGACCAGTGCTAGTAGAAGTGGAGTGTAGAGAGTGACACCTTATCGTTGCCTAGATCAGGCATTTGGATAGAGGCCACAAACAGCTCGAGGAACGGGAGGAGTACCAGAGAGAGTAGGCACCGACCCACGTTGATGCTTTGCATGTGGAGGTGTTGGGCACTTCAAATATAACTTCCCATTATTTTCAACCAAAACCAACCAAGCAACCGGGCGTGTGAATGCAAACAAGCCATCGCTACAAAGCCCAGCACATCAAAGACCATTACAAGCTCAAGCCCCCAGTGGCACCAATCAAGGGAGAGTTTTTGCCTTGACTCAACTGGAGGAGGATGCTTCTAATGACGTAGTGGAAGGTATCATGCTTTTTTATAACTCTTGGGCCCGAATCTTATTTGATCCCGGTGCTACACACTCATTCATACGTATTGCATATGCTTTTAATTTGGGATTGGGATTTGAGAAGCTAGAACATGCCCTTAGTATTGACATGCCCACGGGAGAACAGTAGGATACAACAAGGGTGTGTAGAGGATATGTGCTTCGCATTAGGGAGAAAGAGTTGGTTGTCGATTTGGTTGCGTTAGATATGAAGGGGTATGACATTATATTTGGGATGAATTTGTTGTCCACTTTTCGTGCAGTAATGGATTGTTTCCGTAAATAAATTTCTTTTCAACTACCGGGAGGGGTAGTATTCAGTTTTGTGAATGACCGCAATTCCTCCCGTCCATTTCCCACTACGGAAAATAGATTTTTGAAAGCTAAGGTGGGAAGCACTTTGAGTTTCTTGGCCAACTTAATGGGAGATGATCGAGACAAATCCCAACCGGACGTAATATTGGTGGTGTCGGACCTTCTGGATGTTTTTCCTAATGAATTTCATGGGTTACCCCGCAACGAGAGATTGAGTTCAAGATTGATCTCTATCTGGGAATCGAACCTATATCCATTGCTCTTTATCGGATGGCACCTTTGGAGTTGAAAGAACTAAGGCAGTAGTTGGACCATTTATTAGCAATTGGGTTTATCCGTCTAAGTACTTCACCTTGGGGAGCTCCGGTCCTCTTTGTGAAGAAGCATAACAAAACACTTCGGTTATGCATGGATTACTGAAGGTTGAATCGAGTTACCATAAAGAATAAATATCCATTGCCAAGGATTGATGATCTATTCGATCAGTTGAGGGGTTCTAAGTATTACTCCAAGATTGATCTTCGCATAGGATATCATCAATTGGGGATCAAGGACGAAGATATTCCTAAGACTGCTTTTCGTACCTGATATGGTCATTTTGAGTATACGGTGATGTTGTTCGAATTGACTAATGCTCCAGCAGCCTTCATGGATTTAATGCACAGGTATTTCGGTCGTATCTAGATCAGTTTGTCATCGTGTTTATTAATGACATACTAATTTATTCCCAGACTCACGAGGAACATGGACGCCATCTCTCTATTGTGCTACAGACATTAAGAGAACATAAGTTATATGCGAAGATGAGTAAGTGTGAGTTTTGGATGAAGGAAGTGAAATTCCTTGGCTATGTTGTGCCGGAACAAGGGGTAGCTATTGACCTCGCAAAGATTGAAGCCATGATGAAATGGGAACCACCTAAGAGTGTGACCAAAGTACATAGCTTCTTGGGTTTAGCAGGCTACTATCGGAGGTTTGTGGAAGGGTTCTCCAAGCTGGCGATGCTGATGACTCACCTTACGAAGAAGAAGAAAAATTCTGGTGGACTCAAGCGTGTGAACTAGCCTTTCGCACCTTGAAGGAGAGGTTAACGATAGCTCTTGTTCTCATTATTCCACTTAGTGGGGAAGGATACGATGTATACACCAATGCTTCGTTATGAGGCTTGGGATGTGTGCTAATGCAAGGAGGAAAATTAGTTGCTTATGCCTCGAGACAAATCCAGATTCATGAGCAGAAATATCCCACTCACGACTTGGAGCTTGCCGCTGTGGTTTTTGCTTTTAAGTTGTGGAGATGTTATCTTTATGGAGAGAAGTTTCAAGTGTTTTATGATCATAAGAGCCATAAGTATGTGTTCACACTGAAAGACTTCAATCTTTGACAGAGAAGGTGGGTTGAGTATCTAGAAGATTATGATTTCACACTCAACTACCATCTGGGGAAGGCCAATGTAGTCGCCGATGCACTTAGCCAAAAGTCTTGGGGTGAACTCAATGTTCTTGAAAGTAAATGGAAGATGAGGGATGTCCTTGGAGACTATGATCTATGGGTTGGGAGAAGATAGATCTCGGCCATGCCTATTCAACCTCGTGGCCCAACCTACCCTTCAACGTAAGGTTATGGAATTGTAATGCTTAGATCCTGACTTAGCATCAATTCGAGCTGAATTAGAGAATGGAGAAACAATGGAGGGTTGATCTTTGAAAAATGGAGAACTGAGATATGGGGAGAAGCTATGTGTTCCCGATGATTCATCCCTAAAGGAGGAGATACTTGGAGAATGTGATCGCTCTAAGTTTACTATCCACCCCGTAGCACAAATATGTATAGGGACATAAAGCACCAATATTGGTGGAAGGGAATGAAGAAGTATGTGGCAAGGTTCATAGCACGATGTGCGGTGTGTCAGCAAGTGAAAATTGAGCATCAAAAGCCCAGAGGATTATTGCAGTCTTTGCCTATCCTATAGTGGAAGTGGGATCACATCACCATGGATTTCGTGTTGGGTTTACCCCGGACATCGCGTGGGCATAATGTAGTCTGGGTTATAGTTGATAGACTCACCAAATCCTCACATTTCTTGAGTATGAAGACCACAGACACTCTAGACACCTTGAACAAGCTATATATTCGCGAGCTCATGAGATTGCATGGAGTTCCACTCTCTATTGTATTAGATCCTGATTCCCGTTGTGGCGTAATTTTGGAAAATTCTATAATGAGCTATGGGAATAGAATTGCATTTTAGCATCGCTTTTCATCCCCAAATGGATAGCCAATCCGAGAGGGTGATACAGATTTTGCAGGATATGCTCTGTGCTTCTGTATTGGACTTCAAGGGAAGTTGGAGTAACCATTTTCTGTTGGTGGAATTTGCATACAACAACAGCTATCAGGCAAGTATTGAAATGGCTCCGTATGAAGCATTGTACGGAAGGCCATGTCGATCATCGACGTGTTGGTTAGAAGCGGGCGAGAATAGCTTGTTTGGGCCAGAAATTATTCAGGAAACTACAGAGAAGATTCAACTCATCTGGGAGAGACTACGCACGGCACAAAGTAGAGAGAAAAACTTTGCAAACAGAGGACAAAGACCATTGGAGTTCCAAGAAGGAGACTATGTTTTCCTTAAAGAGTCGCCTAAGAAGGGAGTTTTGAGATTTGACGAGAAGGGGAAATTCGCACCAAGATACATCGGACACTTTGAAGTGATCAACGTTGTAGGCAAAGTGGCATATCAACTTCGGTTACCAGCTCAGTTGTCTGGGGTGCACGACGTGTTCCATGTGTCGATCTTGAGGAAGTGCCAGTCGGAGACCACGCATGTGATAGATTTGGAAGATATCGAAGTTCAAGATGGAGCAACGTATGAAGAACAACCGGTGAAGATTCTTGATACCAAAGAGAAGGTGTTCGGCCACAAAGTCATCCAATTGGTGAAGGTCTTGTGGCAACATCACCGAATGGAGGAAGCTACTTGGGAACCCGAGCTCGAGATGCGAGAGAAGTACCCTTATTTATTCACTAATGGAGGTAAGTTTCGAGGACAAACCTTTCTTTAAGGGGGTGGACTGTACACCTCACCCTTTTATATTTATATATGTATGTAGGTTTATGTAGCAAGTTATTATTTCTTTTTGGAAATGTTAATATGGAAATTCGAGGAAATTGTAGTTAAAACTTAGTTTAGTTTGCAAATATATGAAATCGTTTTAATAGAACTTGTACGAACTAGGGTTGATGTACAAACGCATGTTGAATAAGCTTGGGTTGGATTTGGAAGGGTTTGGAATGGGTTTGAATTGAAAAATAGAGGAAATAGGCAAATTTGGACAGGACCTATCGGTAGTACGCTGTCCAGTGGATCCGAACTACCGGTAGTCAACATGTAGTAAGTGCCTAATGGATCTGAACTATTGGTAGTGAACAGGTAGTAAGTGGCTAGTGGATCCGAATTACTAGTAGTCAACAGGTAGTAAAGGTCCAGTAGATTCGAACTACCAGTAGTCACAGCGTGTAGTACGCTGTCCCATAGATCCGAACTACCGGTAGCTCGATAAGAACTACCAGTAGACAGTTAAAAAGTCAGGATTTTTATGTTTTAAAACCCCATTTTCACTCCATTTACTCTCATTCTTTCACACCACTCTCACCCCACGCCTCTTAGAACCCTAATAGAAAGACTTAGAGAGGAAGAGACAAAGGGAAAACAAGAGTTTTTAGGGTGATTCAAGATCAAATCTTCTTGTCCTTCACACCAAAGCCAAAGAGAAAGTTTGGGGTTTTCTTCCATTCTTGTTCATTGATGCTAGGGCTAATATATATGTACTCTTTTACTCTAAATCTCATATATTTGCTATGAAATCATATTTCCTTGGTTTTTGGCAATTATTAGCGTGCTTTAAAAGAAAGTTAGGGTTGAATACCCATGAAATCTCATTTTCTTGATATAAAAAACTATTTTCCAAAATAGATGGACTTTATTCTTGATTATTCCTTTGTTCTTGACTTTGAAACTTCAGTGCTTTGTGTTGAGCACTAAAATGATATTGATGAGGATCTCTTGCTTATTTTTCTTGAAATTTTTGATTGAAATTCTACATGTGAATGAGGAAATTGTTATTATTTGAGGAAATTGTTGGTGATTGTATCTCATGGAGGTGTTTGGTTGACCATGGGTGCCCGTTGATCGGGTATCGTAGAGTGGATAGATGTGGTGGTTCTTACTCCGGGCGGGTTTAAACTTTTTCTACCACTCGTAGTGGGGTTTGTGCCTTGTGAGGGCCAAACCACTAATAGCTCACGGGTGCCATGTTAGAGGATTAGTATACTATGCCTGGGTCGGATTCGTTATTACTAGTGCATTGGTATGGGACAATGTATCGGTAGGCGCCCTTCCCAAAGTTTGATATCCTTGCGAGGATTTGTGTGTGTGTGGGCCAAGATATCCTCTATGTCTTATTCATGAGATTATCTTACATCAAACTTGAGATACATGACGGTTATTGTCTATAGCATTATCTTTTGGATATGATTATCGTGGAAATCTTTATGGGTATGTTTACTCTTTGGAATGGTTATTTTTGGTGGGGTTGGCTTTACTCTTATACTTAATTATTGTTAATATATAAACTTGAGATCTTTTGAAAATATCACGTTTTCTTTCAAAATTCATATATGCTATTTGTGAAAGGTGATTGACCATTTTTATATACTTTTCGAAACCTTGTTCCAGTTTGGGAGGAAGGTTGCTACAGAGCTTAGTGCTCACTCCCTACAAACTATATTTTTCAGATTGTGCTCTAGAGGAAGAGCTCGGGGTGGAAGAGCCAACGTATTGGGAAGCTCCACTAGACGGGCTCGTGGATCCTAAGGTGGACGTCTAGAGCTATAGTTTCTTTTTCTGCTAGGCTAGGGAATTTATTGACCATCATGTCTAGTCTATGATTTTGTTATTCTATTGCTAATTTTAAATGTAATTCTGTGGAAATGTAATTGCCATAGCTTGGCCTATTCTTTTGGGATTATATTGTAAATGATATATTTGATGAATGAAATGTTCTTAAATGATGGATTTATTTAGTTGCTCTCATGTTGTGAATGGTTTATAGATTGTAATGCCATCCAAGGTGGGTTTTGGGGCATTGCAAAGTTTGGTATCAGAACTTAGGCTTTTGGTCTTACATGGGAGCTGTAGGTTATGGATCACCGCTAGGGAAATAGAACTAGGTTCAACGATATTGTTGGATGAAATTTTATCTAAGTTTTACACTTTATACTAAAGTGATATTTAGGAGGTCTTGTACATCAATAAAACTAAATTGTGAATTGATGTGTAGAATGGACGGTAGGCGAGGTCGTGGTGGCCAAGCAAAACCCACCACCACCACCATCTCCAGATGCTATGAACGACATTTATCAATGCCTAAGGGAGCTAACCACTCTGGTACAAAATCATAATGGAAACAACAACCATAATGGTGGGGCCCATCCCACAGCACAAGTGCCAGGCAATGGGGACGACAATCGAAGGATGGTAACTCTTCAAGAATTTTTAAGGCAACACTCGCCTACCTTCCAAGGGAGATCCAATCCTTTGGATGTGGATTGATGGATCCACCGGGTGAAGAAGATTTGTGTCGAAATGGGAGTTACCGAAGACTTGAGGGTTGGCTTAGCTACCTATCTGTTCGAGGGGGAGGCTAACCATTGGTGGGATTCGATAAAGAGACAGAGGAACACAGTTGCACTTACTTGGGAGGAGTTCGATCAAGTCTTCCAAGACAAATATTTTCCTGAGTCGGTTAGTGACCAGATGAGTGTTGATTTCCTCGCTCTTCGAAAGGGTAGTGTGACAGTGGGGGAGTATGAGAGAAAGTCTGAGGAGTTATCCCGATATACCATAGAATTCATATCCATAGAGGCCCAGAGGGCCAAATATTTTGAGTAGGGCTTGAGGCCGGCCATTAGGGAAAAGCTTATGGCTCTTAGGATCCGTGACTTTGGTCATCTTGTGGATAGGGCCATGTTGGTGGAGAGAGACATGGAAGATCCTTCGATTTTGTATAGATTATCGGTAGTTGAATAGGGTTACTATCAAGAATAGGTATCCCTTATCGAGGGTTGACGACTTGTTTGATCAGCTGAGAGGAACGCGGGTCTACTCCATGGTAGATCTCTGCACCGATTACCATCAGTTGATAGGGAGGCTGATATCCCTAAGACGGCATTTCGAATGAGGTATGGGCATTTCGAGTTTATAGTCATGCCTTTTAGATTGACGAATGCTCCAGCGGCATTCATGGATCTCATGCATAGTGTGTTTCAACCCTACCTAGATTAGTTTGTTGTAGTCTTCGTTAACGACATATTGATCTACTCCAAGTCTGAGGAGGAGCATGAGGGTCACTTGAGTATTGTTCTCCAGATGTTGAGAGATCATCAGTTGTACGCCAAGTTCAGCAAGTGTGAATTTTGGTTTGCGGAGGTGAAATTTTTGGGACACGTGGTGTCGACTTCGGGTGTATCCGTGGACCTGGAGAAGGTTGAAGCAGTTATGAATTGGGAGAGGCCGAAGTCAGTCTTTGAGATACGTAGTTTCTTGGGATTGGTAGGGTACTATACGAGGTTCATTGATGACTTCTCTTGATTAGCTGCTCCTATAACCAAGTTGACCTAGAAAAAGGTCAAGTTTGAGTGGAATGATCCTTGTGAGAAGGCCTTCCATGAGTTGAAGAGGAGGTTTACATCAACTCCTATTCTGATAGTCCCAGAAAGGGGACCGATGCATACAGTATATTGTGATGCCTCCAAGGACGGCCTTGGATGCGTTTTGATGTAGTCTCGAAGGGTGGTAGTTTAGGGTTCTCGGTATTTAAAGAATCACGAGCAGAATTACCCCATGCAAGACATGGAGTTGGCGGTCATTGTCTTTGCCTTGAAGGCTTGGCGCCACTATTTATACAGTGAGCAGTTTGAGGTGTTTTCGTACCATAAAAGTTGAAAGTACATCTTTACATAGCGGGACCTCAATATGAGGCAACGTAGATGTATGGAGTTTCTGGAGGGCTATGACTTCACTTTGCGTTACCATCCCAGTAAGGCAAATGTGGTGGCTGATGCACTCAGTCAGAAGTCACAGGGAGTCTTGGCTAGTGTAGCTTCCCGAGAGTGGCAGATGCTCGAGACTGAGGGACAGTTCGGGCTACATTACATGGGGTAGACTCAAGGTACTTTGGGGAGTTTAGTGGCTACACGTTTCCTATTGAGCAGAGCGATTGAGACCCAGGGATAGGATGCGGAGTTTTCATCTGTTAGGGACCGAGTACAGGAAAGTTCTGATGACGAGGGCTAGACCATTCACTCAGATGGTAGTCTTCAATTTAGGAGGAGGGTAGTGGTTCCCTAGTCTGCGGAGCTCGGAGAGGAGATTCTCAAAGAGTTCCATTGTTCCCGATTTGCTGTACATTCAGGTGGCTCGAAGATGTATCACAATCTTTGTCGCCAGTATTATTGGAGCGGGATGAAGAAAGATGTTGGGAATTTTGTTATTCGATGTCTCACGTGTTAGCAAGTTAAGGCTAAGCACTCGAGACCAACAGAATTACTCCAACACTTACAAGTAGCTGAGTGGAAGTGGGAGCATATTACGATGGATTTTGTGACTCACTTGCCACGGACATCGCGGGGACATGACACGATATGGGTGATAGTGGACCGGCTTACAAAGTCAGCATACTTTTTGGCTGTGCGAATAACCTTCACACTGTAAGAATTCTGCAGGTTGTATATACAGGAGATTGTTCGATTACATGGGGTGCCCGTACCTATAGTATCGGATTGGAATCACAGGTTTACTACTCATTTTTGGGAGAGTTTTAAGCGAGCTATGGGGACACAATAGATGGTAAGCATTGTTTTTCATCCCTAGACGGACGGTCAGTCTGAGAGGACTATTCAGACATTAGAGGACATGCTACGGGCATGTGTCCTAGATCTCAAGGGTAGCCAAGAAGATCACTTACCCTTGGTATAGTTCGCCTACAACAATAGTTACCAGGGGAGTATATATATGGCACCCTATGAGGTATTATATGGGAGGTTGTGCGATCTCCAGTTTGTTAGATGGAGATGGGAGAGAGACCCTCTACGGGTGCAGAATTGATTCGAGACACCTCCAAGAAGGTGGATTTGATACGGAAGCGTCTTCTTACGGCTCAAATCCGACAGAAGAACTACGCTGATAGACAACGGCGACCTCTATAGTTTGAGGTGGGAGATCATGTCTTTTTGAAGGTGATACCTAAGAGTGGAGTGGTCCGATTTGGTAAGTGGACAAAGCTGTCGCCAAGGTATATTGGGCCCTTCGAGGTACTCAAGTGGGTGGGTCCAGTGGCTTACCGATTGGTGTTACCGCCAAATCTATCGGGTGTTTATGCGATATTTCATGTCTCTATACTCTAGAAATACACCTCGGATCTGACCCATGTGGTGGATTGGAGAGAGCTTGTTGTTGATGCTAATGGGACCTTCGAGGAGGGACCGGTGCGCATCATGGATAACTGGGAACAGGTTTTGCGACGCAATACCGTGAGGCTAGTGAAGTTGTTGTGGCAGCACCGAGGAGTGGAGGAGGCGACATGGGAGCGCGAGGATACTATCCGTACCAATTATTCTTTCTTATTCGAGGATAAAGGTACATTATTATAGTCATTTTGTATTATATGACTATTGCATATGCATGTGGTTGAATGTGCACGTATGTGTGAATTTTGGGGACGAAATTCTTTTAACGGGGGAAGAATGTAAAACCCGGGTAAAATTTGAACTTTTTTTGAAAAATGGCAAAATGATAATTTGTCACTATAATATGGATTTAAAATACGTATTGATCTAGAGCTCGGATGATGAAACAGACTTCACCGTTGGATTCGTCTCGCGAAATCTAGTTACCCTGTCAAATTTTGCCAAATTCTGAGATAGTTGGACTTTTTCATGTTTTTTGAGGCAACAGGTGCCCGGTGACCCCAAAAATTGAATTTTTAATAAAATTTTGAAAATAATTTAGGTAAATTTTATATAAAATATTTTGAGCATAAACTGGTACGAAATTAAATCATTTCGGGGCCAAAACAGACCTGAACAAGTGGGAGACACTTGGCGCAACGAGAGCCAAGCCTTGGAAATTATAAATAGGGCTAAAATCAGATATTTTGCACAAAGATCTCTGCATTTCAGCTGGTCTTCAACATTGGAGAGAAAGAGGAAGAAAAGAGAGAAAATTCAATCTTCGTCCTTCGATTCACGAAGTTCTGTCACTCGAATCAACTCGAACCAAGAGTTAAAGTCATTCACCGCGTTGAGGGCTACATCTACGTAGCAAGAAAAGTGAATTTCACCAAAGATCCAAGAGGAGAATTTGGAGAAATCAAAGGTTCTTGGGATTTGGTTGGTGTTCTTGGAAGTTCTACTACTTCCTACACGCTACAAGAGGTAGGGTTCTTCCTACTTTGGTTTTATTCCTGCCTTTTAGTCTGATTTAAGGGGCTATTATGTGGTTGTTTAGGGACTATTTTTTTGTGGCTGTTTAGGGGCTGAATTGTGGGCTGTTAAGAGGTTGAAATTGTGACAGTTTTGAGTTGAAATTGTGGACTTTTTTATCTCTTGTCTAGGGGCTGTTTTATGGCTTGTCCAAGGGTTTTTTTATGGCTTGTTTATCAGTTGTTTTACGGCTTGCCTAGGGGCTGTTTTATGGCTTGTTTATGGGCTATTTTGTGGCTTGTCTAGGCGCTATTTTATGGCTTGTTTATGGGCTGTTTTATGGTTTGTTTAGGGGCTGTTTTGTGGCTTGTTTAAGGGCTATTATGATGGCTATTTTATGGGCATATTATATGTTTATATTATGCCATGAGGATTTAGGGTGTTATTGCTTGATTATGTAATGACATGCTTGGTTGTTGTTGTTAGATAAAATATTGATATATGTGTATTAATATAATGACATTGTCATCATTTTTTGGAGGTTATATGCATATGATATAATTGTCCATGATACATGATGAAATGTGTCATTTAAATTTGCCTCATTGGCATCCATTACATTGAGCATGACATTGATTGTGCAATTGTGCATCAGATTGCATTTGCACGGGACAAATGCATCCATGGCCATGAGTATGGGTGTGTGAGTGCATGATTGGATCAATCACCATACTTGGTGTTTGATGGATGGGGTTGAATATCTTACTGAATCGCACGGTTGCATACATGGAAAACTTGTATCAGGTATAGCAAGAAGGGCTAGTCTCTCCCTCGGGTGCAAGACCTGGCTACTTGGTTCATACACTCCCCTGAGGTGAAAATCAAGAAAAGTGTATTAGTTTGCGAAACCAGCGGTGCGATTCCAAAACTCCGCCACCAAAGAAAGACACATGATTTTGATTATAAAAATACCTGGTTCGTACAATCCCTTTAGGTGAAATTCCAAAAAAGTGTACTTGTTTTTATAAAGTATTCATTCGATGGAAAACATCAAACAATAAACACAATGACTTGTATTTCAAAATTGATAATTGGATGTATTTCATCAATGACAAATATTTTACACATTTGCATTGCATTGTGTTGTGGGAGTCAGTGAGGACTCAGGTTCAAGTGCATGAGTGAGTATCATCTCATATCATGACATGACATGGTAGAATTTTCACATTGAACTACATGTTCTTGTTGCAATAGATATTGGTTGTGGATTGTTGCATGTGCACATTTCATATGCATGTAGGTGGGGAGTAGCCTCTATAGGAATTACTCTACTGGGCGTGGTTCACCCTATACGGGAAAATATTTCTGGTGCGAGATATGCACCAGTGGATGGCTCTCATTCGGGGTCGCAAGGGTGAAGAAAGCCAACTTGTGGCTTTTAAAACTCCTTTTCTCAAACTTTTTGGAAGCAAACTAGTTTTGACATTTAATTTTAGGTAAGATAGTTTTAATTTAACTCATATGGACTGTTTTTAATATAACCTTGCATGTTTTTATAGGAGTATGGATGAATGGACTCGGCGTGGTCAATGTTTACTCATTAATGGACCTGGTGCGGTCATTGTGTTATATCGAGCCTCAGATGGGTCATGTTAATGTATATTATATAGGTTGGGTTTTGGGTAGAGCTCCTCATACAAAGGAGACTCTACCCAAAATTTTGTTAAATTAAGAACCCCCAGTTTTTGGGGTGTCACAGCTTGGTGTCAGAGTTTAGGTATACGATTTACCTAGGGCTTGATGGGCATGGGTCTTGACCATTGCATTCATTGTGCATTTCATGTTATGTGTTTTAAGTGCTACAGGTTATGTGCTATGTGGTGTGCGATTATATGCATGATTAAATGCATATAAGAATGAGACACTACGGTTAGAAAATATGACCTTAGGGTCGGGAAGGAAAAGGATGTGTAGGCTACTGTTTGGGCATCTACTATATTCTAAAGTTTTAACTTTTAATCCCTAACTTTGGGATATTAAGTTATTGGTCTATTGCTATCTTATGTGTGTATAGATGGCAACTAGAGGAAGGGGACGTCGGGGTGGACGGAACAACCAACCACCACCACCGACCTTTGACCAACAAGCCTTCGTGGAGGCTATTGGTGCGGTGGCGGTTACCATTGCACAAGCTAGTGCTACAACTACTACCATTGCATGGGCTAGTGCAAGTGGGAGTCAAAAAGGCTCAAGTCACCTCTAGAAGTTCAAGGCAGATTAGCCTCCGATCATCATGGCAGGGGAGGATCCTATAGTAGCCGACCAATGGTTCCAGCAAGTTGACAAGATCTTAAGGGCTGTAGATATCACCTCCGATGCCACGAAGGTAACCCTAGCTACATTCCAACTAGAGGGAGAATCTCAAGTGTGGTGGGATTAGGTGAAAGACTCTAATGACTTGGGGGCGATGACATGGGTGGAGTTCAAGGAACTCTTCATGGGAAAATACTTCCCTACGGCTGCTAGACATGCAAAGGGCCGGGAGTTTTTAGACTTGAGACAAGGAACGATGTCAGTGATGAAATACGTGGCTTAGTTCACAGAATTAGCACGTTTCACCGACGATTATGTGGCCACAGATATGGCCAAGGTGAGGAAGTTCGAGGATGGCTTGAAGTTGTCCATCTGAGGCAAAGTTGTGGGTCTTCTTCTGCAAGAATTGGACTCGATGGTCACGATTGCTATGGCCATTGAGAGAGAGGTAGACGATGTGCGGAACATCCGGGAGGTGGGTGTGAAAGTTTCAAAGAAGGAAGGTCAATCCTCTTCTTCTAGCTCGGGGGAAGATATAGAGGACTTTTACTCCTCAGGGACAACAAGGGCAGGGCCAAGGTCAGGGTCAATCCTTCCAAGGTGGGAGATATTAGCAGACTATATATCAGGCAGGGCAAAGGACATGTTTCCATTGCCAACAGCCGGGTCACATGAAGTAGGATTGCCCTCAGAGGCAGAGATCTTAGGGTTACGGGTCATCTCAGTCCCAAATTTTGGTGGGGCTACCACAGACACAATACATTCCTACCTACCCCACTATAGGCCAGGGGAGTCAGTATCAGTTCCAGGGTGTTACACAGACCCCTACTACTTCAAGAGCATGGACTCTGCAATAAGGCTAGATAGGCTAGGGCATCGATCGAGGTTGAGGCCAGGGTTCACAAGCCAGGACTTTGGGAACCCAAGGGTGTGTTTACGTCATGGTGCCACAAACTGAGCCGGCAGATCTGTTGGTGATACAGGGTATATTCTTACTTTGTAGCTTATGGGCTAGAGTGTTACTTGATTCTAGTGCATTGCATTCTTTTATTGTTGCGTGTTGTGTGAAAGATTTGGGCTTAGAGGTTGAGACCTTGGTAGAGTCGTTGCATGTGAGTTCTCCCCTAGGAGCTAGGGTGAGAGTTGATTAGATATGTCGGGACTATGAGTTAGAGATCTCAGAGATTCTACTCACCATGGACCTTAGGGTCATGGACATGTCGGAGTTTGATGTGATCCTTGGTATGGATTGGTTGGCGGCACATCGAGTCGTCATTGATTGTAATCGAAAAAGGGTCACTGCTTATACTTCGGAGGGTATCCGTTTTAAGTCTAGGGGAAAAAGCATGATGCTTTACCCCAAGCCATGTATGACTTTGGATGGCACGAAAAGTTGATGGGTTAGCTTGCAAGCCTTACCCTGGAGGATGAGGCAAGACAAGAGTTGGGTCTACCTCGGGTTGTATGTGAGTATGAGGATATTTTTCTAAACGAACTACTATGATTACCTCCACATAGGGATGTAGACTTCAACATTGAGTTACATCCCGATACGTTGCCTATTTCTATGACTCCACATAGGATGGCACCAGCCGAGTTGCAGGAACTAAAGATCTAGTTGCAAAAATTATTGGACAAGGGCTTCATTAGACCGAGCACTTCACCTTGGGGCGCTTTGGTGTTGTTTGCCAAGAAGAAGGACAAAACCCTTCGACTATGTATAGATTATTAGCAGTTGAATAGGGTTACTATCAAGAATAGGTATCCCTTGCTGAGGATTGACGACTTGTTTGATCAGCTGAGAGGAGCGCGGGTCTACTCCAAGGTAGATATCCACACCGGTTACCATCAGTTGAGGGTTAGGGAGGCTGATATCCCTAAGATGGCATTTCGAACGCTATATGGGCATTTTGAGTTTACAGTCATGCCTTTCAGATTGACGAATGCTCCAACGGCATTAATGGATCTCATGCATAGGGTGTTTTAACCCTACCTAGATCAGTTTGTTATAATCTTCATTGATGACATCTTGATCTACTCTAAGCCTGAGGAGGAGCACATGGGTCACTTGAGGATTGTTCTCCAGATGTTGAGAGATCATCAGTTGCACTTCAAGTTCAGCAAGTGTGAATTTTGGCTTACCGAGGTGAAATTTTTGGGACACGTGCTGTCGACTCGGGTTGTATCCATGGACTTGGAGAAGGTTGAAGTTGTTATGAATTAAGAGAGGCCAAAGTCAGTCTTTGAGATACGTAGTTTCTTGGGATTGGCAGGGTGCTATAGGAGGTTCATTGAGGACTTCTCTCAATTAGTTGCTCCTATGACCAAGTTGACCCGGAAAGAGGTCAAGTTTGAGTGGAATGATGCTTGTGAAAAGGCCTTCCTAGAGTTAAAGAGTAGGCTTACATCAGCTCCTATTATGATAGTCCTAGAAAGGGGACAGCAGTATATAGTACACTATGATGCCTCCAAGGATAAGCTTGGATGTGTTTTGATGTAGCCCGAAAGAGTTGTAGTTTATGGTTCTCGACAGTTAAAGAATCACGAGTAGAATTAGCTCGCGCACGACAAGGAATTGGCGACAATTGTCTTTGTCTTGAAGGCTTAGTGCCACTATTTATACGGTAAGCAATTTGAGGTGTTTTCGGACTACAAAAGTCTGAAGTACATCTTTACATAGTGGGACCTCAATATAAGGTAACGTAGGTGGATGGAGTTTCTGGAGGACAACGACTTCACTTTGCCTTACCATCCCAGTAAGGTAAATGTGGTGGCTGATGCACTCAGCCAGAAGTCATGGGGAGTCTTGGCTAGTGTAGCTTCCCGGGAGTGGCAGATGCTCAAGACTGTGGGACAGTTCAGGTTACATTACAAGGGGCAGGCTCAAGGTACTTTGAGGATTTTGGTGGCTACACCTTCCCTATTGAGCAGAGTGATTGAGTCCTAGGGATAGGATGCAGAGTTATCATCCGTCAGGGACCGAGTACAGGCAAGTTCTGATGACGAGGGTTAGATCATTCACTCGGACGGTAGTCTTCGATTTAGGGGGAGGGTAGTGGTTCCCTAGTCTGCGAAGCTCAGAGAGGAGATTCACAGAGAGTTCAATTGTTCGCGATTTGTTATACATCCAGATCGCACGAAGATGTATCACGATTTTCATCGCCAGTATTATTGGAGAGGGATGAAGAAAAATGTTGGGAATTTTGTTAGCCGATGTCCCACGTGTCAGTAGGTTTTGGCTGAGCACCAGAAACCAGCAAGATTACTCCAACCCTTAGAGGTAGCTGAGTGGAAGTGGGAGCATATCACGATGGATTTTGTGACTCATTTGCCACGGACATCATAGGGACATGACGCGGTGTGGGTGATAGTGGACCGACTTACGAAGTCGACACACTTTTTGGCTTTGCAAATGACCTTCACACTAGAGGAATTCTATAGGTTTTATGTACAGGAGATTGTCCGGTTACATGGGGTGCCCGTATCTATAGTATCGGATCAGGATCCCAGATTTATGGCTCACTTTTAGGAGAGTTTCCAATGAGCTATGGGGACATAGTTGATGATGAGCACTGCTTTTCATCCCTTAATGGACAGTCAGTCTGAGAGGACTATTCATACGTTAGAGGACATGCAATGGGCATGTGTCCTAGATCTCAAAGGTAGTTGGAAAGATCACTTACTCTTTGTAGAGTTCGCCTATAACCATAGTTACCAGGCAAGTATACAGATGGCACCCTTTGAGGCATTATATAGGAGGCCATGTTGATCTTCGGTTTGTTAGACAGAGATGGGAAAGAAACCCTCTATGGGTCCAGATTTGATTAGAGACACCTCAGCGAAGGTGGATTTGATACGGAAGTGTCTTCTCACGGCTCAAAGCCGACAGAAGAGCTATGTGCAGAGACAGCGGCGACCTCTAGAGTTTGAGGTGGCAGATCACGTCTTTTTGAAGGTGATGTCTGAGAGCTGAGTGGTCCAGTTTGGTATTCCATGTGATGAGTTTTTCGAGGTTATATGCGTATGATATAATTTTCTATGATACATGATGGAATGTGTGATATAAATTTGGGTCATTGGTATCCATTACACTGAGCATGACATTGATTGATTAATGGTGCATCACATTGCATTTGCACGGGAAAAATGCATCCATAGCCATGAGTATGGGTGAGTGAGTGCATGGTTGGATCAATCACCATACTTGGTGTTTGATGGGTGGGCTCGGGAAAGTGGGGTTGAATATCCTACTGAGTCGCATGGTTGTATACATGTAAAACTTGTGTTAGGTATAGCAAGAAGGGCTAGACTTTCCCTCGAGTGCAAGACCTGGCTACTTGGTTTATACACTCCCCTAAGGTGGAATTCTGAAAAAGTGTATTGGTTTGCGGAACCTGCGGTGCGATTCCAAAACATCGCTAACCAACAAAGACATATGATTTTGATTATAAAATACCTGGTTCGTACACTATCCCGAGGGAAAATTCCAGAAAAGTGTACTTGTTTTTATAAAGTATTCATTCGATGGAAAACATCCAACAATGAATTGATTTTATAAACACAATGATTTGTATTTCGAAAACGATCATTGGATGTATTTCATCAATAACAAATATTTTACACATTTGCATTGTATTGTGTTGTGGGAGTCGGTGAGGACACGGGTTAAAGTGTATAAGTGAGTATCATTTCATATCATGACATAATATGGTAGAATTTTCACATTGAACTACGTGTTCTTGTTGGAATGGATATTGGTTATAGATTGTTGCATGTGCACATTTCATATGCACTTAGGTGGGGAGTAGCCTCTATAGGAATTACTCTACTAGGCGTGGCTCACCCTATACGGAAAAATATTTTAGGTGCGGGATATACACCAGTGGACGACTCTCATTCAGGGCCGCAAGGGTGAAAAAAGCCGACTTGTGGCTTTTAAAACTTCTTTTGTAAAAATTTTGGAAACAAACTAGTTTTGGCATGTAATTTTACGTAAGAGAGTTGTAATTGAACTCATATGGACTGTTTTTAATATAACATTGCATATTTTTATATGAGTATAGATGAATGAACCCGGTGTGATCAATTTTTACTCATGAATGGACCCGTTGCGGTCGTTGTGTTATATCGGGCTTCAGATGGGTCATGTTAACGTATATTGTACAGGTTGAGTTTTGGGTAGAGCTCTCCGTACAAAGGTGACTCTACCCAAATTTTGTTAAATTAAGGACCCTCGATTTTTGTGGTCTCACACTTAAGATATTATTTTAGGCCATGTTTCATATTTTTTGAGCCTTACTTCTTGAAATTTTATGATCCTTAAAAGCCTTGTTTGAGCCTAAAATTAAAATGTTCATTGTACGCCCATACTTTATTTTTGAGTAACCTCAACGGTATGAGGGAATTTTATTGATTAAATTACACCTAGCAAGGGGGACGTATATACCTTACCTCAATATGCATCTAAATACATTATGAGCAAAATAAATAAATAAATAAAAATGCATGCAATTACATCATAATGCATTTAAAAATAAAGAAAGGAAATAAATTCTTAAAGCTAAAGAAATGAATTATTAAAGCTAAACTAGTTAAACAGTACTGTGAACAGTACCATGAATAGTACCACTTCAGTGAATAGCAACAGATAGACTCCAGCTGAAACATTAAATTCTAGCTTATGTTTAAAAAGTGTCCAATTGAAATAAAAGAAGAAGTTGCTAATCCTTATAAATTCCATCTACAAGAGAGATATCCACTTTGACCTTAGCCCAGTTGGAGGAGTACAGGTAATGGATAAATGATGTGAAATACCTATTTGCTGGAAGAGTTTAAATCCAAAAATAACCAACAGATAATCCAGCTTATAGTTATCTCTAAACAACCAAAACAACTTCCTACTGTGTAGAAAAGTATAATTGGAATAGGTTTCAAGCTAGATAGATTGATGCTATGAAGATAACACCAATTTTGAAATGTTGTTGGAATAAGTCTTGCATTTTCAATGACTTTTAGAAGTTAAAACAATTTGATAAAGTAGAGTTCTTATTGCTGAAGCCTCTACAATATTGCTGATCTAGCTGAAGAATTCGAATGCAAATAAGGTTGATAAAGCTCCAGATAAAATAAAAGTCTAGGTGATCAGAAAGTCTTGCATGTGACAAGATTTTAGAAAAAATAGATAAGAATATTCAGCTGTAAACCACCAGAGTCCAACTGACTTTGAATGTCCCCATTGAAATTTTCTACTTCACTAATCTGGAAAATAGAAGCCAGCTAATTAAAGACCAGCAATGTAATATCATGGCCAAGCCAATCTAGTGAAAATACAACTACACGTTAGAAAGACCATCGAAGAATAGTCAAAGAAGCATCATGATATTTTCTGCAAAGAACCCTGAGCTGAAGCTGATCTTTAAAATAACCAACTCTAGATTATAAAATATCTTATCTTTGACCATTGGTTATCCCAAGAATAGGTAATTACATTGCATATGAAAGGGAGACATGTTGTTGAAAAGAAAAGATTTGCTGAAAGAAAATGTGTATGAGCTTTGTGAAAAGATATGTATATGTTTGAAAAGGAAAAAAAAAGGAAAAAAAGCAATAAGCAAAAGAAAAAAAAAAGAAAATATTTCAAATTTGACAATGATATATAATTGTGCTACCAAGGAAAATATGAGTTATGTCAATAGGTATGGACAATCGAAACGTTTTGGGGGTAATTCTTTGAATTCATATTGCTTCGTTTATTTACCCTTTACCCAAGGCCCAATTACAACCTAGAAAATACCTGTTTGATCTCAATATTTGATAGTAATACATGACTTGTGTGGGCTAGGAAGATGATGATAATTGTTTGATATTTTTTGACTTGATTTCTGATCCTGAAACTATTGAGATAGCATTCATTGGCATAGTCATATGTGAGTTATATTGTGTCTTTGTTATAATAATTTTGCTAACATATGGAAAAATGGAGGGAATTAGTTTGTATAATCGAAGTGAACTTACTGTTGAGAGAGTAACACATAATTAATGTATTTTTAATTGATTCTCTGCTCTTGTTGGGTCTTTTTTCACACTACACACAAGTTTTAATAGGGATGAGATTTATAAATATTGTTGCATAATATGTGGTTATATGATTTGATTGTGTATACACTTATTCATAATTTTGTTTATATCAGGCTTTTAATTATTGGTTAAGTTAGATGATGAATTCAAAGTAGTAAGAAAATTAATGGAAGTTTGCAGGTATCTTCATTGGAAACCTTCACGAGATTATAACTCAACCACTAGAGACCTAAGGGTTGAAAGGCGGATTGCAAATGCTAAATGCAATAATGATGTGATGCCCCTTAAACCAGGGTCCCATTGACGACCCGTCAACCCGCGGAAATGCCCGTTAGTGCCCCTTGATCAGACATCACACTAATATTATTTCATTACCCAGAATTCTAACTCACACGTATTACCTGTGTTCCTTTAATCATTTAATTTTAATCGTGGATTAAAATACCACAATTCATGCCTCTTTATTGTCCAATTACATCGTTGGAACCAAAGAAATCAAACACCGAGAGCACAACACTTTAGTTTTAAAATTTCAAAATTTTGGAGAGAGTACCGATACTATTTGCTCACTGGTCTTGGCAATACCGGTACTGTCTGGCTACCAAATTTTTTTTCAAAGTTTTGGAAAGACTACCGGTGCACTATACAGGTACTCTCTGCCTAGTTTAGCTTATTTCCACTGTTTTTCCATTTCAAAATCATTTCAAATCATCCCAACACCATCCAAAACATGTCTATTGATGTTTATTACATAAAACTTGATATGTACAAGTTCTATTACAATCCATTCACACAATTTCATACTCAACACCGTAATTTTACAAGGTTTATATAAAATGTATTACAAAAGGCACAAGTCGGCTTTTCTTCATCTTTGAGGCCCCGAATAAGAGTCCTATGCCGGTATAAACCCCGTACCTAAAATGTGTTCCCATATAGGGTGAGCGAACGCCTAGTAGAATATTTTCCTATAGAGGCTACTCCCCCACCTAAATGCGTTTACAATCAACAACTGCAATCATAAACCCATTTCATACAAGAACATGCTATTCATGATGAAATTTCTACCATTCCATGTCATGATATGAGGTGAGAGTCACTCATGCATTTTCACCCAAGCCTACTCCGGCTCCCACAACACAATGACATGCATGTGTGTAAACCATTTGTCCTTGATTTAATATATCGAAAGACCATTTTGAAATAAAATCATATTTTCATAAAACCAATTCATTTCTAGATGTTTCCCATCAAATCAATCATTTTTAGAACAAAATCATATGTCTTTGTTGGGTATCGAATTTTAGAATCACATCGCTAGCTCCGTACGCCATTACACTTTTCTGGAATTTCACCTCAGGGGAGTGTATGAACCAAGTAGCTGGGCCTTTCACCTGAGGGAGTGTCTAGCCTTTCTTGATATACCTGGAACAAGTTTTTATTTCATGCAACCATGCAACTTAGTCAGATTTTCAATCCAACTTTTCCCGAGCCCATCACCAATCACTAAGTATGATGATTGATCCAACCGTGTACACACACACACACCCATATTCATGGCCATGGATGTATTTTCCCCATGAAATATGCAATGTAATGCACCGTTGCAATGTCAATGTTATGCCCAATACGCAAGGAATGCTAATGAAAATTTAACCACATGTTCACATATTCCATGACAATTTATATCACATGCATATAATCACCACAATTCATTATCATGTTAATACATCAACTAGCATATATCAACATTTATATCTTGCTTCAATGAATTTCGACTGACGAAACTCCTTAGATCGCAAGAAGAAAGGTAGAATTTCTAGGTTTTCTCGAGCATCCCCCACTCTTGGGAAGCCACACTAGCCAAAACTCCTCGTGACTTTCGACAGAGTGCATTAGCCACCACGCTTGCTTTACCAGGATGGTAATGCAAAGTGAAGTCATAGTCCTCTAAATATTCCATCCACCTGCGTTGCCTCATATTGAGGTTCCGCTGTGTAAATATATACTTCAGACTTTTGTGGTCCGAAAACACCTTCAATTTCTCACCATATAGGTAGTGGCGCCAAGCCTTCAAGGCAAAGACAATGGCCGCCAACTCCATGTCATGTGTGGGGTAATTATGCTCATGATTCTTTAACTGCCGAGAACCATATGCTACCATCCTTCTGGACTGCAGCAAAACAAACAAAAGTTCGTCCTTCGTGGCATCATAATACACTGTGTACCTCTATCCCCTTTTCGAAACTATCGGAATAGGAGCTAAAGTAAGCCTCCTTTTTACAACCTAGAATTCCTTCTCACACGAATCATTCCACTCAAACTTTAGCTTTTTTGGGGTCAATCTCGTCATACGTGTAGCTAGTCGGGAGAAGTCCTTGATGAACTTTTGGTAATACCCTACCAATCCCAAGAAACTGCATATCTCGAAGACTGACTTCGGCCTCTACTAGTTTGTAAGCACCTCAACCTTCTTCGGTCCACAGATACACCTGAAGCCAACACCATGTGTCCCAAAAACTTTACTTTTGTAAGCTAAAATTCACACTTGCTGAACTCGACGTATAACTGGTGGTCTCTGAAGGTCTGAAGAACAATTCTCAAATGACCCTCATGCTCCTCCTCAGACTTGGAGTAGATCAAGATGTCATCAACAAATACCACGACAAATTGATCTAAATAGGGTTGAAACACCCTATGCATGAGATCCATGAATTCTGCTGGAGTATTCGTCAATCCAAATGGCATCACTATGAACTCTAAATGCCCGTACCGGGTTCTAAACACTGTCTTAGGGATATCCTCCTCCCTAACCCTCAAATAATGGTAACTGGTACAGAGATCTATCTTGGAGTAGACCCGTACCCCTCTGAGTTGATCAAACAAGTCATCAATCCTCGGCAAAGGTTACCTATTCTTGATAGTGACCCAGTTCAACTGCTGATAGTCTATACATAATCGAAGGGTCTTATCCTTCTTCTGGGCAAATAGCACTGGAGTGCCCCATGGTGAAGTGGTCTGTCTAATAAATCCCCTGTCCAATAATTCTTGCAATTGGACCTTGAGTTCTTCTAACTCCTGACACCGTCCTATGCGGAGTTATAGAAATGGGCGATGTGCCAGGATGCAACTCAATGGTGAAGTCAACCTCCCTATGTGGAGGTAATCCGAGTAGTGCATCAAAAAAAACATCCTCATATTCGCATATAACCCGAGGTAGACCTAACTTTTATCTCGCCTCGTCTTCTAGGGTAAGGCTTGCAAGCCAACCCATCAATTGTCTGTGCCAACGGAAATCATACATGGCTTGGGGTAAAGCGTCACACTTTTCCCCTTGGAACTTGAAACAAACACCATTAAGCGTATAAGCAGTGACCCTTTTTCAATCACAATCAATGACGACTCGATGTGCCACCAATAAATTCATCCCGAGGATAACATCAAACTCTGACATGTCCATGACCCTAGGGTCCACAGTTAGTAGAATCCCCGAGATCTCTAACTCATAACCCGGACATATCTGATCAACTTTCACCCTTGCTCCTAGGAGAGAACTCGCATGCAATGGATCTTCCAAGGTCTCAACCTCTATGCCTAAGTCTTTCACGCATGATGGAGTGATAAATGAATGCGATGCACCAGAATCAAATAACACTCTAGCCCATAAGCGAGACAATAGAAATGTACCCTGTATTACCAATTGATCTACCGGCTCAGTCTATGGCATAATGGCATAGACATGCCCCTTGGTCCCTGAAGTACCGACTTGTGAGCCCTGTCCTTGGCCTCGACTCATGCCCTCGCCTATCTAGCCTGCTTGCAGAGCCCCGCCCGTGGAGTAGTAGGGGCCTGTGTAGCACCCTAGAACTAATACTAGCTCCCTTGGCTCATGGTAGGGTAGTGAGGAGTAAAATGTGTTTGTGGCTGCCCCACCGAAGTCTAGGACTGAGATGACCCATAACCTTAGGATCCCTGCCTCTGGGGGCAATCCTGCTTCATATGACCCCTCTGATGGCAATGATAGTAAGTCCTTTGGCCTGCCAGGTAGAAAAGCCTCTGATTTCTCCCACCTTAGGAGGATTGACCTTGGCCTTGGCCTTAATAACCACGACCCTGTCCCTGAGGAGTAGAAGTTCTTTGTCTCTTTCCCAAGTTAGAAGAAGAGGATTGACACTCCTTCTTCTTGTCCTTAGCACCCGACTCCCGGATGCTCCTTGCGTCATCCACCTCCCTCTCAATGGTCATGGCTGTCGCGACCATCAAGTCTAAGTCTTGCAGAAGAAGACCCACAATTTTACCCCGGATGGACAACTTAAGGCCATCCTCAAACTTCCTCACTTTGGCCATATCTGTGGCTACATAGTCATCTGTGAAACAGGCTAACTCAATGAACTTAGCCACATACTCCATCACTGTCATCGTTCCTTGCATTAAGTCTAAGAATTCCCGGGCCTTTGCATGTCTAGCAGCCATTGGAAAATACTTGCCCATAAAAAGCTCCCTAAACTCTACCCATGTCATTACCTCCAAGTTCTTCAAGGTCTTGACCGAATCCCACCACACTTGGAATTCTCCCTCTAGCTGAAAAGTAGCTAGTGTTATCTTTGTGGCGTCGTAGGTGATCTCCATAGACTTAAGACCTTATGCACTTGTCAGAACCAATGGTCAGTCGCCATCGGATCCGCCCTTTCCATGAAGATTGGAGGCTGATGTGCCTTGAATTTCTGAAGGTGATTTGAGCTTCCTTGACTTCCACTTGCACTAGCCTATGCAATGGTAGCCGCTGCCGCACCAATAGCCTCCACAAAGGCTTGTTGGTCAAAGGCCGGTGGTGGTTGGTTGTTCCACCCACCGCCACGGCGTCCTCTTCTTCAATTTTCCACCTACACACATGTCAAATAGCAATCGAACACTCACATAGCATCCTAAGATAGGGATGAAGTTTAAAACTTCAAAATTTTCCTCTTTGTCTCAGTATTAGTGCGTGTGCCACCTACTAGTAGACATTTATAGATTGAATTATACCGTTCATCCCTTTTTTCGAAACCCAAGGTTATGTTTTCTAACCCTAGTGTTTCCATTTCCATACACATTTCTATTATACATATAATTCACACAACACATAGCATATAATCATGTAATTCACAATGAATGCAATAGTCTAGACCTAATGCCCAGTCAGCCCTACCTAATCACATACCTACGCTCTAATACTAAGTTGTGTCACCCTAAAAACCAGGGGTCCTTTTTATACCATTGACCACCCGTCAACCCGCGAAAAGATCCGTCAATGCCGCAGAACCCGACACCATGTTAATAGTATCCCTTTAACCAAAATAATAACTTAGACGGGAAATCCATATTCCTTTAATCATTTATTCCTATCGAGGTTCAATACACCCTAATATATCTCATTTAAAGTCTATTTGTATCATTGGAACCAAGAGCCCTGAAGCCCTAAAGTATGGCAACATAATAATAAAATAAAATAAAAATTCTGTTTTTTGGAAAATATACCAGTACGTTGCCTACTAGACCTCACCATAACGGTATGCGTACCGGTACGCTGTGCCCATTTTTCGTAGTTTCACCTATTTTTCATTTCAAATATATTCCAAACCATCTCATTTTCATCCAAAACATGCATTAGGTAGTTTTTCGCATAAAATCTGATTTATAAAAATCCATTACAATTTATTTGCATAAATTTACATGCCAAAATGTAGTTTTAACAAGAGTTTACAACAAAACCAAGGTTAAGGGCAACATGTCGGCCCTTCTTCACCCTTGAGTCTCCGAATGAGAGCCGTCCATTGGTGTATATCTCGCACCTGAAATGTTTTCCTATATAGGGTGAGCCAATGCCTAGTAGAATATTTCCTACAGAGGTTACTCCCCCCGTAGATGCATATGCAATGTTTATGTGCAACATTTAACCATCATTTCCAATTTCAACAAGAACATGTAATCCAATGTTGAAAAATCATAATGCCATGCCATGAAATGAGATGAGACTCACTCGTGCACCCTAACCCGAGTCAACACCGACTCCTACAATACAATGCGATGCACGTGTGCCCTAAATCAGTCATTGGTGAAACACATCAAATGATCTTTTGAAATACAATTCATGTGTTTTGAAAATCATTTCATTGTTGGATGTCTCCCGTCAAATGAACATTTATATAACAAAACCATGTGTCTTTGTTGGGTATCAGATTTTGGAATCACATTGTTGGCTCTGTACACCATTATACTTTTTTGGAATTTCACCTCAGGGGAATGTATGAACCAAGTAGTCGGGCATTTCACCTGAGGGAGTGTCTAGCCCTTCTTGCTATACCCGACACAGGTTTTTCTTTCATGCAACCATGCGAATCAGTCAGATTTTCAATCCAACTTTTCTCGAGCCCATCACCAATCACCAAGTATGATGATTGATCGAACCATGCACACACACACACCCATACTCATGGCCATGAATGTATTTTCCCCTTGCAATATGCAATGTAATGCACCATTGCAATGTTGATGTCGTGCCCAATATGCAAGGAATGCTAATGAGCAATTTAACCACATATTTCAACATATGTCATGACAATTTACACCATAGGCATATAAATACCATTCTCTGTCACAATGTCAACATACTAATGAACTTATACCAACATTTATATCCAATTACTTCACAAGTATGTTACCACATAATCCATGTCAATATCACACTTAAATCACAAGGCACATTATAAACATATAGGATGCCCATAGAAAATCCAATTTCATAGAATTTCACAAGCACTTCCCCAATCAAGCTAGAAATTGGTCTAGGTCATTTCCATACCCCTTTTTCTAATTTCCATGACTATAGGTAAGTCATAAGTCATCTTATACATACAACCATTACATATGGGCACCATAGGATAGAAATAGTCCAAAGTAGGAGGAAACTCTACCTCTTGGTGTGTGATACAAAAGCTATAAAGCTTCTAGGCACCTCCCTAGCCCTAAAAACCTTGATTTCCCAAAATCCTTCTTTGGATCTTTGATGAAATTCCTCATTCTTGGTACGTATGCGTAGCTCTCGTCACGTAGATGAAGTTTAAGTCTTGGTCTAAGCGATTCCGACCAATGAAACTCCTCGGATTGAAGAAAGAAATGTAGACATCTAGGTTTTCTCTCTCCCCTCCCTTATCTTCTCTTCAACGCATGAGATCAGCTGACTTAGGGGCAAAAATATCTGATTTTTCAGATATTTAACCCCTATTTATACTTTTAATTGTGTGGTCCACATTGCCTCGCACGTTTATTACTTCCGGGTCCGTTTTTAACCTGAAACGACTTAATTAATTCTCAGTTTCAGTTCAAATTAATTTTATTTGAAATTTTGTCTAATTATATGGAAAATTTATAAATTTCATTTTTTAAGACGTTTGTGAGGTAATTTGTCACTCAAATCATCTCGTAAAATGTGTAAAATTTGACCTTCTCGTAATTCGATGAAATTTTACATGGCCGCTCGATTTTTGTGATACGAATTCAACGATGAGGTCCGTTGCATAATACGAGCTCTAGAAAAATATTAATTTTAAACTAGCATTATAGTGACAAAATTACCATTTTACCCTTTTCTGAAAAAGTTCAAATTTTCCTGGGGTTTTTACACTAATTCTAAATTTTAAGTTCCTCGTGGATTGAATTTGGTCTTACCAAGTTATTACTACTTTTTGACCACCTGCACTTTGGTGTAACTTGTAGCATCAAGTAGAGTGTTCGTACCCAAGATGGAACTTATTTGCTCTGTGAGGAAAGCTTTCTTGTTCACATTAATTTTCCTCTTTAATATGTATAATTCCTTCAAAAACATGGCATAGGATGGTATCTTTTAATCGCATCCAATAGAGGAATATTAATGTTTATTTGCTTAAAAATGTCATGAATCTTAGATGTATAAGATAACTTAGCATGCATTCAAACTCTATGAGGGTAAGAAGTAAGGATAGGATGACTATCACCAGAAATGTCAAATAGCTTTTTTTCCTCTAGATCTATAAAACCCGAGAAATTTAAATTTTTATTATGAAGGGGCAAAGTGGTAATTAGTCGTTCCTCATCATGTTGAAAACCCAATTTTTTCTAGAACTTAGATGATTAAATGAACCACATCATTGGATTTGTCTTGCAAAATTTAGTTATCTAGTTGATTTTCATCGAATTCTAAGACAGTCAAAGTTTTTTACGTTTTATGATGCGATCAGGCATCGCGCGATTAAAATAAATATGATCAGGTTTTAATTGTGAAACATAAAAAATAATTTAAAGTTATTTCAAATAAAATATATTGAGCATAACACTTGACGAGATTTAATTGATTAGGGATCAAATTGGACCAAACAAAAGAGGCACGTGTGGCGCGTTGTGAGCCAAGTAAATGGGGGTTATAAAAGGGGAAGAAAATCTAATTTTGTCCCCCATTTTCTCAGCCAAACACAACCATCTAGAGGGAGAGAGAATAAGAGAGAGAAAACAAGGGTTCTCCAAGCTTCTCCTTGTGATCTACGGAAATTAGTTCGTTGGATTGGTTCGGCCTAAGAGCAACAAAGTGTTCTATGCAATGAGAGCTACAAGTACGTACCCAAGATTGCGGGTTTCACCAAAGTCTCAAGGATGAGATTGTTGGGATCAAGTCTTTGAAGCTTGAGTTGGATTCCTTGGAGTTTCTAATATGTGTATTACACTTCAAGAGGTAGGGTTCTTTTCCTAATTTGATTTCTTTTTAATCTATGGTTCTATATGTAATGGGTACAATGATTAGAAATTAAGTCTCTAGTTTAAATATAATCCTAGTGCAACTAGGGTATGAAAATGAATATTGAAATATGTTGAACAAATTTTGCATGGATTAAGTTTGTAGAAATTTCTTGAGATATGTGATAAATGAGGCATGCTATGTGTTTACATTTAATCCTTGATGGTGTTGGATAAAATGCCTATGTTGATTAAGTATGTTAATTGCATTGAAGATGTTATCACATGTTTTGGATGATGTTGTGGATTGTGATTATATGCTTATGATAAAATTGACAATTGATGAAATTGGGAAATGTTGATAGACAATGAAATTATTTATAATATGCTCATGACTTATTGAACATGATATAGTAATTGAAATTGTGCATTGCATTTGGATATGCTCAAGAAAACATCACATTTGTGAGGCATGTAACTAGAGTGTGGGTGTATGCGCATGATTTGATCAAAAATCATCCTTGGTGGGTTGACGCGTGGGCTCAAGAAAGTTGGACCTAGGTTTGACTCAATCACACGGGTTGCATTGAAAACAAGGGTCAGGGTTAACAAGAAGGGTTAGATTCTCCCTCGGGTGCAAGACCTGGTGATTTTGGATATGCACTTGAGTCCATGATGTGTGTCAGCATACGCAGAGCAATTGGTGGAAGCCCATAGATGCCATGTCGATCGGTTGGTTACCCATTGGTGGAATTCCATAAATACCCACCACAAGAAATACATTGGATCTTTTAAATTCGTCATTGGATGTTCAACATCAACGGTGGGGGAAATGGAATGTCCGAATGCATATGCAATGTGTTGCAAGCGATATTAGAACGGTGGAGGGCTCGGGCTACATTGCATGTGTGGATATCAACTCATGACATGGCATGACATTGTGAAATCCACTATGAATTGCATATTCTTGAATAGAGGTTTGATTGATTGTTGAATTGCATGCGAACATTTCATATACATTTGGGTTGGGGAGTTGCCTCTTTAGAAAATACCCTATTGAGTGGAGCTCACCCTATATGGGAACAAAATTTTAGGTGTGGGACAAACACTGGTGAACGGCCCTCACTTGGGTCCTTGTGAAGGAAGAAGCCAGAGTGTGGCTTGTAATTACACTTTGTACATTAATTATTTAATTTGTATTGAACTTGTAAAATTGTGTAAAGAGTGTTCCAATGAACTCTTATGGACTATAAATTGTGTTAATGACCATATGAATGTGTATGGAAGGAGATTGCATTGATAAAGGTTGGAGATTGAAAAGATTTGGTGAAAATTTGGGCGCAGGTGCCAATACCGAAGTGATTGAGGACCGGTACCACGTTGTTGGTAGGCCCAGGTACATGTACATTTACTTACGGGTACCAGTACCTGGATTTCAGTGGGCTCATGTACTAGTACCATGGCTTCTGGTACCGGTACCTCGACAGACAGTGAGCTCAAATATCTATACCTGGCAAATGAAAGGGACTTGGTAGACAGAAGATTCAAGTACCGGTACCACATGTAAGATGTACCAGTACCTCTTCCAAAATTTTGAAACAAATTTAAATGACTTTGCAAAGCCTTTAGATCTTGGGCCACTTGCTACAATGATGTAATTGGTCAAACATTAAGTGGTAATTGATGGGATAGACCTTGAAGTGGTCAAGTCATTGATATGTGCATAGGTTATGCATTACGGAGTGTTCCAATACAAGGGAATCTCTGCCCAAATTCTATATGGTTCATAATCCCAGTAAAGGGAATGTGATGACATGATGCTAGGTTATTTGGCATTCACGGGTACTTCCTCAGGTTGATGGATGATCAACAGGTAGAAAAGAACTCCCAAATTTTGGGGTTTCATAGGTTGGTATTAGAGCCTAGTTTTTCGATTTACCTAAGGCTTGCATGGCATGGGGTAAGGCCATTGCATCAATTGTGCATTACATGATATTTGTGTTAAATGTGTTAAATGCTAAGTCTTATGTGATATGTGAGTTATATGCATGATTATGTATATGAAAATCAGATACCAGGGTTAAAAAGCATAATTTTGGGGGTCAAAAAAGAAAGAATTGGAAGGTTCACAGTTAAGGTGCCTGATAGTGGGTGGGGAAACCTCCTATTAATAGGACAAGGAGAGAAATCTCAATGTTTTGACTTTTATCCCTAACTTTGGGATGCTAAGTTAGTGCTCTATTGTTATCTTACATGTGTTTAGATGGCAAGTAGAGAAAGAGGACAACAGAACACTAAAGGGGTGGATGAAAATATAACCAACCACCACCGGCTTTTGATCAACAAGTATTCATGGAGGCTAAAGGCACAATGACGACTACCTTTGCACAAGCTAGCATCAATGTGGGCCAAGGGAGCTCGAACAACCTTCAATGCTGTAAGGCATACAAGCCACATACTTTCATGCCAAGGGCGGATCCAATGCTGGCTGACCATTGGTTCTAACAGATATAAAATATCTTGGAGGTTATGGAGATCACATTTAATGTCACTCAGATAAGAATAACGACCTTTCAACTAAAGGGAGAGACACATATATGGTGGAATTGGGTGAAGGCCTTGAAGAATCTTGAGGTAATGACTTGGGAAGAGTTCCATGAGCTCTTTAGGATAAGCACTTCCTGTAAGCTATTCGACAAGTGAAACTCAGGGAATTCTTGGATTTGAAGCAAGGGACTATGACGGTGACGGAATACGTGGCTAATTTCATCGAGCTAGCACATTTCGCTGATGATTATGTGGCCACAAACTTGGCCAAAGTCAAGAAAGATTGTGGGCCACTGCCTACTAGATTTGGACTCAATGATGGAGATGGCCATGGCCATTGAGAGGGAAGTGGAAGACACAAGGAGCATCTAGGAGGTGGGTGCTAAGGACAAGAAGAAAAAGGAGCAATCTTCCTCTACTAGTTCGGTGAAAAAGCAACAGACTTCTACTACACAGCGATCTTAGGGATAAGGTCGAGGCTATCAAGGTCAAGGCCAAGGTCAATCATCCTAAATAGGGAGGAACTTCAAGGCCACCTACCATGCAGTCCAAAATAACTTGTTTCATATGTCACCAATACAGTAACTTGAAGCGGGATTGTCCTCAGAGGTTGAGATCCCAGAGTTAGGGGATATTTCGATCTCAATTATCAGTGGGGCATCCACAAACAATATTTGTTCCTCCCTACCTCACCATGGGATAGGAAACTCAGTTCCAATTCTAAGATGCTACATATGCCCCTACTACTTCACGAGTGGGGACTCCACAATTAGCTCAAGTGGACCAAGGCGAGTCTATGCCATCACATTAGACTGAGCCTGTGAATCAATTGGTGATTCGGGGTACATTCTTACTCTCACGGTTATAGGCAAGGGTGTTGTATGATTTGGGTGCATCTTATTCATTTATTTATGTTTCCTTTGTGAAGGATTTGAGCTTAGAGGTTGAAATTTTAGAAGAATCATTGTAGGTGAGTTATTTGCTTGAAATTTATTTGTCATATTCCCTAATCTCCATACATAAACCCTCAATGTGTTTATGGCTTATATGCGTGGGTGAGTGTCACTCTCACTTAGGTTCAATTCATGACATGGGAAAATGGGGGTGTGGAATGAAATGTGTGTGTACATGTGAACAAAAGTGCTCTCCAAGAGTAGAGAGACTTTCGAGGGTCGTGTTTTTACTTGGAATTTGTATTCCAAGGTCATCTTCTCAGGGAAGGAAGGGAATTGTGTGAAGGTGATTTTTGGTGAAAAGGGTAAAATGTAAAAATCTTTAATGTTTGAGGTTTGTTAGTTAGTGTTCTTGATCAAAATGAAATGGAAACAAGTGTTGCCTAATTGATGAGCACAAACCATTGCATAGTTATTGACCTCATTTCATGCTTGTTAACTTAAATTTGCATCTTAATTATTTAGAATTAGTTAAAGTTAGGCATAATGTGGAAATTTGGATGTTGCAGGTAATTATAGCGTAAATGATGGCTTGTAGAGCTTTGCAACTACGTGTGAATGTGTGGTGAAGAGATGGACACATTGAATGAGGATAGGGAGGCTTGGAAGGTGAAAAAACCAAGAAAAATGCAATTTGGATGAAACCTTCTGGAAGGTTTGGCCATAAACCTTCTAGAAGGTTTAGCCCACTGGTTTCCCAAGGTATTGACACAGTCCCACTGTTTTTCCCATGTTTGACTATGAGCCTCTTCAAATCTGTAAAAGTTCAAAACTTGAAAGTTGTAGATCTAGATATCTTCTATATTTTGTCAAAATTTCAACTTAATCCAACCATTGGATCCAAAGTTAAGAAAATTTTACTAAAAGTGGTCCTGAGATGTCACCTTTCAAAAGACCTTCTGGAAGGTTTTGCGCAGAATGCCCAGAACGCCTACAACTCATGCTCCACTTGCTTGAGGGTCTCACCATTGATTCTCCCACTTGTCCCCTGACATCCCTTACACATCTACATGTCTCCCAACACCTTGCTTGGACTTTGGAGGCATTGACATTAATGAGGATGGGAGAGAAGGGGGCTACTAGAGGAGTTGCAGGCTAGTCTTCTCCTAGCCTGCGAGGCCAATCAACTCACCTCCCATTGATGGGAGGTCTGGACATAGGCTATGGGGAGCCTCACAGACGAAATTTGCATCCTCTCTCACCATATATTCTGCATTACACAACATTTTGGGAGTGGGTTCCTAAGCTAGGAGTAGTTCGATGTAGAAGATGATGAATAGTAATTAAAAAGCTTATGTGTTTGCATTTTCCTTTCCATTTCAGTTGTGATAAGCTTTTAATCTCTTGTAACCTTTAACTCGTGCACCTTAATGTCATTTAATTCAAGTTCATTTCAAGTTTAGTTACATGTTCTTCATTTCACCATTAATGTTTTCAAGCTTCATTTTTAGTTTCAAAATGGGTATTGTATTTCTTTCTTTATAGTTCAAGTTTTCTTACATTAAGTTAAGTTTCATGCTCCATTTCAATAATATGTCTCTTTATATTATGCACTTCCTTCTTGATTTCACGAGTAGCTAGATATTTAGTTAGCTAATTCAAGGGAGAACTTCTTTTGGGTTTTCCATTTCAACTCATTTTCTTTCCTCCTCTCGGTGTACGGTGGTTCGGTTTGACTGGGTTGAGGATGGATGAGGTTGTGAGTCTTTGATATTCCATAGGCCTGGTCACGGTTTATGCTTGGATCCTTACCATTTCGTCCCTAGCTTCCCATGAATCAATCGTTCATCTATGCATTATTGGAGGAAGGTTTCGAGTTGAATTGGTCTTCCCATTGGAATGCCTCTTTGGATTAGCCAACACTTGTTTTCCTTTAATTTCCATCAAAAACACAAAACAACAAACTCAAAACTCAAATATTTTTACACTTTTCCCATTGTTGACAAAATCACCTTCACCACACTTGAACTTTCCTTCCCTGAGGAGACGACCTTGGAATACTTTTCCAAGTAAAATAATGACACACAAAAGACTCCTTGAGCTTGGGGAGCACTTTTGTTCATACATATTTCATTCCAAACATTTTGTTCATTTCATTTTCCCTTATTCCGTTTCCCCATTTTCTTGCATTTTCATTAAGAACAAAACTCACCAAAACCAACTACAAGATTTTACACTTTTCTCATTTTTGACAAAATCACCTTCACCACAATCGAACTTTCCTTTCCTGAGGAGACGACCTTGGAATACTTTCGCAAATAAAACACGACACTCAAAAGTCTCCTTGCGCTTGGGGAGCACTTTTGTTCACACGCACACATATTTTGTTCATTTCATTTCCACCACCATTTTGTTGCCCCATCTATTGCATCATTCAGAGAGAGAGTGACATTCCCCCATGCCTATAAATCATACACACATTGAGGGATGATATTAAGAGGTTAGGAACTACAACGAAAAACATCAAGCACTAATCCAAAGAGGTCATTCCAATAAAAATGCCAAATTAACTCAAGACCGTCCTCCAATGGTGCCTAGATGTTTGATTGATTCGTAGGAAGTGCGTGACTAAAATGGAAGTGTGGATTCAAGCATACCCCGTGACAAGTCTATGGTGTATCAATAACTCATAACCATGTCCATACTCAGCATAGTCAAACCAAATCATCGTATACTACAAGGAGAGATAAAAATGGTTGATTTGGCATCCCCAAGAGGAATTCTCCCTTGGATTAGCCAACTTAAAAGGTTAGCTATTCATATCTAAAACAAAGACATAAATGAAACAGAGAGACATTGTAAAGAAATGAAGTTTAGAACTTGGTTTAATGCAAGAAAACATAACCTATGAAGAGAAATATTCAATACCCATTTTAAAACTTGAAATGAAGAAAAACTTCCTACAACAATAGTGAAATCCAAATTGTAGAACTTAATCTGCAATGTACTAGTAGTAAATGACATTAAAGACATTAAATGAAGCTTGCACAAGTCTTGCAGGAATTACAAGTGAAATAGATGGAAGAAAATGCGAAAACATAAGTTTTCTCTCTCTAAACTGTCTTTTTCCTTAGAGCTTCTCTCTCTACAATGCAATTTATCTCCATTATGATGTATGTAGCTTGTAAAAATGTCCATGGAGCTCTCATAGGTCTGTGTGATAGACTTCCCATCCATAGGAGGTTGATTGGATGGAGTGGGCAGGCTAGCAAAGGCCTAAGTTGCACTCCCAGGCTTTACCACTTCGCTCACTCCTCATTAATACCAAAGCCTCCAAAGCCCAAGCTAGGGTTAAGGAGGGGATGTCTGTGTGTAAGGAGTGTCAAGGAACAAGTGGGAGACCCAATGGTGGGATCCCTAAAGTTACAGAATCTGGTGTGTTTCAGCAAAACCTACCGGTTGGTTTTACTCTGGTGAGCAATAACTATCAGTAGGTTTGTGGTAGCTGTAGGTCCAGTAGCCAAAACCTATAGGTAGGTTTTCACTTGTTTTGCTGAATTCTTGGTTCCTTCACCTTCCAAGCAATCGTCAATCCTCTACCTCATCTCTATTGACCTTAAGCACCATGATAGGGCCTAACATGCACCATTTTATCCCTTTTCTCTTCAAACATACCGAAACTTCGTTAGTAGCTTGAAACATTGCAATATCCCTTATTCTCACCCTAAAAACAAGTATAAAATGGGTGCAAATGTATATAAGATATGCAATATTTTGTGCTAATCACACCCCCAACTTGAGAATTGCTAGTCCCTACCAAAGTTTGTTTTCAAACCAATGAGTATGAACTACAACAATCTATTTACACAAGTAATTCATCAAACATTCAAATTCAAAAATCACAATGCAATTGATGAAATGAACTTGGCAAGATGGAACAAAAACTGTGGTATTTCATTAATGTCTTTCAAAAGTTGAGTACTTAGGGTTGGAATTCAAAAAGAAACAAAACGGCCTAAAATTCCTAGGACTCTTCTACTAGGTTGATAACTCACTCCTAACTATGTACGATCCACATGAAAAAGGACAAAAACAAAAACACCCTAATCATCATCATCACCATCACCTCCGTCATCACCATCACTCTCATCCTCCTCCTCATCATCGTCCTCGTCATCCTTATCAATATCCCCCATCTAAACTACAGTGGAGGCTGAGGGGGTAGAGGCAGGAGGTGGAGGTCCACTACGAATTGGCTCTCCTGGAAATGTATGCTAACAAATTCAAGTCATCATTGCTAAAATCCTGTGTACAGTCTCCTCCAGAATGTCAAGGCACTGAGATACAGTGCGTTCCGACACAAAAGTGGAAGGCCCAAAAATAGATGGCCCGATAGAGAATGGCCTTGGTTCGAACTATTTCATGATCGAATTTATATTATACACCCAAGTATAAGTGGTCGAATTGTAGTTTTCTTGATTTAACTCGAATATCAATCCTGCAAAGAGTTTTAATAATTAGAACTAAAAATAAGAACAGTGAAGTTATTGTTAAAGTAGTGTATCATGAGACAGCTTGTGATGTGTTCTTAGATTGACAACTAGTTTAAGTAAATGAAATGTGTAAACAGATTGTTAAAAGACAATAATATGAAAAGTACCATTCAGTTTAAGGATCTCATATGCTTTATATTGGTTAAATACTGGAAATGCTACCTTACAACAATTAAATTCCAAGTCACTGGAAAGTTAACCGGTAGGTCTGATGTATATAAACCATACCACATCAACTTCTTAGGTTAGCTGATGGTATTATTAAACCATAACACAACAACTTCTTAGGTTAGTTGGTGGTATTATTAAATCATAACACAACAACTTCTTAGGTTAGCTGGTAGTATTACTAAACCATAACATAGCAACTTCTTAGGTTAGCTAGTTATATGACAATTGACAAATCCAAGTAAATCAGAAGGTTAAACCATTCACGTGGATGACTTGAGTTACTCAATTGGATTTATTATAATATTTATAAGTTAAACAACCCTAATAATCCAGAAGGTCAGGCCATTCAGGACAATCATTGATGTTATTCATCCGACAACTTTTATATCTTATATTAGTTAAACAACCTCACTAATCCAAAAGGACAATCCATTCAAGAGAATTACTTATATTATTAATTTGACAATTGTACCATGCAACAGTAGAACATCCTTAGTGTTCTTGGCGGTCAGGCCATGCCGTTGGAACACCGTACATATTTAATCGGTAGGTTGATGATTCACTAATGACATAACTCTGGCCTATGTAGTAACACCCAATTACGTATATCACTGTATCATGCATGAAGTTCATAATAATAGATAGTATAGAATATTAAATAACACTTGGTGTTCACAATCATGAGCACTTTATAGATATATATATATAGCAAAATAAATCATCAGTATTTCCATAATTTAACCAGTATTATACATATGTTTATGTAAACCCCTATATTCTTATCTTTATATAGCAACGTAATTATATTTTGAAATGCTAATATATGTGATGATGTATGCATGAACTACGTGGATTGTAAGATTAGAAATAAAAATGCTATTTTAGGTAGTAAGGTATCAATTGGAAGTTAGGAAGTAGTTTGAAGTTCAAACACATTTTAGATAAAATTTGGGTAGAAAGGATTTTGGACACTGTCTACTAATTGGACCATAACTTTTTACCCTGATGTCTGTTTATGCTGACCTTTTTACAATAGATTGTAGACTTCCAGGGCTACACAAGCGTATTTCAAGAACATTTTCCAAATCGACCTCCAAATAGGCCAAAACTTCACTCGAAGTTTCAGCAGAAATAGGAAGTTAGTTCGATCGTGAAAGTATGTTCGAACGACCTACGTTAAAACACCAAACTTTCGAATGTGAAAGTCCATTCAAATGACAGTGTATTCCAATACTTTGTTTTTGATGGAAAAATAAAAGTACTAGGAGTAACTAACGTTCGAATGCCAATGACGTTCAAACGTGAGCAATGAATCAGAGTATCAGATTTAAGTCTGTTGAACTATTTTTGTGAAGACCCTGGTCCATTACCGGACCCCTGTCTTCCAAGAGCATTCCTCCCATTACCGGGATATCCCGCTCTCCACCAAAGGATTTCGGCTAACCTGCGGGGCAAACCCCCACAGTAGCCTTTACCTCTGTCCCACATCGGGGAAAGAGTCGTCTCCCCACCCCCATATAAGCCGAAGCACCATATGAGAGCAGTACCCAAGTAACACACTGTGGTACTTGGGTACTGCTCTCATATGGTGCTTCGGCTTATATGGGGGTGGGGAGACGATTCTTTCCCCGATGTGGGACAGAGGTAAAGGCTACTGTGGGGGTTTGCCCCGCAGGTTAGCCGAAATCCTTTGGTGGAGAGCGGGATATCCCGGTAATGGGAGGAATGCTCTTGGAAGACAGGGGTCCGGTAATGGACCAGGGTCTTCACATAAAAGGCGCCTTTTATGTGAAGACCCTGCCCCATTACCGGGACCCTGTCTTCCAAGGGTTAACCTCCCATTACCGGGATATCACCACCCTCCACCAAAGGATTTCGGCTAACCTGTGGGTCAAACCCCCACAGTAGCCTTTACCTCCGTCCACATCGGGGAAGGAGTCGTCTCCCCACCCCCATATAAGCCGAAGCACCATATGAGAGCAGTACCCAAGTAACACACTGTGGTACTTGGGTACTGCTCTCATATGGTGCTTCGGCTTATATGGGGGTGGGGAGACGACTCTTTCCCCGATGTGGGACAGAGGTAAAGGCTACTATGGGGGTTTGCCCCGCAGGTTAGCCGAAATCCTTTGGTGGAGAGCGGGATATCCCGGTAATGGGAGGAATGCTCTTGGAAGACAGGGGTCCGGTAATGGACCAGGGTCTTCACAATTTTCTTCCCTTATAAATACATAAGGGTGCCTCCAATAGCCCCATTTCAACATTTATAACCCTAGAGAGGCTTGGAGAGGAAGAAATAAGGGGAAAAACACAAGATTAAGAGGGATTTGCACATTGAATGGGATGAAAACTTCTAGTTTTTCAAGAACACCAAGGAAGAAGAAAGGTAGGGGCTTCTTCCCACTCTTGTCCATTGAGGCTAGGGTTTATATCTATATATGTTTTGCTTCTAAATCTTAGATATATGGTATGAAATCATTATTTCTTGATGCTCTTGCAAACCTTCACATGTTTTGAGTGAAGTTATGGGTTGAAAACCATAAAACCCCTTGTTTGACATCAAAACCTAGTTTTTCAAGAGAATTTGATTTTTTTCATGATTTTTCCTTTGTTCTTGATTTTAAAAATCTAGTGCTTGGTATTGAACAATAAAATGATATTTTAATGATCTCTTGCATATTTTCTTAAATTATTCTATTGGAATAATACATGTGAAATTTGAGAATTTTGGATTTTACTTAGGATTGGGGAAATTGATTGGGTATTGTATCTCTTGTGGATGTTTGGATGACCATGGGTGGCCATTGACTGGGTATCGTAGAATGGGTAGATGTATTTCTTACTTTGTGTGGGTCTGAATTGTTTTACCACTCGTAGTGGGGTTGGTGCCTTGCGAGGACCAAATTACTATTTGCTCATGGGTACTGAGACTAAAGTTAGTATATTATTCTTGTGTTGGATTTTTACTCCCAATGCGTTGGTATATGTTCTTCCTAAAAGTTCGATATCCTTGCGAGGATTGGGTGTGTGTGTGTGGGCCAAGATATTCTTGATGTGTTTATTCATGCGATGTCATACATCATACCTGAAATACAAGTTATGTTTTGATATACATTATGGGCTATTGTTGATTGTGAAAATGGTTGATTATGGTTTATTATGGAAAGCAGTTTATAGTGAATTCAGTTTGTTTTGAGATTGGTTATTGTGGAAATGGTAACTTGTTGGAAATTATTATTGTTGGGAATTGGTTTTATTTTTTCATTTAATTATTGCTATTGTGTAAACTTGAGATCTATTGACATGTTCCTGTTTCCCTTCAAAATTTATATATGGTATTTGTAAAATGAGATTGACTATTTTATATGCTTTTGAAACCTTATTCGAGTTTGGGAGTATTTTCCTACAGAGCTTAGTGCTCACCCCTTACAAACAATATCTTTTTCAGATTATGGTCTAGAGGAGGAGCTTAGAGTTGATGAGCTAACACATTGGGAAGCTCCAATAGATGGAAACGTGGATCCCGAGGTTAACGTTTAGAGTTATATTCTCTTATGTTCTAGACTAGAAAATTCATTTTGAGACAATGTGAAGTCTAATATTTTTTTGTTATTCTGCTGCAAGATAATAGTTGATTTTTGGGATGTAATTGCCATAGTTAGGCATATTCTTTTGAATGATGTTGTATATATTGTGGATGATGAAAGAAATTCTCTTTAGTTATGAAGTAATTTAGTTGCTTTCGTTATGTTAATGGTTTTTAAATAGTAATGCTATTTAAGGGGGATTTTGGGGCATTACATGTTTTGGTATCAAAGCCTAGGAATTAGGTCTTACATGGGAGCTGGAGGTTATGGATTACCACTAGAGACGTAGGACTAGGTTGAATAAAATTTTTGACTCAAATCTTATGCTAGCCATTTGTTTTGGATTAAAGTGATAATTAGGGTGTCTTGTACATCAAGGAAACTAAATTGTGAATCGGTGTGCATGATGGAGGGAGAAAGTGGATGTGGATGTGGAGGTCAAGCAAACCCACCGCCACCCCCAAATGCCATGAATACCATATACCAATACCTAAGAGAGCTAACCACTTTGGTACAATACCATAATGAAAAACAAGAACCACAATGGTGTGGTTCATCCCTTAGCTCAGGAATCGGGCAATAGAGAGAAAATCGAAGGGTGATAATTCTTTAATAATTTTTAAGGCAACGCCCACCTACTTTTCAAGGAAGCTCTCACCCCTTGGATGCAGATAAGTGGATTCGTTGGGTGAGAAAGATGTGTGATGGCATGGGAGTTGCCGAGGATTTGTAGGTTGGCTTGGCTAAATACATATTAGAGGGGGAGGCTGACCATTGGTGGGACTCAATGAAGAGAAGGAGTAACATTGATGTGTTTACCTAGGAGGAGTTTAATCAGATCTTCCAATATAAGTATTTTCCTGAATCGGTTAGGGATAAGATGAGTGCAGATGTTCTTGCTCTATGAAAGGGTAGCATGACGGTGGCAGATTATGAGAAGAAGTTTGATGTGCTATCCCGCTATGCCATAGAGTTCATATCTACTGGGGCTAGGAGGGTCAAATGCTTTGAGTAAGGTTTGAGGCCTACTATTAGGGAGAAGCTTGTGGCTCACAAGATCCGAGACTATGAGGATCTTGTTGATAGAGCTGCAATAGTGGAGAGAGACACGAATGACAACCAACGACGATAGAACTTTGCTAGGGAAGGTCCGATCCGGACGGGTGCTAGCAGTAGTGGAGTGTAGAGGATGGCACCATACCGTCGGCTATACCAGGTGGTTAGACAGAGACGTCAGACAGTCTGAGGAGATGGGGTCACTCATAACAGAGCAGGCACTGACCCGCGTTAATGCTTTGCATACAGAGGTTTTGGGCACTTCAAAAATAACTGCCCATTTTTTTCAACAAAGACCAATCAAGCAACAGGATAAGTAAATGCAAACAAGCCACCATTACAAAGCCACTACAATAGATACCGTTAGGAGCTAGCCCTAGGTGGTGCCAATCAGGGAAGAGTGTTTGCTTTGACCCAACTCGAGGAAGACGTTTCCAATGTAGTTGTGGAAGGTATTGTTCTTCTTTACAATTCTTTGGCCCGAATTTCATTTGATCCTGGTGCAACTCATTCATTCATATGCACTACATATTCTCTTAATTTGGGATTGTAATTTGAGAAGTTAGAACATGCCTTGAGTATTAACACGCCTATGGGAGAACGGTTGGATACTAGAAGGGTGTATAGATGTTATGTGCTTCATATTGGGGAGCAAGAATTGATTGTATATTTGATTGCCTTAGACATGAAGGGGTATGACATAATATTTGGGATGAACTTGTTGTCCACTTTCCATGCAGTAATGGATTCTTTTCGCAAGCGAATTTTATTTCAATTACTGAGAGGTGTAGTTTTCAGCTTCATTAATGATCAAAATTCTTCCCATCCATTTCCTACTACGGGTAGTAGATTCTTTAAAGCTAAGGCAGGGAGCCATTTGAGTTTCTTAGCTAGCTTGATGGTGATGATCGTGATAAATTTCAATCGGACGTGGTATTGATAGTGTCAGAGTTTTCAGATGTCTTCCCAGATGAACTACCCAAGTTACCCCCATTGAGAGAGATTGAGTTTAAGATTGATCTCTATCTAGGAATTGAACCCATATCCATTGCTCCCTATCAGATGGCACATTTGGAGTTAAAGGAGCTAAGGAAGTTGTTGGACCATCTCTTGACTATTAGGTTTATTCGTTTAAGCACTTCACCTTGGGGAGCCCCGGTCCTTTTTGTGAAGAAGCATGATGAAACACTTCGGCTATACACAAACTACCGAAGGTTGAATAGGGTGACAATGAAGAATAAATACCCATTGCCACAAATTGATGATTTATTCGATCAGTTAAGGGGTTCTACGTATTACTACAAGATTGATCTTTGCACAAGGTACCATCAACTACGGATCAGGGAGGAGGGTATTCTGAAGATAGCTTTTCGTACCCGGTATGGTCATTTTGAATATATGGTAATGCCATTCGGACTGACTAATGCTCCTATAGCCTTTATGGATTTTATGCACAGGGTATTTTGGTAGTATCTAGATCAGTTTGTGATTGTGTTTATTGATGACATATTAATCTATTCGCGGACACAAGGGGAACATGGATACCACCTTTCGGTAGTGCTACAAACCTTGAGGGAGCATAATTTATATGCTAAGATGAGTAAATGTGAGTTCTAGATGAAGGAAGTGAAATTCCTTGGCCATATTGTGTCAGAACAGGGAGTAGTTGTTGACCCCGCAAAGATTGAAGTCGTGATGAAATGGGAACCATCGAGGAATGTGACTGAAGTACGTAATTTTCTGGGATTAGTAGGCTACAACCGGAGCTGTGTGGAAGGGTTCTCAAAGTTAGTGATGTCAATGACTCGTCTTACGAAGAAAGGGAAAAGATTCTTATGGACTCAAGAGTGTGAGCTAGCCTTTCGCACTTTCAAGGAAAGGTTGACAACAGCTCTAGTCCTCATTATTCCGAGCAGTGGGGAAGGATACGATGTTTACATAGATGCTTCAGTACGAGGCTTGGGATGTGTGCTGATGCAGGGCAGTAAGGTAGTGGCTTATGGCTCGAGACAACTAAAGATGCATGAGCAGAATTATCCCACTCATGAGTTCGAGCTTGTCACTGTGGTTTTTGCACTTAAGTTGTGGAGGTGTTACTTGTATGGAGAAAAGTTTCAAGTATTTTCTAATCATAAGAGCCTCAAGTATATATTCACACAGAAAGACTTGAATCTTCGGCAAAGAAGATGGATTGAGTATGTAGAAGATTACGATTTCACACTCAACTACCATTCGGGGGAAGGCTAATGTAGTCGCATAAGTACTTCGCAGAAAGTCTCGGGGTGAACTCAAATGTTTTTGCAAGTAAATGGAAGATGATGGATTCCCTTGGAGACTATGATCTATGGGTTAGATGAGATGGATCCTAGCCATGCTTGTGTAACCTTGTGGCTCAACCTACCCTCCAATGTAGGGTTGTGGAGTTGCAATGCTTGGATCCTTACTTAGAGTAGATTTGAGCTAAATTGGAAAATGGGAAAGTAGTTGAAAGTTGGTATTTGATGAGTGGAGAACTGAGAAATGGGGAAAAGCTATGTGTACGCAATGATTCATCCCTAAAGGAGGAGATACTTGGAGAGTGTCATCACTCTAAGTTTTATATCCACCCCGGTGGCACAAAAATGTATAGAGACATGAAGTGTATATTGGTGGAACGGAATGAAGAAGGATGTGGCAAGGTTCATAGCAAGATGTGCAGTGTATCAGTAGGTGAAGGTGGAGCATCAAAAGCCCGGAGAATTACTACAGTCTTTGCCTATCCAAGAATGAAAGTGGGATCACATCACCATGGATTTCATATCTGGTTTTTCCCGGACTTCACAAGGGCATAATGTTGTATGGGTCATTATTGATAAACTCACCAAGTCCATTCATTTCTTGAGTATGAAGACCACTAACTCCTTAAAGACCTTGAGCAAGCTTTATATCTATAAGATTGTTAGATTACATCGAGTTCCACTCTCTATCGTGTCGGATCGTGATTCTCGTTTTGTGGGGCAATTCTGGCAAAGTCTACAATGAGCTATGGGGATAGAGTTACACTTTAGCACCGCCTTTCATCCTCAAATGGATGGCCAATCCGAGAGGGTGATACAGATTTTGGAGGATATGTTACGGGCTTGTGTGTTGGGCTTCAAGGGAAGTTGGAGTGATCATTTGTCGTTGGTGGAATTTGCATATAACAATAGTTTTCAATCTAGCAGTGGCATGGCACCCTATGAGGCATTGTATAGAAGACCATGTAGGTCCCTGACTTGTTGGTTGGAAGCTGGAGAGAGTAGCTTGTTTGGGCTAGAAATTGTTCGGGAGACTACGGAAAAATTCAACTCATCCAGGAGAGACTACGCACGACACAAAGTAGACATACAAGCTATGCGAATAGAAGACAAAGACCATTAAAATTGCAAGAGGGGGACTACGTGTTTCTCAAGGTGTCACCCAAAAAGGGAGTGTTTAGATTTGGCAAGAAGAGAAAATTTGCTCCAAGGTACATCGGACCATTTGAAGTGATCAACTTCGGTTACTAGCTAAATTGTCAAGGGTACATGACGTGTTCCATGTGTCAATGTTAAGAAAGTGTCAATAGGATACAATGCATGTCCTGGATTTGGAGAATATAGAAATTCAAGATGGAGCAACATATGAAGAACAACCAGTGGAGATTCTCGATACTAAGGAGAAGGTGTATCGCAATAAATTCATCCAACTGGTGAAAGTCTTGTGTCAACATCATGGGGTGGAAGAAGATACTTGGGAACCAGAGCTGAAGATGCGAGATAAGTACCCTCATTTTTTCTTTATTTAAGGTAAGTTTTGAGGATAAAACTTTCTTTAAGGGGGTTGGACTGTAAACCCCCACATTCTTCTCTTTATATAGCAACGTAATTATATTTTGAATTGCTAATATATGTGATGATATATGCATGAACTACGTGGATTATAAGATTAGAAATAAAAATGTTAGTTGAGTTAATAGGGTATCAATTGGAAGTTAGGATGTATTCCAGAGTTCAAGCACATTTTTGATAAAATTTGGGTAGAAAGGATTTTGGACACTGCCTAGCATTTGGACCATAACATTTTATCCTAATTTATGTGTATGCTAAAAGTTTTACAGTGGATTGTAGACTACTAGGGCGACAAAATTGTATTTCATGAAAATTTTCCAAATCGATCTCTAAATAGGCCAAAACTTCACTGGAAGTTTCAGCACAAACAGAAAGTCCGTTCGAACGACCAACGTTCGAACCTGAAAGTCCGTTCGAACGCGAAAGTCGGTTCGAACGCGAAAGTCCGTTCGAACGCCAACTGTTCAAACGTGAAAGTCTATTCAAAGGAAAGTGAATTCCAGTCTTTTGTCTCTAATGGAAAAACAAAAGTATTGGGAGTAACTAACGTTTGAACTCCAATGACGCTCTAACGTGAACGACGAATCAGAATATCAGTTTTATTTCGTTTGAACTCTTTTCTTCCCCTATAAATACATAAGGGCACCTCCAATAGCCCCATTTCAACATTTATAACCCTAGAGAGGCTTAGAGAGGAAAAAATAAGGGGAAAAAATACAAGATCAAGAGGGATTTGCACATTGAAGAGGATCAAAACTTTTAGTTTTTCAAGAACACCAATGAAGAAAAAAGGTAGGAGTTTCTTCTCATTCTTGTCCATTGAGACCAAAGTTGAGATCTATGTATGTTTTGCTTCTAAATCATAGATATATGGTATGAAATCATTATTTCCTGATGCTCTTGCAAACCTTCTCATGTTTTGAGTGAAGTTGGTTGAAAGCCATAAAATCCCTTGTTTGACATCAAAACCTAGTTTTTCAAGGGAAATTGATTTTTTTCTTGATTTTTCCTTTGTTCTTGATTTAAAAACTCTAGTGCTTGGTATTGAACAATAAAATGATATTTTGATATTCTTTCGCATATCTTTTTAAATTGTTCTATTGGAATAATACATGTGAAATTTGGGAATTTTGGAGTTTACTTGGGATTGAAGAAATTGGTTGGGTATTGTATCTCTTGTGGGTGTTTGGATGACCATGGGTGGCCATTGACCGGATATCGTTGCTTGATCATTTTCCTTGTTGTTCCTTACCTCTGAACAGCTTCCCTCAATGTATGTATGATGTGTGTGCAAAAATGGGAGGGGAGTGTCACACTCCACTCCCATGGAATGGTGTCAAAAGAAAGGGCAAGGAACAAGGAAAATAGAAATGTGAAATGTGATTTGTGTGTGCAAAAATGCTCCCCAAGTGCAAGGAGACTTTTGAGGGTCGAGTTTTAGTTGGAAATATTCCAAGGTCGTTTTGTCGGAGAAGGATGTGAATCGTTTTAAAAGTGATTTATGTGGAAATAAAGTGTAAAATCTTTTGTACTTGAAAGTGGTTTGTGAGGTGTTTTGTTATGAATATGAAGTGGGAAACAAGTGTTGGCTAATCACAAAGGTTCACTCCAAAGGGAATGCCAAGCCAACTCAAGCCTTCCTCCAATGGTGTTTAGAAGTACAATTGATTCGTGGGAAGCTTATAACTAAAACGAAGGGGAGGATTTGAGCATACATCGTGAAAATGCCTACGGTGTATCAATAACTCACAACCATGCCCTCACCCCAACCCAGTCAAACCAAGCCATCATACACCAAGATGAGGTACACAAAGAGTTGGGATGACATACCCAAGTGCAGGTTTTCCTTGGATTAGCCAACTAAAGAGTTTAGCTACTCATGATTAAAAGAAAACCAACAATGGAGTGAGAATGCATTACAAGGAAATGAAATGCTTGGTGAAGTAAATGCAAGAAGCACAAACTAAATGAAAATGCATTTAATACCCATTTACTGCTAAGAAATTTAAGAACATAGAAGCATTAATGGTGAAAGCTTTAACAGAAGATTGAACTTGAAAACAACTAGACATTAATGACATTCAAAGCATTAAAGGAAGCTTCGAAGGTTCTTACATCAAGTTAGAAGACAATTTATGGAATAGATTGTAAAAGTCTAAACTTTTCTCTCAAACTACACTATTCATCTTCTTTTTCCCCCACTCTTTCTCTCTCTATACTCTAATGTGTAATGTATGAAGTGTTGAACAATGGAGTCATCTCTTGCCAAAAACGTTCTTGGAGTGAACATCAAGCGATGTGATGTGATCTCCATCCATAGGCTGTCCAAAGGAATGCGCTGGACAGGGTGGTGCGGAGCTAGCCTGCACACCCAGCAGCATTCTTCTTCTCTCTCTTCATTTATCATCCAAGCTTCAAAAGTCAATTGAAGGGTGTAGGAGGGTTGTTCAATGTGATGGGGGAGTCTAACACAAGTGGGATAGTGATTGGTGGGACCCTCAAAAATGGCAGAGCTTGTGCTGTAGAGATTTGGGCAGAAACAGTAGACAGTATCGGTACTGTGTACTGGTACCCTGAACTCCAGAGGCAAAACCGTACTAGTACTGTTTGCTGCAGAGGCCAAACCGTACCAGTACTTAGTACCGGTATTGTCTCTGCATTTTGACTGGTTTTCTGATTTCTTCAACTCCTGAGCTTTCCTGTAGCCACTATTTCTTCATCATTCACCCCAAACTTATTTGTGAAGGCCTTAAGAAGCATCATTTGACATATTTTATCTGCAATCACCAAATATCTTTGTTAATAGCTCAAGTAGTGTAATTCCAACCATTTAATCCCCAAAAACAAGTGAAAGTGGAATGATTAGCACATGAAATATGCAATGTTTTTGTACTAATCACACCGCCTAACTTGAGTTTTGCTAGTCCATTAGCAAAATTTATTTTCCAAACAAGATAACGGGAACAACATACAACGGGAACAACATACAACAATCCAATTCAATGAACAGTTCACCCCATCATTCAACAATGCAAAAGGCATAAAGCAATTAACAAAATAAACATGGACAATATTGAACAAGAACTGTGGTTTTCCATTAATGTGTTATAAAGTTGGAGTACATGGAGTAAGACTTCAAAAAGAAACCAAAACGGTGTACGACCCCATCCTAACCATATACAATCCAACACCTAAAGAAATGCAACAACTACAACAACCTCCTACTCATCACCCTCTTCATCATCCCCACCATCAGCCTTATCTTCCTCATACTCTTCATCTTCCCCAGACTCCTCAGCATCTTCATCATCATCATCCTCTCCATCATCCCTATCATCAGCCTCAACTACTGTGGAGGTAGAGGGGGCAGATGCAGAAGGGGCAGTAGCTTGTGGAGTGGGTTCTTCTGGGATGGGCCTCCCTAGGAAAGTATACATGAACATCTTTCTTAGCATGGTCGTCACCCCCTGCATTGATGCCTTGATCCCATGCACTATTGCTTTGAGTGCATCTAGATGCTGGGGGACTAAGCGTGCTAGTGCAGCTGTGGATGGCCTAGTGGATGAGGATGGTCCAGGAGTCTCAGCATCAAAACCGAGCGTCTTAGTTCGCTCTCCCTTACTCATTGCTTTTCTCTTCTTAGTACTAGGTTTGCCAATAGCCCTGATCTTGGGAGGAGTGATGAGACGCCCCTAAAACCAGGAGTCATTATTTAACCCGTTGACCACTCGTCAACCCACGAAATTGCCCATGAGTGTTGCTTGATCCGACATCACGCTGTTATTATTCCATTACCTGAAATTTTAACTCACACGTATTACCTTTGCTCCTTTAATCATTTAATCTGACCAAGGTCCAATATACCTTATTTAATGTCCATTTGTATCATTGGAACGAAGGAAAACAAAGCCCAAAAGTATGAGAAAATAATTTAAAATTTTCAGATTTTATGAGACAGTGCCAATACGGTTTGCCTTCTGGACAGACAGTACTGGTACGCTTTTCCTTCTATGCAGACTGTACCGGTACACTTTGTCTAGTTTTGCCTAATTCACCTGTTGTCGATTTTAACCCATTCCAAAATCTACATTTTTCATCCTAAACATACTAAATCATGTTTTTCACATATAATCTAATATATACAACGTCTAATACAACCCATTCCATACATTTACATGCCCAACGGGTTTTAAACAAAAGTTTTTTTACAAAAACTTGTTTCGAAAAGCCACAATCCAACTTTTATTCATCATTGATGCCCCAAATGAGTGTCATCTATCGGAGTGGGGTCCGCACCTGAAATATTTTCTCATATAGGGTGAGCCAACGCCTAGTAGAAAATTTTCTACAAGGGCCACTCCCTCCCCACCTAAGTGCATATGCAATTTATTATGCAACAAAACACAACCAAAAATCCATTCCAATGCAAGAATTATGTAATCCATGATGGAATTCACCATGGAACTTACCATGTCATGCCATGAATGAAATGAGATTCATTCCCGCATTTTAACCCCTTGCCTTTTCCCGGCTCCTCAACACATGCAAATGTCAATGCATATAAAACTGAGGCCCTCTAGCTCCTGCCATTTATATTATCCTATAAATGGCTATTTAAAATCTTTGGGTCTTTATATGGGGTGGATATTTATGGACTTACACCAACGACACCCAATCGACACAGAATTTATGTACTTCCACCAACGGTTCCGTGTACACCGACACACTTCTTAGGCTCTTATACCAACGGAGTGCGTATCCAATCACCGGGCCTCTCACCCAAGGGATAGTCTAGCCCTTCTTGCTACCCTGACCCAATTTTCCATGCATGCAACCGTGCGACTCAGTGGAATTTTTAATTCCACTTCTCCGAGCCCACCATCAACCACCACATGTGGTGTTTGATTAAATTATGCGCCACACATATCCACACTCATGCCTAAGCCCATGAATGCGATGTTATAGTATGCCCAAGATGCAATGGATGCCAAATGAGCAAGTTAACCATATATCCACATATCCCATGGCAATTCATATCATAAGCATATAAATCCCATGAATCATTACAAGTCAATAAATCAATGAGCACATATTAACATTTCTTTCCAACACATTTACTAAACATGTTATACATCATCATGTCATAACAACTTAATCCACACATAGGCATTTTGGCAAACACCTTCAATTCAACAATTCATGTTATCACACATGGATTTCCACCTCATTCACAAAGTATAATATAACACATATAGCATGCTCATATAATCACCTTTCTCATGGAATTACCAACCAATTAATTTCCACACCACAATTTTCAACTAGGAAAATCTATTCCAACCCATTTACATATTCCTTTTTCATACCCATTTCACCCATGTCATATGCATAAATGAGTGAAATACATATTCCCTTTACCCTTTAACCCACACATTTTATATAACACAATAAGTGGTAAATGAACCAAAGTAGGAGAACACCTACCACTTGAAGTGTAAAATGACGTTGGGAAGCTCCAAGAACCCAGAATAATATTGAATCCTCACTTCCCCAAAATCTCATTTTTCAACCTTTGGTGAAACCCGTTGTTTTGGGTGTAGTCGCGCGTAGCCCTTGGCGAGGAGACCGACTTTTCCTCTTGGCTCGAGTGGATCCGAAGCCCGTGGAATCGTATATCGTAGAGATAATGTGGAGAAATTCTCTCTTTTCCCTCACTTCTCTATCGGATAACCGGCTAATAAAAAATGGGCCAAAAATTCAGATTTCCCCCTATTTATAGTTTTAGAATTCTTGGCCCACAAAGCGCCACATGACCCTTTTTTGTTCCGGGTTTATTTTCATCCCGAAATGATTAAATTTTGTCCTAATTCAAGTTCAAATTAATTTTATTTTAATTTGCCTTTAAATATTTTATAACTTTCAAAATTTCATTAGAAATTCTATTTTTGGTTCACCCGAAACTCGATTGCCTCGTAAAACATAAAAATTTGACTATCTCAGAATTTGATGAAATTTGACGTGGCAACTAGATTTTGTGAGATGAATCTAACGGTGAGGTTCATTTTGTCATCTGAGATCTAAAAAAATTCAGATTTTCAACCCGTACTATAGCGGCAAAATTATCGTTTTACAAGTGAGCTTGTCAAATGCGTAGGCCTTTACTTTGAAGTGCTTGCACATCCGGGTTACCAAATTCCCATATGGAAAATTGGTCATCGGCTTCACTGTCTCAACAAAGTCTTTCATTACTTCACATATGAAGAGTGCAAAGTTTATCGTTTTACCTTACACGACAGCATCTAAAAAGGCTAACTTCTCCATATTTGGCTTCTTTTCAGCAGCCTTTGGGAGTAAATTGTAATGGAGAAGTTTATTCAGAAGCCCGTACACATGCTTTAACCCTCCACTTTGAAAAATTCCCTTGAATTGCGAGGGATCCACATCCATTAGAGCCACGAACTCGTCTCTAGTCTTGGGTCTAGTGACATTGTGAGGATAGACAGGTGGGAAGGGTGGTGGTCTCTTGTATTCTCCAAGAAGAGTGGTAATGACATCAGGGGTCCCCTCGAACATTTTACCCTGCACATTTGCTCTCAAAACTTCCACACCATTCACCTCATCCACCCTAATTGTTTGGTAGAATTCTTTACACAGTGACAGACTATACCAATCAATGGGCGTAAACCAAAATCTCATGCCATGTTGCTCAATGATTTTCACAACCTCATGCCTTGGGGTCAGTGAAAGCTGATCAAGGTGTTGCTCATAAATCACACTATTCCCTTGAATCCACTAGAGTCGTGCCTCGTTCTTGGGCTTCTTCCTTCGCACATTTGGGTCCTCGCTTGACCCTTCACCTCTTCTCTTACGGCTATTGGGATCCTTGGGTGGAGAGGAATTGGGTCCAGGTCGTTCGGTTCGGGCCATGCAAAGCAACAGTGCCCCCATCAAAATAAATGCAAAGAGGATCAAGAAAAGACCCTCAATTGGGTCTATGGCCTCAAGAACAACATCCAAGTGATGAGCTATGTAAAGTTTCTTGGAGAGATTGGAGTAAATAGGGACGAATGAAGCTTATGGGAATTTGGCACTTAGGTTTTCACAGGGGTGGATTGCACAAAATCAAAGCTCAAATAAAGGAGGAATTTGGAATTGAAAGAGAGAAGGGGGGATTTGGAGGCCTAGCAGGTTTTCAAGTGAGAGAGAGGCTTAGGACCTGCGATTCGAGGGGGAAAGTGAAGGGTTCTTCGAAGAAATTAAATTTAAAAGCCCTAATTTTTTTTCATTTCAGTAGATCGTACCGGTACTTAGTACCAGTACCCCGAACTCCAGAGGCAAAACGTATTGGTACTCTCTGCCTTGTTTTCCAAAATGCTCCTGCTGAGCAACGCATCTCCACTCCCTTCCACTGAGGACCTCCCTAAACATTCTACCACACTATTTATGACCACTACTCCTTCCTAAAAATGTACTACACTTGTAAACCACAATCTGAACCATTATGCCCAATTTATTACTAAATTTGCAAAGTGATTTAAACTTTTGATGCAATCAACGTACAAGGCATGGATTTCTATCCTTAACTATCAAAATGAACACCCAAGACGCACATCACATAATTAACAACATGGGAATTCCTCATTCATTTGAGATAACAAAAACTTGAGCAATATTCCCCCATTCTGCAAGCATGGAACTATTTAATACATTTCTTAGATGAATGAACTAAGCACACATAAGCAAGACCATAGTCTCAAATACTAGTCTAAAGTACGCACCTACAAATTCATGTTCAACTCGTGTGTGTGTGAATTAAACAAGTAATTTGAGCATTTACACAACATAATTCACATTCGAATAGCCAGCCAAATTTAGTTTCAATGCAAAACTCACCAGAGGTCACTGTTAAATAATGAAATGCACTCTAGTTCTCCTAGTATGCACTCGATGTGTACATGTGAGATAGAATATTGTGTTCAAAACAAAGTGTGCTCACATGTAATTCAAAAATTAAGTTCATATATGAAATTGAAGCGACTTTGGCATAATCTCATGAAAAGAATGCTAGAGCATTGGGTAGTAAGACTAACTCATCATTTTCTTTAACCTATGCACCTCCCATGCTTGTTTAGATCACTTAGGACTTCAAGGATTATAATGGGTCCTTGGGGTGGTATTGAGGTAGGTGAAATGAAGGATACAGGATTACAAAGAGGGTTGTTCCGAGCGAAGGATTTTTATTTCAAAAAGTTCTCTCTTTTTATGGGATTTCTAGGCTAACACCATCACTTCACACTTTGTTTATTTTCTTTCTTTTCCTTAACATTTTCCTTTTCTTTTGTTCATTGTTTTTTTCTTCTCACCCATTTTTTTCCTTTTCTTTGATTTCCATTCTCTCTCTTTTTTTTGTTCAACTCTTTGAGCATCACAAACAATCATCCCTTGCTTGAATTTCCACACCACATTTCCTTTCCTTTTGCAATCACTCATTTCTAGCTTTAGGAACAACCAAGGTAAGGTAGATATTTATTATTTTCATCGGCTTGGTCAAATGTGTGGCATAGAAATGAATTTAAATTAGGCTCAATCATGGCACTAGGGATAAACATTTCACAACAAACAAAAAAAGGGTAAGCCTCAAAGTATTTCAAAAATGGCCTAAAATCACTTCCACAGACGCATGGGAGGGCATTGTACGATTGAGACAAGTCAGTCTATTATCCAAATGCACCTAACCAAAACAAGTGTAATGAGACTATTGAACAAATTTGACATTGAAAAATTGTTATTTTAGTAAATGTAAGTTCCCTCCCAAAAAGTTTTGGCACTAAAGCTCACATGGTTCCTTACTCATCTCCACTACTTATGTCAAGCCTAAATACATGAATTCAATCCATAAATTGCTGAAATTGCATATTCAAAGGTCACATAGTTGAGTTCAAAAATCAATATACATGTGATACTCACGCCTAGGATCAATTTCCATAGTATGCTAATGTGCTCAAAGTTCACACAAAGATCAATATATCATCCAACCCAACACTCTTGACAAGGGTATATAGATCAACATTCAGATATTTTTCATAAAAAATTTTCAAAATTTTCACATAAATACCCTAATGCAAGAAAAAATCTGTATCACAACAAATTTCCACCACATTGGTGCATCATGCAAGTGGTGCACCACTCTCCCCAACTAGATTCATGCATTATCCTCAATGTAACAAAAAAGACATGATATTCAATGAAGGACAGTGGAAAGATAAGTAGGGTTAGAGAACACCTTGCAATTGAGCTTCGACAAAAGCACCAATATCTAAAACTAAGAAAACAATACTATACAACCAAATAAAGTAAGTGACATGAAATAAAAATAACATAAGTAAATAAAAACAACTATACATCAAATGACTTCCTCTTGATAGATTTGTCATGACAAATTTTAGCATGTTCCTTTGAAATATTGGAGTTTTCAAACGTATCCCTCGTAATCTCTTCCAACTCATGAAGCTTTAACTTTCTTTGCTCTCCGGCCATTCTTAAATTGAAGTTCAGGGTTTTGATGGCCCAATAAGTCTTGTGTTCCATTTCGACTTGCAAATGGCAAGCCTTTTGTAGACAAGCCAATAGGGAGACATGCTTAAAATAGTCTTATAGGCTATACGGTAAGCCCATATGGCATCAGTCAGTCTAATTGACCAATCTTTCCTAGTGGGGTTCACCATTTTTTCTAAAATGTTTTTGATCTCCCTATTGGCCAACTCGGTTTGGCCATTTTTTTGTGGGTGGTATGCAGTGGATACTTTGTTTGTAACACCATATTTAAACATTAAATATGCAAATGGCCTATTATAGAAATGGGATCAACCATCACTGATTATTGCACAAGGCATCCCAAACTTCAAGAAAATGTTTTCTTTGAGGAACTTGACTACAACCCGGTGGTCGTTAGTCTTGGTCGGGATAGCCTCCACCCATTTGGACACATAGTCCATTGCCAAGAGAATGTACAGGTAACCAAATTATATAGGAAAAGGGCCCATGAAGTCGATGCCCCAATGGTCGAATATTTCTATCACGAGTACAGGGAGAGGGGCATCATGTTTCTTCGGGTCACATTACCCAAATGTTGGCATCTGTCACATTCTTTACAAAATAAAACATAGTCTATGTTAAGTGAGGGCCAGTAAAAATCTGATTGAAGAATTTTTGCCAAAGTTTTCTTTGCTAAGAAGTAACCACCGCATGCTTGTGAATGGCAAAATGAAAGGATTTCCCGCTGTTCATTTCCTGGAACACATCTCCTCGTGACTTCATTAGGGTAGTACTTGAACAGGTACAAGTTGTCAAAGTAAAAGTACTTCACATATGCCATAAATCATATTCGATCTTCTTGGCTCCAATGAGGTGTTATCTGTCCTATTGCAAGATAGTTACATATATCAGCATACCAATGACACACAGAGTGAATTGAAAGCAATTGTTCGTCAGGGAAAAAGTCTGAGATAGGAAGGTGCTCATCGGCCTCTTGCACCACAAGCTGCGATAAATGATCTGCCACCAAATTTTCAACTCCTTTGTTGTCCTTGATCATCAAGTCGAATTCTTATAGGAGGAGTATCCACCTAATGAGTCTCGGTTTAGCATCCTGCTTAGACAACAAATACTTCAAAGCAGAGTGATCAGTAAAGACAACAATAGGTGAACCTATGATATAAGAATGAAATTTATCTAAAGCAAATACCACCGCTAGCAACTATTTTTCTGTGGTAGTGTAATTCATTTGAGCCTCATTGAGCATTTTGCTAGCGTAGTATATCACATACGGTCTATTTTCTTCCATTTGACCGAGCACTGCGCCAACCGCGAAATCACTCACGTCGCACCTTAGCTCAAAAGGCAGATCTCACCTGGGTGGTTGCATGCTTTTAAGTTTTTTAAAGGATCCCTCACAATCATCCAGCCACTCGAATGGGACCTCCTTAAATAGTAAGTTGGTCAAGGGTCAGGCCAATACACTAAAATTTTTTATGAATCGACGATAAAATCCAGCATGGCCCAAAAATGACCGGATGTCTTTGATAGCTCTTGGCATAGGGAGGTTGGAGATGGCCTCCACCTTGGATTTGTCGACTTCAATACCCCTTGTCGATACTATATGGCCAAGCACAATTCCCTCCGTCACCATAAAGTTGCACTTTTCCAAATTCAAGACTAGATTCTTCTCCTCACATCTAGTTAGAACTTTCTCTAAGTTTTCCAAACATCCATTGAACAAATCCTCAAACACTGAAAATTCATCCATGAAGACCTCCACTATCTTTTCCACCATGTCACCGAAAATCCCCTTTATGCAGCGTTAAAAAGTCCCCGGGACATTACGTAGTCCGAACGGCATGCGGCAGTAGATGAAGGTACCATAGGGGCACGTGAAGGTGGTTTTCTCTTGATCTTCCAATACAATTTCTATCTGATTGTAGCCAGAGTACCCATCTAAAAAATAATAGAATAGGTGCCCTACTACTCTTTCCAACACTTGGTCGAGAAATGGCACAGGGAAGTGGCCTTTTCTTTGTGTAAAGGTTTAGGTTCTGGTAGTCAATGCAAACTCTCCATCCGGTAATCACTCTTGTCGGTATGAGTTCATTCTCATCATTTTCTACCACCATAACTCGAGATTTCTTAGGTATTACTTGCTTGGGCCTAACCCACTTACTATTGGCAAATGAAAAAATGATGCCCACGTCAAGTAGTTTCAACGCCTCATCCCTCACCATCTCCTTCATGATGGGATTCAACTGTCATTGTGGTTGTTAGGAAGGTTTGGCATCATTCTCAAGATAAATACAATGGCTGCAAATAAGAGGACTTATTCCCTTGATATCTGCAATGTTCCACCCAATTGCTCATTTATGCCTTGTCAATACCTCCAAAAGTTCTTCTTCTTGTTCCTCATTCAATGTTGTGCTAATAACCACCGAAAAATGTTTCACCTTCCCCAACATAAGAATATTTCAAATGGGAAGGTAGTGGCTTCAATTCCAAATTGGGCTTTTGCTCATTTGAAGGAAATATTTTCTTTTCTTGATGGGGTAACTCCTCGAATGTAGGGATCCACCTTTCTACCCCTTTCAAATCTTCTACCCCCTCTTGCTCATCAAAATTTTCAAGATCAACAACTCCTTCTTCCTTGAAATTTAACATCCCCTCAAGCTCCAAGTGTTCTTTAACCAAAGTGTTGATTCTATTAACCTCACTTACTTCCTTATCATCACCCGATTGCTTTGCCAAGTTGAATACATTGAGCTCCATTGTCATATTCCCAAATGCTAGCTTCATGAGACCATTCTTGTAATTTATCACGACATTAGATGTAGCAAGGAAGGGTTCCAAGTATTACGGGGATTTGAGAGCTAAGGTTTGTAACAGGGTGTGTATTAAGTACAATAAAATTGACAGGGAAGTAAAATTTATCAATTTGAACTAAGACATCCTCAACTACTCTCCTTGGTGTTTGGGTACTACGGTCCGCCAATTGAAGCATGATTGAGGTGGGATTCAACTCCTAAAGATGAAGTTGTTGATACACCGAGTAAAGAAGAAGGTTCACACTTGCCCCCAAATCGAGGAGCGATTGCTCCACTCGACAATTTCCAATGGTGATGGCAATGGTTGGACAGCCGGGGTCTTTGAATTTCGGAGGAGTGTTGGTCCTCAATATTGAGCTTACTTGCTCGGTGAGAAATGCTTTCTTGTGGACATTCAGTTTCCTTTTCATCGTGCATAAGTCCATTAAAATATTAGCACATGATGGAATTTGCTTGATGGCGTTGAGGAGTGGAATATTAATCTTTACCTGCTTAAACATTTCTAAAAAATCAGCATAATTAGCCACCATGACAGGTGGCTTCAAACAACTAAGGAACGGGGCAGGCATGGGAGGTACAAGCACACTTTCATCAATCAATTTTTCTTTCTCAACTACCTTTATTTATTTCTTTTCACTCACATCACCCTCATCGGTGTTGCACATCATGTCAATGAATTGTCTATGGATTGGTGTGATTCCTTCGCATAAGAGACTTACCAGTTGCCATGATTCAAAGCTATGATGTGGTATGGATTGTATCAACTGATTATAGCAATCTTAGTATTGATAAAATTGCTCATTGGGCTTCTCAGAAAAATTTTAAATTTCTTTTTTTAAAGCAGTGGTTCTATGAACCGAAAAAAATTTGTTTAAAAATTCAGAAAGCATTTGAGCCCAAGAGGTAATGGATCGAGGTTGCAAGGCATACAACCATGATTTGTCTTAATCACCGAGGGAGAAAGGAAAAAATTTCAATCGAGCTATGTCCTCCATAGCATAGTTAGCATTGAAGGTTGCAACTATATCCTCAAACTCCCTTATGTGCAAGTAGGGGTTTTCCTTTTCAACCCCATGGAATGTAGGAAGTAGTTGCAACATCCCAGGCTTAACTTGGAAGAGACGAGCATAGACTGGTAAGTGGATGCATGATGTTGTGGTGTTATAGGTTGGTTGAAGGAAATCCATCATAGACCTCGTCGAAGGGTCCATTTAGATGTTATTCCCTTCATTTACAACAGGGGGAAATTACATCTGTGGATTAGGCATTCTAGGTTTAAGCACTCCCCCACCCCTTTGAACATTTGGCATTCTAGGTTCAGGTACTCCCTCACCCCTTTGAACATTTGGCTTGGCACCAAGATTATCAAAATTATCACCCGCATCCTCAGGTGGATTTTGGTCAATATTCATGTCGGGGTCTAAGTGTTGTCTAACCAATTGGTTTTGATCGTCCCTTCCCCATATGCAGTAAACAATCTACAAATCAAATTATACAAAAATAAGGATATATACATGGAACAACGTACCTCAGCACATGATGAAGATCACGGGACTTACCTCCGTTGTCCGAAAATCACCTTCTCGATTCAACACTTGCATTACCCGGCAACGGGGCCAAAAAATGCTTGATCCTTTTCCTTGTTGTTCCTAACCTAACACCATCCCTCAATGTATGTGTGATGTGTGTGCAAAAATGGGAGGGGAGTGTCACACTCCCTTGGAATGGTGTCAAAAGAAAGGGCAAGGAACAAGGAAAATAGAAATGTGAAATATGATGTGTGTGTACAAAAATGCTCCCCAAGCATAAGGAGACTTTTAAGGATCGTATTTTACTTGGAAGTATTTCAAGGTCATTTCCTTGGAGAAGGATGTGAATCGTTTTGAAAGTTATTTATGTGGAAAGAAAGTGTAATATCCTTTGTAGTTGAAAGTGGTTTGTGAGGTGTTTTGTTATGAATATGAAGTGGGAAACAAGTATTGGCTAATCACAAAGGTTCACTCAAAAGGGAATGCCAGGCCAACTCAAGCCTTCCTTCAATGGTGTTTAGAAGTACGATTGATTCGTGGGAAGCTCAAGACTAAAATGGAGGGGAGGATTCGAGCATCCACTGTGACAATGCCTATGGTGTATCAAGAACTCACAACCATGCCCTCATCGCAACCCACTCAAACTGAGCCGTCATACACCAAGAGGAGGAACACAAAGAGTTGGAATGACATACCCAAGTGGAGGTTTTCCTTGGATTAGCCAACTAAAGAGTTTCGTTATTTTTACTGGTTTTCTGATTTCTTCAACTCCTGAGCTTTCTTCTAGCAACTCTTTCATCCTCATTCACCCCAACTCATTTGAGAAGGCCTTAAGAAGCATCATTTGACATCTTTTATCTGCAATCACCAAATATCTTTGTTAATAGCTCAAGTAGCGTAATTCCAATCATTTAATCCCCAAAAGCAAGCGAAAATGGAATGATTAGCACATGAAATATGCAATGTTTTTATGCTAAAAAATTTTCGAGTGAGCAGATGCGTTTCTTACTCCGTACGGGTTTGAATTTTTTGTACCACTCGTGGCGGGGTTGGTGCTTTGCGAGGGCCAAACCACCATTCGCTTATGGGTATCGAGGTTGAGGGTTAGTATACTATTCTTGGATTGGATTTATCACTACCAATGCGTTAGTATACGCCCATCCTAAAAGTTGGATATCCTTGCGAGGAATGGGTGTGAGTGGGTGGGCCAGGATATTCTTGATGTGTTTATTCATGTGATATCATAAATCATACATGAGATACAAGTTGTGTTTTGATATACATTGTGGGCTATTGTTGATTGTGCAAATGGTTGGTTATGGTTTATTGTAGAAATGAGTTTATGGTGGAATCAGTTTGTTGTGAAATTGGTTATTGTGGAAATGGTAACTTCTTAGAAATTGTTATTGTTGGGAATTGGTTTTACTTTTTTATTTAATTATTGCTATTGTTTAAACTTGAGATCCATTGAAATGTCCCTATTTTTCTTCAAAAGCTATATATGGTATTTGTAAAATGAGACCGACCGTTTTATATGCTTTTGAAACGTTGTTCAAGTTTGGGAGGATTTTCCTATAGAGCTTAGTGCTCACCCCCTACAAACAATATCTTTTTCATAATATGGTTTAGAGGAGGAGCTTAGAGTTGATGAGCCAACACATTGGGAAGCTCCAATAGATGGGAATGTGGATCCCGAGGTTGACATTTAGAGCTATATTCTCTTATGTTTTATACAAGGAAATTCATTTTGAGACAATGTGAAGTCTAATATTTTTTTGTTATTCCGCTGCAAGATTATAGTTATTTTTTGGGTTGTAATTGTCATAGCTGGGCATATTCTTTTGGATGATGTTGTATATATTGTGGGTGGTAAATGAAATTCTCTTTAGTTATGAATTCATTTAGTTACTCTCATGATGTGAATGGTTTTTAAATAGTAATGTCATTTAAGGGGGATTTTGGGGCGTTACAGTTTACCCCTTACTAAAGGGTATAAATTACTGCTCACACTCCATTACTATATACAAGCAAGAAGTGTGGGTAATTTTCATTACAACAGTAAAAAGAATATAGACATTGACACTTCTTTCGCAAGGAATAATTGAAGTACAACTACCCTTAATATTAGTTAAGACACAATGGTGGTGGCAGTTTGGTTATCCAAGGAGAAGGACATAATAGAAATGTAGAAATACAGAGTTTTAGCTGGAGAGTTGGACAGACCGGATCTTTGAATTCTCTTTATGACTTTCTCTCTTTCTCCCTTCTTTCTCTCCCTTTCTCTCTTTTCTCTTTATTTCTCTCCTCTCCCAACCCAGCTCATCTAAAGATGAAGGAGGCACCCCTATATATAGGCAGCCAGGAAGTAGGAGGTGGATGGATAAGCTCAAACCACCTAAAGGACCCGTTTGGACGCCACCACCACTGTCCGAACGGTGGTGGTTTGCTAGATTGTGATGTTGATCCTTTTTGTTGTGTTGGCTATTCCTTGGTCATTTTACACTTTCCTCCCTTGTTGTTTCAAACTTTGATATATTATTCTTCATATTTTTTGGCAATTATCTATAAAACTCTGAAAATTCAAATAGTTTACATACAAAACCCTAGCTTACACACAAACCCTAATTTATAGTTTTTAACCAATTTATCGTATATAATGTAATTATTTAGCTATATTAATTATATACTAGTTAGGGTTAATCACATTCCCCAATTTGAACTTCACTAGTCCCTAGTAAACAAAGTAAAATCATTTTCGTAGATTCTTTCACGATTGAATCCTTAGTTTCTAGGAAGAACTTGAGCTTTGATATTGAATCTACCCTTAACTCTCTTATTTTTCCCTTCCTTTCTTCCTCTATAATGCTTCTATGGTTCCAAGAGGTGTGGGAGTGAGAGTGGAGTGAAAGAAATGAGGGAAAATGGGATGAAAATGGGGTTTAAAACACCTCAGCCCCGGAATTCAATGTTTACAGCATGTTTTGGTTTTCTCCAAAAGTACGATTTTGCCACTAAGAATCTCCAATTTGATCCATATGACTATCCTAAGGTTTTTCGACATTCTGGCTTCATTTTTAATGTTATTTTAACCTAAAAACATTTATTTTTATGATTTATCTCAAAACCAAAGTCAACGTACACCCGAAACACTAAAGTTTCTATTTTACCCATCCGAACAGGCTATTAATGAAGTTTTGCGTTGTTTGCAAATAAAAGGTGATAAAGGGTGATTCTTAAATACTTTTATACTTATTTGAAGCCTAAATGTACTAATTATTCTTATATTTTGATTTAGGATGCAAATGGAGACGTTAAATGCAAAAGGAAGGAAATTGGACTGTTTTGACATCGCTTCATTATCTAGGCATAACTCTCTCATCCGAGCTCCGATTGAGATGATTCAAGATGATATGGAATGGTAAGAAAGAGCTCTAAACCTTTCATGGTTTGCGTTTTGAGAGATATTTACTTCATCAAGGTCTAAATCGGGCTTGAAGTTGCAGCCAGTGCACTGTTCAAGCTAATTAGGATGTTTTGACATCACTTCGTTATCTGGGCGGAACTCTCTCATCTGAGCTCCGATTGAGATGATTCAAGATGCTATTGAATACTAACAAAGAGCTCTACAACTTTCATGTTTTGAGTGTGAGAGATATTGACTGCTTCAAGGTCGAAATCACGCTTGAAGTTGCAGCTAGTGCACTATTCATATGCACTGTTCACGTCATGTTTCATCCCTTGTTAATTTCCAATCCATTCCTAAGCCAACCAAATCCATCCCAAACCTCTCCAACACATATTTCTACACCAAAAATATTTAATACAAGTTTTAGGAACTAAAATTTCATATTTTTCACTTATTAAAACCAAATTTTAACTATTATTTCCACTAACATTTTAAATCTCTACTTTTCCAATCTACCAAATTCAAACACACATCACTACACATATCCACATTTTTACCACAATTATTTACTATATATCTATATACATATATAAAAAAAAATGCGGGGTGTTACAATCCACCCCCCTTAAAGAAAGTTTCATCCTCGAAACTTACCTCAAGTAGCAAACACATATGGATACTTCTCCCGCATTTCTTGCTCCGGTTCCCATGTAGCTTCCTCCACTCCATGGTGTTGCCACAAAACCTTCACCAATCTGATAACTTTGTTACGAAGCACTTTTTCCTGGGCGTCGAGAATTTCTACCAGTTGTTCTTCATAGGTTGCTTCGTCTTGAATTTCAATCTCCTCCAAGTTCACAACTGCAGTTACATCCGAGTGACACCTTCTCAACATGGACACATGGAACACATCATGTACTCTAGATAGCTAGGCTGATAGTTGAAGTTGATATGCCGCCTTGCCTACCGCTTTGATTATCTCAAACGATCCGGTATATCTTGGCGCTAACTTCCCTTTCTTGTCGAATCAAAACACGCCCTTACACCTTGAGAAATATGTAGTCTCCCACCTTGAATTCTAATGGTCTTCATCTGTGGTCCACATAGCTCTTCTGTCTACTTTGCGCCATCCGTAGCCTCTCTCGGATGAGTTGAATCTTTTTCGTAGTTTCTCGAACAATGTCCGGTCCAAACAAACTACTCTCGTCGGCTTCTAACCAACACATCAGTGATCGGCATGGTCTTCCATACAATGTTTCATACGGTGTCATCCTAATACTTTCCTGATAGTTGTTGTTGTAAGCAAATTCCACCAATGGTAAGTGGTCGCTCCAACTCCCCTTGAAGTCCAATGCGCAAATGCGTAATATATCCTCCACAATATGTATCACCCTCTCGGATTGGCCATCCGTTTGGGGATGAAAAGTTGTACTGAAGTGTAACTCCGTCCCCATCGCTTGTTGTAGAGTCTGCCAGAATCTCGCTGCAAACCTAGAGTCACTATCCGACACAATCGAGAGCGAAACGCCGTGTCACCTCACTATCTCATAGATATACAGCTGGCTCAAAGACTCAAATGTATCCATGGTCTTCATACCCAAAAAGTGAGCGGACTTTGTGAGTCTATTCACAATGACCCACACTGCATTATGCTCGCGCGACATCTGTGGTAAACCCGACACGAAGTCCATGGTGATGTGATCCCCCTTCCACTCTAGAATAGGCAAAGACTGTAGGACTCCTTCTGGCCTTTGATGCTCAATCTTCACCTACTGGCACACCGCACATTTTGCCACATACTTGGCCATATCTCGCTTCATTCCCCTCCACCAATATTGACGTTTCATGTCCCTATACATCTTTGTGCTACCAGGGTGGATAACAAACTTGGAGCGATGACACTCTCCCAGTATCTCCCCCTTTAGAGACGAATCATCAGGAATACATAGCTTCTCCCCATATCTCAACTCTCCATTCTTCCAAGATCATCCTTCAATCGCTTCTCCATTCTCCAATCAGGCTCTAATCCAATCGAGTTTCGAATCTAGGCATTGCAACTCCACTACCCGTCACCGAAGCGTCGGTTGAGCTACAAGGTCGAATAGATATGGTTGATACTCCGGTCCATCCACCCATAGATTGTACTCCTCCAATGCATCAATCATTTTCCACCTATTTACTGCAAGAAAATTGATTTCACCTTGAGAGTTCCTGCTAAGAGCGTCGGCAGCTACATTGGCCTTCCCTAGATGGTAGTTGAGTGTGAACCCATAATCTTTCAAGTACTCAATCCACCTTCTCTGCCAGAGATTCAAGTCTTTCTGTGTGAAGATATACTTGAGGCTTTTATGGTTCGAGAACACTTGAAATTTCTCCCCGTATAAATAACATCTCCACAACTTAAAAACAAACACCACCGCAGCTAGCTCCAAGTTGTGTGTGGGATAATTTTGCTCATGCACCTTGAGTTGCCTCGAGCCATAAGCCACTACCTTCCCTCCTTGCATTAGAATGCATCCCAAGCCTTGCAGTGAAGCATCGGTGTAGACATCGTAGCCTTCCCCACTGCTCGAAAAATGAGGATAGGTGTCGTCGTCAACTTCTCCTTCAAGGTGCGAAAAGCTAGTTCACACGCTTGAGTCCACAAAAATTTCTCCCCCTTCTTTGTAAGGCGAGTCATCGGCATCGCAAGCTTGGAGAACCCTTCCACAAACCTACAATAATAGTTGGCTAACCCCAAGAAACTCCGTACTTCCGTTACGCTCTTTGGTGGTTCCCATTTCATCATCGCCTCAATCTTTGTGGGACTAACCGCTACTCCTTGCTCGGACACAACATGGCCAAAGAACTTCACTTCCTTCATCTAAAACTCACACTTGCTCATCTTTGAATATAATGTATGTTCTCTCAATGTTTGTAGCAGAATAGAGAGAAGACGAGCACGTTCCTCTTGAGTCCGTGAGTAAATCAATATGTCATAAATAAACACAATGACCCTAATCCTAAAGCTCTAGAGGTGATTCCATAACCTACAACTCCCATGTAAGACCTAAAGCCTAAGCTTTGATACCAACTTTGTAACACCCCAAAACATACCCTAGGCGGCATTACATTCTAAACCATTCATACCACGAGAGCACTAATACAATCCCTTAAGAAACAAAACTTCATTTGTCATCCACGAATATTTACAACATTATCCAAAAGAATAAGCTCAAGTCATGGCTATTACAACTCAAAAATTAATTAAAGAATCGCAGCGGAATAAACAAAAGAAGCTAGACTACACAATGTTCTAAAAGAATGTCCTATTTTAGAACAAAAGCAAAGGAGGTCGCTCCATGCGTCCACCTCGAAATCCATACTCCCATCCAGTGGAGTCTCCCAAGTAGCGGGCTCCTTGACCCTTACGTCCTCCTCCTCCAGTGGGTAATTTGAAAAATGTTAGCGATAGGGGGTGAGCACGAAGCTTTGTAGAAAAATTCTCTCAAACCCATACAAGGTTTAGAAAAACATTTAAAACGGTCAGTCTCAATTTTAACATAACATAGATACATAATTTGAAATAAAATAGTGACACTTAAAAAGGATCTCAAGTTTATTTAAAAATATTACTTAAATGAATAAATGAGCACCACATACAATTAATAACCATTAATTGTCATAACTAATTCCCAACAATTCTTTCGGTAGGTGGCATACTTTGTGGTAACCTCCACCCCCCTTTAGGTCACCTTTGATTCTCAAGCATCCTTACCGGGAACCTCTTGAGAATGGATGAGCATCTTTACATGGAACCTCTCACCAATCACTACATTGTTTTCCAAGCATCCTTACCGGGAACCTCTTAGGAAGGGGTGAGCATCCTTACAAGGAACCTATCACTCATGTGCATCACAAACAACCCAACCAACCATATAATTCCAACATTTATCTCAATTTACAAGCATCTATCCAAAATCCCCAAAATATACCATGTAACAATTCCACAACTAACTAAGAAAATACATGAGATCACAATAACATCATTTTTCTACCCAACAGAAAGCACTAAGGTTTCGAAATTCATAATAAAGAAAGCATTTAGGAAGGAAATACATCACTCTCCAAAAATTAGGGTTTTAAAACTAGAAAGGAGATTTCATGGGTATTAAACCCTACTTTGTTCAAAACATGTAATCCTTGCAAAAAGCCTAAGAGAGGATGATTCCATAGCATATATATATAACATTGATAGCCAAAACATACATATATAAATACCATAGCCTCAATGCAAGTGATTGAGAGAAAACCCCTACATTGAATCCTTAGTTTGTAGGAAGAACTTGAGCTTTGATATTGAATCTACCCTTAAATCTCTTATTTTTCCCTTCCTTTCTTCATCTCTAATGCTCTATAGGGTTCCAAGAGATGTGTGGTGAGAGTGGAGTGAAAGAAATGAGGGAAAATGGGCTTTAAAACACCTCAGCCCCGAAATTCACTGTTCACAGCTTGTTTTGGTTTTCTCCAAAATTACGATTTTGCCATTAAGAATCTCCAATTTGATCCATATGACTACCCTAAGGTTTTTCAACATTCCAAATTCATTTTTAATGTTATTTTAACCTAAAAATGTTTATTTTTATGATTTATCTCAAAACCAAAGTCAACGTACACCCGAAATACTAAAGTTTATACTTTACCCATCCGAACCAGCTATTAATGAAGTTTTGCATTGTTTGCAAAAACAAAGTGATAAAGGATGCTTCTTAAAGCATTTTATACTTATTTGAAGCCTAAATGTACTTATTATTCTTATATTTTGATTTAGGATGCAATGGAGACGTTAAATGTAAAACGAAGCTAATTGGACTATTTTGACATCGGTTCGTTATCTGGGCATAACTCTCTCACCCGAGCTCCGATCGAGATGATTCAAGATGATATGGAATGCTAAAAAATAGATATACAACTTTCATGGTTTGAGTGTGAGAGATATTGACTGCATTAAGGTCCTTTTTCATCCCTTTTTCATTTCCAATCCATTCCTAAGCCAACCAAATCCATCCCAAACCTCTCCAACACATATTTCTACACCAAACCTATTTAATACAAGTTTTAGGACCTAAAATTTCATATTTTCACTTATTAAAACCAAATTTCAACTATTATTTCCACTAACATTTTAAATCTCTATGTTTTCAATCTACCAAATTAAAACACACATCACTACACATATCCACATTTTTACCACAATTATTTACTATATTTCTATATACATATATAAAAGAAAATACGGGGAGTTATATTTCTGGATCAATAACACCTGTGACACAGTTAACTTCACCTCTCACGTATCTTGTTAACTTAGGGGTGGAATAATATGGTGCCTTAGGATAATCCTTACTCTGCCCGTACCTAATCCACTAGAGACGATCTGACGCTTGACTTGAAATTGGTTCCGCACACTGATTATATTGTCTCAAATGTTATAAATGACCACATCTTACACAACCACTGAGACGCTTTGATCATCGACATTTAGCAAATGTACTTTTTCCACATAGGGATCTTACTTGACTTTCATAAATTCTTAAATTTCTAACGCTTTTAGCTTTTTGCATGATCAATGCATGTATATCTTTTAAAAATTGACGCAATAAAATTAAACTTATTTCACAAAATTGTAAAAATGCCTCAAAATTTATTAGAAATTGACTCACTATCTAATTTTTTAACGTCAGGCAGTCACAAAGACCAACAATTTTATAAAGATCATAAAAATCCTAAGTAGATATAAGTAAATTTTTCACATAAATAAATTCACACACTCTCCTCCCAACTTAGATTAAACATTATTTGTAATGTATAAAATAGTGATAATTAAAATTGATAATAAAAATCAGCAATTTGTTGTCATCCCATGATTAGGAAATCTGGTTTTCACTCAGGAGTTTTAATTTTTGAAATAAATAACAACAATTAGTATTATTTTTTTTATAATCAAGCAATGATATATGTTTTCAAAGCACATAAACTGGATTAAACAGTTGTACAAAAATTATATATTGAGAAAATCCATCATAATATGGTTTAAGCCTTTGATCGTTTACTCTAAAAACATTTCTAGTTAACGGTTTCTCGATTTCAATTGCTCCTTAGTCAAAAACTTGCTTGACAATACAAGGACTTGTCCATCTAGATCTTAATTTTTTCGAAAATAAACAAAGTTTTGCATTATATTGTGACACCCCTAAAATTGGAGGTCTTTAGTTTACGGTTCACCACCCGTCAACCCGCGGAAAGACCCGTGAGTACCGCACCTTCCGACATCACACTAATAATATCCCTTTATCCGGGATTGGAACTCACACATGTAACCCGTGTTCCTTTAATTATTTAATCCAACCGCGGTTCAAGGTACCACGATTCATGCCTCTTTATTGTCCAATTAAAACATTTGAACTAAGGGAATCAAAGGTCGAGAGCATAGCACTTTAGTTTTAAAATTTCAAATTTTTGGAAATAGAACCGGTGCGGTTTGCCTTCTGGACAGGCTGTACCAGTACTCTTTGACTAGTTTTGCCTGTCACGCTCATTTCCGGTTTCCAATCCATTCCAAAACCTATTTTTCCCATCCAAAACATACTTAACAATGTTTTTCACATAATGTCTAATATATACAAAATCTATTACAAACCATTCCATACATTTATATGTCAAATGGAATTTAACCAAAACTTTTTACACAAAAACTCGGTTCAAAAGCCACAACCCATCTCTTCTTCATCTTTGAGGCCCCAAGTGAGAGCCCTTCGCCAATGTGCCACCCGCATCTGAAGTATTTTCCCGTATAGGGTGAGCCCTCCTCCGCTCTGCAAAGCTGAGCTTTTCGATTCACTCCCCCTATGTGGTCGGCCTTCTAGCTCCCGCCCTTTACCTTAACCCCATGTCAGGCCATGAGTATACAACCAACCCTTCTTAGCCCCCGCCATCAGTGTTACACATCCAATGATTATTTAAAATCTATGGGTCTTTCTTGGGGTGGGTATTTATGGACTTCCACGAACAGTTCTGTGTACACCGACACACTTTATGGGCTCTTATACCAACGGAAGTGCGTATCCGAATCATCGCGCCTCTCACCCGAGAGATTCTTTAGCCCTTCTCACTAACCCTAAACGAGTCGCACGGTGGAGCCCACCCATCATCCATACAACCGTGTGACTCGTTCGGATCTTTGATCCAACTTTCCTGAGCCCACCCATCATCCACCTATGTGGTGTTTGATGTCAATCATGCATATGGATGCGATTCCTCCGTGCAATTGCAATGCAATGCACCATTGCTATAATAATGTCAAGCCCCATATGTAATGAATGTCATATGTGCAACTTGAAACACATATATTCACATCTCATGCATATACTTTTCACTTTCATCACAATGTCAATACATCTGTTAGCATACATCAACATTTTTATAACCAACAAAACATCACAAGCATATTATTTCCTCAAACATTCCAATAGCACAATTTATTCACAAAGGCATAATCTAAACACATAACAAGCCCAAACATTACCCATTTCCATGGGATTTCATAAGCAATTGCTACAATCCATTCCAATCTAGGAATTTACTTTAAAATCATTTCTATACTCATTTTCATACCCATTTTATCAATTTCACAAAATAGGTAAGTGATATACCATTTAATCAACCTACCCATTACATATAAACATGATAGGTTGTAAAATAAACCCAAGTAGGAAGAAACCCTACCTCTTGAAGCGTAAAAAACACGTAGGGAAGTGCAAAGACTTCAACTCGAACTCTAATCCAAGCCTTCCCAAAATTTCATTTTTCAACCTTGGGTGAAAACTCCCATTTTTGGTATGTAGGCGTACCCCTCGATAAGGAGACCAACTTTAAATCTTGGGCCGAGTGGTTTTGAGCGACAGAATGTCGTAGATCGTAGAGAGGTGGACTTATTCTCTCTCTTCCCTCTCTTCCCTCTCTTCTATATCGGGTAATGGCTGAACACTTTGGGGAAGAAAAATATGATTTTCTTCCCCTTTTTATAGTCCTCCAATGCTTGGTTCACAATGCACCACACGACCCTCTTTTCCCGGGTCCGTTTTTTCCCCGCAACGACTAAATTTCATCCCAGTTCAAGTTTAAAATATTTTATTTTAACTTGCCTTAAATTATTTTCTAAATTTTGAAATTTTATTAAAAATTTTATTTTTTGGGTCACTCGAAACTTGACCGCCTCGTAAAATGTGAAAAATATGACTATCGCATAATTCAACGAAAATTAACAGGGTCACTAGATTTTGCCAGACGAATCCAACAATGAGGTCTATTTTGTTATCGGAGTTCTAGAAAAATTCAGGTTTCTAACCCGTACTATAGCGATAAATTATAATTTTGCCCTTTTTCATACAAATTTTAAATTTACCAAGGTTTTACAATACAATAGAACTTTTTAATAAGCTTCAAAAGATTTTCACCTGATATTTTTATCATGAAAATTTTAGGTTCTAGACTTAGAAATTTTAGCATTTTCATATGCTGAATTTCTTAACTCTTTCGATTCATTAATTTGAAGTTTACGAGTTATTCTAAATCTATCAATTTCAAAATTTATCATTTTGATTGTCCAATATGCTCGATGTTCTAATTCTACAGGCAAGTGATATGGTTTACGATAAACTAATTGATAAGAAGACATTCTTAAAGTAGTTTTATATGCAGTACGGTAAGCCCAAAGCACATCAGTTAATCTTAAGGACCAATCTTTACGAACTGGATTTGCTTTTTTTATAAGATATACTATTTCTGCCTATTAGCTAATTCAGCTTGTCCACTTGTATGTGAATGATATGGAGTAAATATTTTATGTGAAATCGAATATTTTCTCATAAGTTTTTTAAAAAATTTATTACAAAAATGTAATCCACCATCACTAATAATAGTCCGAGGAATTCCAAATCTAGACAACAAATTTTCGTTTAAAAATTTGACCACAATTTAGTGATCATTATTTATATATGGAATTGCCTCTACCCATTTAGAGACATAATCGACTACAACCAAAATGTACAGATAACCAAAAGATTGGTGAAATGGACCCATAAAATCACTGCCCCAACAATAGAAAATTTCAACAATCAAAATAAGTTTTAAAGACATCATATTTATTTTTGAAATGTTTCCTCCTCTTTGACATTTATCACAATTTAAACAAAAGATATGAACATTTTTAAAAAGAGTTGGCCAATAAAATCCACACTGCAAAATTTTAGTAGCGGTTTTCTTTGAAGCAAAATGACCTCCGCAAGCTTCAGAGTGCCAAAACTGAATTACCTAACCTATTTTATGTTTAGGTACACAACATCTTATAATTTGATATTTATAGTATTTAAATAAATAAGGATCTTCCCATAAAAAATTACGTACCTCGCTTAGAAACTTATTTATATCAGACCATGTATAATGAGAAGAAATAATACCAATGGCTAAATAACTAGATATATCTGCATACCACGGTACTTCTATTACTGCAAACAGTTGTTCATCTAGAGATATTTCTCTATCGGAGTTGATTCTTCCTTTATTTCATAATTTAGTCTTGACAAGTGATATGTTATCACATTCTCTATTCATTTCTTATCTTTAATGATAATATCAAATTCTTGAAGGAGTAAAATCCAACGTAAGAGACGTTGTTTCGCATCTTTCTTACTAAGTAAATATTTTAAAGCGGCATGATCCGTAAATACAATAATTGATGATCCAACAAAATATGAACGGAATTTATCTAATGCAAACAAAATAGCAAGTAGTTCTTTTTCTGTAGTTGAATAATTCATTTGTGCATCATTCAGAGTTTTGCTTGCATAGCAAATAACGTAAGGTTTTTTATATTTTATTTAACCTAATACGGCTCATATTGCATAATCACTTGCATCACACAATAATTCAAAAGGTAAAGACCAATCAGGAGGTTGTATAATAGGTGCAGAAATAAGCATGCTTTTTAATTTATCAAATGCTAATTGACATGCTTCATTCCATTCAAATAATGCATCATCACATAAAAGATTACATATAGGTCTATATATTGAACTAAAAATTTTAATAAATCTTCTATAAAATCCTGCATGACCTAAAAAAGAGCGAACATCTTTTATAGTTTTTAGACATAGAAGATTAGCTATTAAATCGATTTTAGATTTATCAACTTTCGATCCCTTTTTTAGACACTAGATGACCTAAAACAATACCTTATGTAACCATAAAATGTCATGTTTCCCAATTTAATACATGGTTTGTTTCTTCACATCGAATACTTTTTAAAGATTTTATAAGCATAAATGAAATGAATCACCATATACTGAAAAATCGTTCATAAAAACTTTTAGATATCGTTCTACCATATCACTAAATATACTTAACATACAATGATGACAGGTAGCTGGAGCACTACATAATCCAAAAGGCATCCTTTTATATGCAAAAGTACCAAAAGGACATGTAAATGTAGTTTTTTCTTGATCATTTATTACAATTTCAATTTGATTATAACCATAATTTTCGTCTAAAAAACAATAGTATGCATGACCATCTATTCTTTCTAGTACTTGATATTGGAAAGACAATGGAAACTGATATTTTCTGGTGAGGGAATTTAGCTTTCGATAGTCAATACACACATGCCAACCTGTGACTGTACGCATAGGGACTAATTTATTCTCTTAATTTTTTATTACAGTGATACCAGACTTCTTAGGGACTACCTATGTACGACTTACCCATTTCCTATCAGATATAGAATAAATAATATTTGCATCCAATAGTTTAAGTACTTAATTGTGAACTGCCTCTTTCAGGTATGGATTTAATCTTCTTTGCATTTGACCAGATGGTTTAACATTTTCTTCTAAATATACACAATGAGTACATAGAAGTGGGTTTATACCTTTATATTTGATATTGTCCATCCAATAACACCTTGGTGATCTTTCAATACTTTTGTCAATTTTTGTTCTTGAATTTTAGATAAATTCGATGGTATGATTACGGGATGAATTTTATTTTTTTGAAAAAAACATATTTCAAATTAGTTGGAAGTGGTTTTAAATTTGGCTTAAAAAATTTGACGTTAGATTATATAGATTTAGAAAACAAATTTTCACATTTTTGTTTTTCTATATTTTCAGAGTCATCATTGAATACAGACTATATAATTATTTTTTTAGAAAAATCTCTTCAAACAAACTGAGTTAACGACTCAACACAATTTATTTTGTGCACTTCATCTTCTTCTCCAGGTTGTTTTGTAATGTTAAAAACATTTAATTCCAAGGTCATGTTTCCAAATGAAAGTTTCATAACCCCATTTCTACAATTTATCAACGCATTTGATGTAGCTTGAAATTGTCGACCCAAAAATAATAGGTATGTATGCAGATGCATGAAAATTGGTTGTGTATCTAAAACGATAAAATCTACTAAGAAATAGAATTGATCAACTTGAATAATAACATCTTCCACAATTCCTCGTGGAGTTTTTATCAATCGGTCTGCTAATTATAGTGTAACATTAGTAGGGTTCAGCTCACTTAATCCTAATTGTGTATACAACTAATATGACAAAATATTACAACTGGCTCTAAAGTCTAGCGGAGCTTGTTCAATTCAAAAATTTTCAATGATGCATGAGACTGTAAGACTTTAAAATTTTAGCATAAGCTGGAACTCATTTATTTGCATCTAACAATCAAATGTTAATCTTAACCTGTTTAAATAGCTCAAAAAATTTAGATTTATCTTTTTCAGATGAAGACTTTTTGACTCTTTGACGAAAAGGTAAAGGAATAGGACATAGATGATCTTCTTCAATTTGTATTTCTGATTGCTTTTCGGCTGAAGGTTCAGGTTCAGGTTTTTAATTAATCATGAGAAAAGCAAGAGTAGTCAGAAAAATTGAAATCCGAGAAGCACAAGCAAAATCATTGTGTGGTAGAAGTACTTTTGCTAAACGTCGTCGTGCCAAACGGCTGGGTGCTTGTAAACAATTTGGCAGGTGTTTTCACATGAAAAAATACAATCAGTGTTCTGAACCAATTTTGAGTCGTGCAACCGATCGATTAAACTGGATAGTGTATGGGCAGAGTAAAAATTTTCCTGACACGCATCTTATACCAATCCGGTACTTACACGTTATGTGCGATAAGAAGTGAGAAGGGTCACTAATAATGACATAGGCACAAGCGATTACTCGGATTAAATTTTAACTAATAATGACAAAGCTGTGAAAAAATGTATTTTTGGGGATGAAGGTTAATGGTCCAATTTTTTTTTTTTTTTAAATATTTGTTTATGTACAAAGTCTTTTTGTTGAAATAAAGATATGGGTTGAGTAAGGATTGTCCTAAAATGCCAACCTATAGCGTGGGTAGGGACTTATCCTGAGACGTCATAGTTTTTCAAGTTCAATGTGTGCATTTAGTCTTTTTTTTTTCAATTTTCATAGATAAATGTGTATGTAAATAGCTTTGATTTTTATTTGAGTGAAAAAAAAAACAAAACAAAAAGCTGCATTTCCTTGAAAAATGGTATTTTCTCTATGCTTAAATGTCAAATGCACATTGGTATTTGTTAATCTTAAGGTACAGAATGACCAAAATCGAAAATAGAATTATAATATAACCGACATTCTTTTGAAACCTGACATAACCAGTGGAGATAACGAAGAATACCATGGTAAATTTTTGAACCTTGCGATGCTTTCTGAGAGACAATCAACATTTACTCAAATAAGTTCTTTCACTTTCAATTGTTGAATAATCTCATTAAACTTGCTTTGATTAAATGCAACTAAAGTAATCTATTGACATATCCCACAGGGAACCTTTGCATGCGACACATACATAGGCACATGCTTGAGAAAGGATTTTAGGCCATCTTTGAGTTGATTTTGAGTCTTAGCCATTGCTTCTACGAAATTATATCCCTAGTTAGCCATGTTTGAGCCTTCAATGAATGATGATTTTTTTTTTTCGAAAAGACCCATATGATAACCGAGTCACAAGAAAATACACTTAACATACCTTGCTATCCAATTTTTCTTGCACCCTCTTATAAATCGGTATGACATAGAAAGGCAAGAAAAACAGAAAAGAAGATGGTGGCTACTGTTCAATGAAGAACGGTGGAAACAACAAAAAAAAAAAATAGGGAATTGCCAAGAAAGTGAAAAATAAAAAAAAATGAAAGAAAGAAATTCCATTTCTAGGCAAAAGATCGAAAAGCCATAAAGAGGTATGCTACACTACATTAAAAATGAGATAGCTTTTGAATACCATTAACGTCATTTCATTAGCCACTAACCTCTGGCCACATTTCAACCTATAGAAAGTCCTAATTGATCTCAAGTCTGATGCATGTGTTGTCGACTGAAAATTGGGGTATGTTAAATAGTATTTCTTTAATTGCATTGATATTCTTCCATGAGATTATACCAAGAACATGATTAGTCTACTTTCTTAAGACTTTCACTCCCTTTCTAACTGTGCATGTGATTCTTCGATTGACCATCCTCTGATCACATGCCCTTTGAGAGACAAGTCACTATAATCGGAGTGAATTCTTTGCTGAGAGCATTCTAAGAGAGGTTTGAGAAATCAGAGCTATCCATGGAAGGTGATAAAGTGGAATGTTTGTTATATAACAATTTTTGCTACTAGAATGATCATTCCTACTACAGAAGGAATTTCAAATACCAATGTAACAAGTGTTTATTTTTGTATAGAGTATGTACCAATGAAAGAGAAGTGTTCGGGAAACAATTCAAAATTAAGGGATGTGTGTCTCAATGATTCTGTTGCTAACTCATTTTGACAAGAAATCTTACATATACACATCTTTTAATTGGAGTTTGTAGGTAGCTTCACTGGAAACCTTCACGAGACAAAACTCGTCCACTAGGGATCACCTAGGAGTTTAACGGCTTATTGCATATGCTAAATGTAATCGTGTTATCAACGAAAGTGATTTTATTTTGTTATGTTGTTTATTACTAGGGACTAGTAATGTTTAGGTTGGGGGGTGTGATTAACCCTAATTAAGGCATAATTTAATAGGTAAATTGTGTTAGTTGAATAAAGTTAAACTAGTCAAAATAAATCAAATTAAAGTTAGTGTGTGAATAAAGGATAATGCATTAATTGTTGTTTTTTTCAGGGTTTTGTGCATCAAAGCTACAAACTACTGGGGAGCCAATTGCATTAAAGCTACAAACTACTGGGGTGCCAATTATCAAAGCTCAAAACAAAGGGGGATCAAAGACTTTCATGCCACCTAACAAGATTCAAAGCCACCTAACAAGATTCACCCTCATTTGTTGCCTATAAATACCACCCCTTAGGACTTGTAAAACATTCATCTTTTGGTAGTGGAAAACCCTCCAAAAGTATTATTGCTTATTGCTTTCTTTTATTGTATTATTGCTTCCTTTTAATTTATTGTTTTCTTTTACTTTAAGTATTACTTTCTTTTAGTGTGTTATTGCTTTCTTTTATTTCCATTGCTTGAGCTTCCTTCTTCCCTTAGAGGAGTGAAACTCTTCCACTTTTCTAGAGCTTTACCCAATCCGTGAAGGGTGGAATGTGATTCACTCATTCTTTGTCGAAGATCGGCTCTTTGTGTAAAGTGTTTTACCTTGTAACTCCTCTATTTGGAGGGATGAGCATCACTCACTTTTCTAGCTTTAACAAAGCCATGAAGAGTGAGTAGTTTCTCATCCAATCTTTAGTAAGAGGTGATTTTCTGAAAGTTATATTTATGCATTTCGTTTATGCTTAGCTCTAGTCTTTATTTCTTCATAATGTCTTCTCATCATATTGCTGTCTTTATTTTAAGCATGAATCGCTAAATCTCTTAGTTGGCAAAACGAAGAGGAACCTCCACTTGGGTATACCATTTCAACTCATTCTCCTCCCCTCTTTCAGAGTTCAATGGTTCAGTTTGATTGGGTTGAGGGTGGATAACTTGGTGAGTCTTTGATATTTTGTAGGTCTAGTCACGGTTTATGCTTAGATACTCACCAATCTTATCCCTAGCTTCCAATGAATCAATCGTTCATTCATGCTCTATTGGAGGAGGATTTCGAGTTGAGATGGTATTCCTATTGGAGTGACCTCTTGGATTTGCCAACATTTGTTTTTCATTTTATTAGCATCAAAACAACATCTCCAAATAACTTCCAACAATCTAAGATTTTACACTTTCTTTCTCCCAAAATCACCTTCCCCTTGGTTTACTTCCTTCCCCGTGGAAATGACCTTGGAATATGACCAAGTAAAATACGATCCGCAAAAGTTTCATTGCGCTTAGGGAGTACTTTTGTTCACACATACTCATATTTGACATCTCATTCATCCACCATTCCATTGTCCTTTCTTTTGACATCATCCCTAGGAGAGTGACACTCCCCTTCATTCATATACTATACATGCTGAAAGGTGATGTTTAGAGATTAGGAAACAACAAGGAATTTCATCAAGCGGAGGAGTGTTGCTCCTCAATATTGAGCTCACTTGTTCAGTGAGGAATGCTTTCTTGTGGATATTCAATCTCCTCTTCATCGTGCAAAGATCTTTCAAACTTTTAGCACAAGATAGGATTTGCATTATAGCATCGAGGAGTGGAATGTTAATCTTCACCTACTTAAACTTTTCCAAAATATCAACATAATTAGCCACCTTGACATGTGGCTTCAAAAGACTAGGAAACGGGGCAGGGATGGGAGGAACAAACACACATTCATCAATCAATTTTTCTTTCTCAACTACTAACCTGATCCGAAATATGTACACCCAAGTGCAGGCGGTCAAGCTGTAGTAATAATCTAGTGAAGTCCGGAGTCTAATCCACAGGGAGCTATGATTGGTGTTTTGAAGCAAGCAGTAATATAGACCAAGTGTCTTTTTAAAATTTTGCGTGTTTGGAATGGTGGGGTTTTCTTGATTAGAATATAAGATTCTTTTCAAAAGTTTTCTAGACAAAATATAAGATTCTCAAAATGGAACAACCATTCTTTAGCTCGAGGATCAGGACATGTAATAGAGTATCCATTTTGTTATGTATGTGCTTTATAACTCAATTAACTCTCGTGCCAACAGCAAGTTAATCAAAAGATAAAAATGGACTGTGAGAACTAAGCACATGATACCTATGCCTTTCTAGAAGTTTACAAGAATTGTCTATGCCGAGACTTAACTCGTCTACAAACAAGCAAGTGTTTCTACAAGGCATCCAACCATGACATTAATGATCCATTCTTTGAAAAAAGCGCAATAATAGTGGGGATTGAAAGATGTCATGAAGAGCTAGCCGGGGTGCTTGCCTTGAACCACTGGGTCTTTCTATGCAAGTGTCATCCATACCATAGAACGAACCTTTGGTTATACAAAGTACCTTAGCTTTTCTAGATGCATTCAATCATCCAATGAACAAGTGGAATATAATTCATTAAAGCATAAAGGAGTTGCACAAACATAACTTCCGGGTAGTCTTTACATATTCATCACCTCTTACTAAAGAGTGAATGAGGAACTACTCACTCGTTATGGCTTTGGTCATGCTAGACAAGTGAGTGTACTCATCCCTCCAAGTGGAGGAGCTACTTAATGAGAGTACAATAAACAAAAAGCTAATTTTCAACGAAGAATAAGTGAATCACGTCGTACCCTTCACAGCTTTGGTAAAGCTCTAGAAAAGTAGAAGAGTTTCACTTTTCTAAGAAAGAAGGATGCTCAAGCAATGGAAGTGAAGTACATAAACAAGAAAAGTGGAAGAAAGCTAGTTGCTTTTGGAGGGTTTCCACCATAACCAAAAGATTAACTACCTCTCTTGATACATGGGGAGTCTAAGCCTCCATCATGGTTGTCACAACATGAATGTAAAGACTTAGCATAAGTAAATGAAAGACTTCAACTACAAGGGGAGTCTAAACCTCCAACATGATTGATATAAATGGAAAATGAAAGCATAAACATAAGTTATTCAAGAACTAGATTACTAAACATTCTTACAAGAATAAAGATTGCTCCCCTTTTTACTCTACAAGAGGAAGAATGCCTTTTAAGCTCCCAACAAGGGAGTATTTATAGGCAAGGAAGTGGAAGGGGAGGTAGGAGATAGGTGAGGATGATTGAATAGTGTCTGTCGCCCATGGGAATCAACTATTTTGCAAGCGGTCTACAGGGAGACATTCGAACGTTATCTGGCGTTCGAACGTCAAGTCTGCCTTTTCTTTGAAAGCGTTCGAACGTCATCTTTCTTCCACTCAAGTGGCTTGTGGTCAGTCACTTGATCTCTGACTTAGTCTCTTCCATACATCTTGACATCATTGATTGTACACTCAGTCACTCAAGACAACATTCGAACATGGAGTGACATTCGAATGTTGTACTCAAAGTGCTTTTGGTTCTTCTCTCTTACTGCAACATGCCAGGTTTCAGTGGTGTAGTCTTTTCAAGATTCCAGAGGTCGTTTGAACGTGGAGTGGCGTTCGAATGTTGTACTCAAGTGCCTCAGCATTTCCCTTCGTTGACTACAACACACCATGTCCCAGTAACTAGTCTTGGCAGGGTTTCAGATGTCGTTCGAACGTGGGTTGACGTTCGAACATCCTTGCTTTGTTCCAACCTTCTGTATTTTTGCTCCCTTTTGTGCTGGTGTTACATTCAAGAGTGATTTTTGTTGTTCTGGGGCCTTTGTTCACTTGAGGACCTAAAATGTCACTACTTAAAGTCTATCAAAGCACAATTAGTCCAAAAAGGCACAGTAAAATTTGTTAACTTTATGCATGAATCACACCCCCCAACCTAAATATTACTATTCTCTAGTAATACAATGACAATGAAAGATAAATCTATTCCTAATGCCTTTTTTGTTTGTCATCCGGTTGCATTTAGCTTATGCAACAAGCTGTTGAACCGCTAGATTTACCCTAATGGACAAGTGTTGTCTCGTGAGGGTTTTCAGTGAAGCTACCCACAAATTTCAGTCGAACAAATGTGTGTGCAAGATTATTGACAAAAAAAATGAGTTAGCATCATGGATGTTGGGACGCTCAACCCTCAATCGTGACTTATTACCTACATTTCTCTTCCATTGGTACTCTCTTTATGCAAAAATTAGGACCTGTCGCATTAGCATTTGATATTCTCTGAGTAGTAGGATGGTCATACTGGAAACAAGAGTTGGTATGTAACAATCATTCCCTTTTTCCACCTTCCATGGATAGCTTTGATTACCTAAGTCTCTCTAGGAATGCTCTCAGCAAAACAAATTGCTCCAATTGTAGTAACATAACTCTCAAAGGTGGCATGTGATCAGAAGATGGTCAGTCGAAAAAATCTCATGCATCATTAGTATAAGAATGAAGTTTTGAGGAAAACAAACTTTACTTTGGCATAATCTCATGGAAGAATATTGATGTAAATAAAGAAATTCTAGTTAACATGCCCCACTTGTAGTAGATCACATACATGTGCGTCGCCCTTGAGATCACCTAGGACTTTTTGTAGGTTGTAATGGGGCCAAAGGCCAGTGGCTAATGAAATGACGTCAAAGTGATCAAAAGCTATCTTTTTATGCAGTAAAGCACACCTTTTTCTAACTTTTTGACACTCTACCTAGGGTTGGGATCTCTTTCTTTCATTTTTCCCATTTTTTGCTTTCTTGGGAATCCCCTGTCTTACTATATCTTTTCCTTTGTTTTCATTGATTTTTCTGTCATTGAATGGTGACCACCTTTTCCTTTTCTATTTTTCTTGCCTTTCTGTATCATACTGATTTGTAAGAGGGTGCAAGAAATTAGATAGCAAGGTATGGTAAATCAATGCTTTTGTGGCTCGGTCATCACATGGGTTTTGTCAAAAAATAATTCATTCATTCAAGGCTCAAGCATGGTTGACTAGGAATATACTTTATGAAAGAATTAGCTAAGGCTTAAAGTCCATCCAAAGATGGCCTAGGATCCTTTCTCAAGTATGTGCATATGTATGTATGCAAAATTTCCCTGTGGGTTATGAAAAATAGATCACTTCAGTTGCATCAATCAAAACAAGTTTAATGAGAATATTGAAAGAGATCAGAAGTGAAAGTGCTTACTTTGAGTAATTGTCGATATGCTCTCAAAAAGCACTGTAAACCTCAAGACTTACCATGGTTTTCTTTGTCATCTCCACTTGTTATGTTGGGTGTTTCAAGGAATGTTAGTTATATAACGATTTCGTTTCCAAGTCTGACCACTTTGTACTTTAAGAATAACAAATACTTATGAACAGTTGACAATTTAAGCATAAAGATAGCATCGATGTTCCAAAAAATTAAGGTTTTAAGTTGTGGGTGTTAAGTTGAAGTGTCAAACCGATCATTTGCTTAGTCATTTTCACAAGTAATCTTAACATCCACATGTGTTTCGTTATTAACAAGACTTAGAGTGCTAACCCTATACATGCATTTTAAACAAATAACGTGATAAACTGAATCATTCATTGCATAAAAGATACTCATTTACAGTAATGTCAATGATACAATTCATCCATTCAAAATATCACTTCAACTATCCACAGTTATATACAAATGTTCACAATACTCACAAAACATCCCCAAGAATTATCAAAAGAAATTTTTCCACATTGTATAGAAATTTCCTAAAGATTATTCAAAGAAGAATTAACAACCTATTCAAAACAGAAATAATCTACTCCCCCTCAAGAACAGAAATGATCAATCCTCTCCCCCATGTCCACTCGCACTACCAACACCACTAGCACTACCCGCACTACCAGCACCACGCCTCAAAAGTCTCAAGATCTCATCCTGCTTAGCTTCAATGCTAAGCATGATGTCCCGTGGAGATCTTCAGGTGGAAGTGCTTGGGCCTTCTTGATCTGGCTACTCCTGAGTCTGCACGTACTCTATCTCTAGCTCCCTCTCTTCCTCTCGATCTAACTCTTCACCTCATCAACACCTTGGGGAGGGGGCACTTCTTGCCTAGCAACCGGGGTACTACTAAGCCCTCAGCTTCTCTTGAAAGATCCCTTATTGAGTGGCCCCATTGGCGTTTGCACCTCCATCTCAGGTTTCCTCTTCACCCCACTGTCGATGCACATCTCCGTCACCAAAGTGCGAAATGGAAGTGCACTTTTTTTCACATCACATCCTTTTTTCATTTCACTCAAAATGAGGGAGGGAAGATCAATACTATGGCCTCTTCCAATTGCATAGAGCAAGCGAGCCATTTCTGGCAAAATTTCATTTGATCTTTTTATGGGAGCGAAGTTGGCCACAGCAATGAGGTTTAGCATTTTATATCTATCTGTCAACTCCCCTTGTTTTAGAAAATTCCTCCCAGTCCAAGAAAAGTTGGCTACCCCATTCCATTCTTTTCCTACACTATCCATTGGTACATCTTTCTTTGGAGGGTATGTGGGTTTGTCTACCCGAGGTAACTCTGTTCTTATCTATTTTATGTACGCCTCATCCACGTCAATGTGGATACCTCTCACGTAAGTGCAGATCACACCGTTGATGATTTTGACGTTGGAGTAGAACTCCCGTATCAAATCGACAATAGCTTCCCCACCATTTCTTAAACACCACACCCATTCCGTCCTTTCTATTTCCTCCTCTATTCCCAATTCAGCAAAATCAAAAAGTACGACGTCCCTTTCGCACACAGCAGAATTCTTATGGTAGAAGTTTTCATACATTTAGGTCAATAAGGCACTTGGGAACTGGGTACGATCGTATCTTTTTGTTCTTTGCCTTCCCTCTTTCTCCATTATCACTTCCTCAACAAAGTTTGGCTCCTGACTCACTGGTGGATTGCGTCTGCCAGGAAGTTTCACCCTAGGCATGGCGTTTGAATGATCTTGAGGTTCAGAGGGTGCTGAAAACTTGGAAATTTCTGTGTGGGATTGAAGTTTTTGAGGTGGAAATGAGTTGGGGAGGGTCGAATTTAACTTTTCTTGGGTTCTAAGGGTGGATTGAGGTCTGAGGAGTGAAAAACGAGCTCTAGGGTTTCAAAGCTTTAGAGGGATTTTGGGGATTTCAAAATGAATCAGATATTCAGGCTTTTATACTCTGAGCTGCAACGTTCGAACGTCACCAACGTTCGAACATTTGTAGAAGGATTTTTGAAATATTGTTCAAACAAGGATGTTCGTTCGAACGTTAGGAGCTCTCAATACTTTTGAGTTCTATTAGAGGCCAAAGTATTGTAAGCTCTCTTAGTTCAAACGTTCTGTTGGTGTTCGAATGTTGAGTCACGTTCGAACGGTCTATTAGCATTCGAACGTGCTGAGCTCCCAGTACTTTTGGTTTCATAAGAGAGTTCATCAGAAACAGAGTACTGTAAGCTGTCAACGTTCGAACGTCAATTGGCGTTTGAACGTTGAACCAAAACTAAAACATTTCTACACTACACTATATACAATTACAGAATTTTATTCACAAAAATTTGAACCAAATTTCATGGCGTCTTAGCACAAATCCCTACCCACGCTTTTGGTTGGTATATCGGGATGTTCCTTTACTCGGCCCATGTTTTTCATTTCAAAAGATTTTGTACAAAGCAAAAAGATTTTCACACTTTTTACAAAAATTTGGACCCTTGGCTTTCATCCCAACTACTCTAATTCGAGTCTTCATCTATCTCCGTTCCATCTGAACAACCAGTAACTCTCCTAATTTCCTGTCTCATGAACCAGTTAAGCAAAGTACTGGAATAGGATAGCGTGTCAGGATAATCTTTACTCAGCCCATTCACTATCCAGTCTAATTGATCAAGCGCTCGACCAAAAATTGGTTCAGAACACTGATTATATCTCTTCTCGTGAAAATATCTACCACACTGTTTACAGGCACCCAATCTTTTGGCACGATGGCGTTTGTCATAAGTGCTTCGGTCGCACAAGGGTTTCGCTTGTCATTCTCGGATCTCATTCTTTCTCACCAATCTTGCTTTTCTCATGATCACAGTGTGCACATCAAAAGGGAAAGTTCGTAGAACTCCCATACTAAACCAAAAAAGTTTAACATCCATGCTTGTAAGCCTCACTATCTAGTTCTTTAACGTCTACCAGTCACAAAGACGATCAGAGATGACCCACAAATATAATCATCAAAATATAAAACATGGTAAACCTACGGTACATAATCTGGTCAAGAACAACAACAACAAAACCAACAACAACAACAAAATTATTTTTTATTATTTTTTATTATTTTAAATTTTCTAACAGGATTAGACTCATATAAATTGTAGTTCTCTCCTCCCAACCTAAATTGAACATTGTCCCCAATGTTTTGAATTTACCGATCAGGTGAGCTTTGAATGGCAGAGATCTGATTCATTAGCCGAAACCTTTTACCGTAAAACACCTTTTATGGCTCCCTTCCAACAGCGCCAAAAACTTGACTTCATCCAAATGTGTACACCCAAGTGCAGGCGGTCAAGCTGTAGTAATAATCTAGTGAAGTTTGGGGTCGAATCCACAGGGAGCTATGATTGTGTTTTGAAGCAAGCAGTAATATAGACCAAGTGACTTTTGGAAATTTTGCGTGTTTGGAGTGGTGGGGTTTTCTTGATTAGAATAGAAGATTCTTTTCAAGAGTTTTCTAGACAAAATATAAGATTCTCAAAATGGAACAACCACTCTTTAGCTCGAGGATCAGGACATATAATAGAGTATCCATTTGGTTATGTTTGTGTTTTATTACTCAATTAACTCCCGTGTCAACAGCAAGTTAATCGGAAGATAAAAATAGATTGTAAGAATTAAGCACATGATTCCGATGCCTTTCTAGAAGTTTACGAGAATTGTCTGTGCCGAGACTTAACCCATCTACAAACAAGCAAGGGTTTCTAGAATGCATCCAACCATGGCATTAATGATCCATTCTTTGAATAAAGCGCAATAATAGTGGAGATTGAAGGATGTCATGAAGAGCTAGCCGGGGTGCTTGCCTTGAACTACTGGGTCTTTCTATGCAGGAGTCATCCGTATCATAGAAGGAACCTTTGGTTATACAAAGTACCTTAGCTTTTCTAGATGCATCCAATCATCCAATGAACAAGTGGAATATAATTCATTAAAGCATAAAGGAGTTGTACAAACATAACTTCAGGGTAATTTTTATATATTCATCACCTCTTACTAAAGAGTGAATGAGGAACTACTCACTCATCATGGCTTTGGTTATGCTAGACAAGTGAGTGATACTCATCCTTCCAAGTGGAGGAGCTACTTAATTAGAGTACAATAAACGAAAAGCTAATCTTCAACGAAGAATAAGTCAATGATGTCCCACCCTTCGCGGCTTTGGTAAAGCTCTAGAAAAGTAGAAGAGTTTCACTTTTCTAAGAAAGAAGGATGCTCAAGCAATGATAGTGAAATACATGAACAAGAAAAGTAGAAGAAAGCTAGTTGCTTTTGGAGGGTTTTCACCACAACCAAAAGATTAACTACCTCTCTTGATACTTTGTAAGTAAAAGCAAGTACAACTACAAGGGGAGTCTAAGCCTCCACCATGGTTGTCACAACATGAATGTAAAGACTTAACATAAGTAAATGAAAGACTTCAACTACAAGGGGAGTCTAAGCCTCCAACATGGTTGATATAAATGGAAAATGAAAGCATAAACATGAATTATTCAAGAACTAGATTACTAAACATTCTTACAAGAATAAAGATTGCTCCCCCTTTTACTCTACAAAAGGAAGAATGCCTTTTAAGCTCCCAACAAGGGAGTATTTATAGGCAAGGAAGCGGAGGGGGAGGTAGGAGATAGGTGAGGATGAGTGAATAGTGTTTGCTGCCTATGGTAATTAACTATTTTGCTGGTAGTCTGCAGGGGGACGTTTGAACGTTATATGGCGTTCGAACGTCAAGTCTGCCTTTGCTTTGAAGGCGTTCGAATGTCATCTTTCTTCCACTCAAGTGGTCTGTGGTCACTTACTTGATCTCTGAATTAATCTCTTCCACACGTCTTGACATCATTGACTGTACACTCTGTCACTCAAGACAACGTTCGAACGTGGTGTGACGTTCAAACGTTGTACTCAAGTGCTTCTGGTTCTTCTTTGTTACTGTAACATGCCAGGTTCTAGCGGTGTAGTCTTTTTCAGGATTCCAGAGGACGTTCGAACGTGGAGTGGCGTTCAAATGTGGTACTCAAGTACCTCAGCATTTCCCTTTGTTGACTACAACACGTCAAGTCTCAACAGCTGGTCTTGGCAGGGTTTCAGATGATGTGTGAACGTGGGTTAGCGTTCGAACGTCCTTGCTTTGTTCCAACCTTTTGCATTTTTGCTCCCTTTTATGCTAGTGTTACATTCAAGAGTGATTTTTGTTGTTCTTGGGCATTTGTTCACTTTAGGACCTGAAATGTCACTACTTAAAGTCCATCAATGCACAATTAGTCCAAAAAGGCATAGTAAAATTTGTTAACTTTACGTACGAATCAACTACCTCTCTCTATTTTTCTCCACTCACCTCACCCTTGTTAGTGTCACCCAAGGTTTCTTTTCCTTTTGGCAATGTGGTCTTAGGTGAGGCCTTTGGCAAAATGGTTTTGTCAATTTCTTTGCCACTACGAAGGGTGGTGACAATGTTGAGTTGCTCGCAACTCTCTCTCGAAGGATCCGATGACTCAACAACGTGTTGACTCCTAGGGTTCTCTTGTGGTTAAGCGGGGAACTTCCCCTTTTCTTGTTGAGATGCCCCTAAGGAGTTTGTCAACTTTGTGAGTTGGGCTCTTATATCATTGATGGCTATGGCATTTTGGTTATTGATGGCAGTTTTGCTTTGAATGAATGAATGGACCATGTCCTCCAAATTTCTTTTGTGAGGAGGTTGGTATGTGGATGGATTGGACGGTCCTTGAGAAAAACTTTGTGGTGGTGGACTTGGTGAAAAATTTTGGGTGACGGGTTTGACTGATACCCTTGTGGATTGGTCCTTGGGTATTCCGAGCTAGATGTTTACCCTTGGCCATGAAATTGATTTTTCTTGGAAGGCATGGGAGATGAATATGCACTTGACCCGTGAGGAATGGGGTTCTCATTTCTCCAACTGAAATTGGGGTGATTACTCGACCCCGGATTATAGGTGTTCGAATTGGGAGAAAATGATTGCCTTGGCTGGTTGAATGCATGGACTTGCTTATGATATGCTTCCTTAAGGGCTGGAATGTTAGGACATCCCGATGTGGAATGCTCAACATTCTTGTAAATTGCACATCCCTCCACAATGTTAGACACATTAGACACCTCATGTCTCTGGTTGATTTCAAGAGTTTCCACTTTCCTAGACAGTTTGGAAATTTTTTAAAGTAAGTTCTCCCTATCCCTCAAATCATAAATCCCTCCCCCTTGAGGTTGGCCACTCACTTAAGGCAAAGACCTTGGCACATCGGTCGGGTTAGTGGTGTGTCATGACTGTGCATTTTGGGCCATTGTATCAAAATAGTCTAAAGCCTCGTCGAGGTCTTTATTCAAGAACTCACCATTACACTTCATATCTATGAATTGTCGATAGCCCGGTGCAATTCCTTCGTAGAAGAAACTCACCAATTGCCACGCTTCAAAGCCATGATGTGGAAGGGATTGGACCAACTCCTTATATCGATCCCAACATTGATAAAATTGTTCATTGAACTTTTCTGAAAAATTCAGATTTTTTATTTTTTAGGTTGGTGGTTTTATGCACTGGAAAGAATTTGTTCAAAAATTTAGAAATTATTTGGCTCCAAGATGTGGTGGTTCGAGGCCTCAAGGAAATAAGCCATGTTTTTTCCTTATCTCTCAAGGAAAAGGGAAACAATTTTATTCTGGCCATCTCTTCCATCCCATGATTTGTGAGGAAGGTTGCAACCATTTCCTAGAAATCCCTTATGTGTGAATAGGGGCTCTGACTTTCAAGTCCATGAAATGTGGGAGGTAGTTGCAACATCCCTGGCTTAACTATGAAAAGATAAACTTGGACTGGAAGAAGGATGCATGATGGTGTGGTGTTTCGTGTTGGTTGTACGAAATCCCTTATTAACCTCAATGGGGATCCATTTGGAAATTCATTCTTGTGGTCCCTCACCCCTTAGACATTTGGATTTGCACCTATATTGTCAAAATTGTCACCCACATCCTTGGGTTGTTCTTGGTCAATATTTATGGTAGGGGCCAAGTTTTGTCTAATAAGTCGATTTTGATCGTTTCGGCCCCACATAAAATTAAACTAATACGCACTAAAAATTATAGACAAACAAGAATATGTACACGGAGCAATGTACCTCAGCCCATGATGGAGATCATAGGTCTTACCTCCGTTGTCCGAAAATCACCTTCTTGGCTTGACACTTGCCTTTCCCGACAACGGCGCAAAAAATGCTTGAAAAATTTCTTCTAGTTTCCTAACCTCTAAACATCACCTTTTAGCATGTGTAGTTTTATGGATGAAGGGGAGTGTCACTCTCCTATGGGTGATGTCAAAAGAAAGGGCAAGAAAATGGGGTAAAATGAAATGATGGCAATGTGATGTGTAAATCCACAAAAAGTGTGTGTGTAGAAAAGTGATCCCCAAGCGCAAGGAGACTTTTGCGGGTTGTGTTTTACTTGGTGGTATTCCAAGGTCGTTTCCACGGGGAAGGAAGTAAACAGAGGGGAAGGTGATTTTGGAAAAAAAAAAGTGTAAAATATTTGGTTGTTGGAAGTTGTTTAGTGAAATTTGTTTTGATGCTAATAAAATGAGACACAAATGTTGGCAAATCCAAGAGGTCACTCCAATAGGAATACCATTTCAACTCGAAATCATCCTCCAATAGAGCATAAATGAATGATTAATTCGTGGGAAGCTATGGATAAAATTGGTGAGTATCTAAGCACAAACCGTGACTAGGCCTACAGAATATCAAAGACTCACCAAATTGTCCACCCTCAACCCAGTCAAACTGAACCATTGAAATCTGAAAGAAGGGAGGAGAATGAGTTGAAATGCTATACCCAAGTGGAGGTTCCCCTTGGTTTTGCTAACTAAGAGATTTAGCTACTCATGCTTAAAATAAAATTGACAATGTAATGAGAATGCATTGCAAAGAGATGACGTTCTAGAGTAACTAGATACAAGAAAACATAATCTATAAGAGGGTATATTGAATACCCATTTGAAAACTAAGAAAATGAAGAAGTTTGATACATCAATGGTGAAAGCTTTAAAAGAGCATTAAACTTGCATTGAACTTTAAGGAAAACAACATTAATGACATTAAATGAAGTTCTAAGGATTCATACCAGATATTACAAGACAATGTATTGAAAGAAATGCAAAACTCTCAATTTTATCTGACTAGACACTATTCATCATCTTCTACCAGACCTTCTCTCTCTATATCTCTTCTATTCCCCTAATACAATGCTAAACCAATAGAGTCTTTTCCTGCCAAAAACGTGCATGGAGAGGTGGCCTGGCTTCCAGAAGTGACCTCCATCCATAGGGGTGCAGGAGGAATGGGCTGGACAAAGGGGTTGCAGAGCTTGTCTGCACACCCAACTCTTCTTCTCTTCTCTCTCCACATTGATGGCAAAGCTTCCAAAAGTCCAAGATAGGTGTCCCAAGGGGTGTTCTGATTGTTGGGCGTGTCAGGGAGTTGCAGGAGGATGTCTTGGTGGGACCCTCAAAGTAGCAGATCTGAGTTACAGAGCATTTGGGTAGATGAAGCAAAGCGTACCGGTATGCCGAACTCTAGTAGCCTTAGCGTACTGGTACGGTTTGGCTAGTTTTTTGATTTTTTGATTTCCTCCTCTCCTGAGCTATCCTGAGCTGTCCCTAAGCTACCTTTTCATCCCCATTCATCCCAAATGGTTTGGGAAGGCCTTAAGAGGCCTCATTTAGCACTTTTTAACTGCAAATGCCAAATATCATTGTTAAGAACTCAATTAACACAACTCCCATTATTTAATCTCCAAAAGAAATTAAAACAAGATGATTAGCACGTAAAAATCTATAAAGTTTTGTGCTAATCATTAGCAAGTTTAGCTGGAGCTTTCAAACGTTGGGTAAAAGGGGCCTGAATAAGACAACCATACACATTGAAATCAACAATTTTTTTCCTTTTCAAGTGCTCACCCTCATCGTAGTTGCCCGTAGTCTCTTTTTCATTTGTCAGAGTGGCCTTTGGTGAGACTTTTGGCAAAATTGTTTTGTCAATTTGTTTGCCACTCCTAAAGGTGGAGACCACCTTGAGTTGTTACAACTCTCCTTTAGACTCAGAAGACTCAATCACGTGTTGAGTAGAAAATTTTCCTTTCTCTTGTTGGGACAACCCTATGGCATTGGTCAATTTAGTGATTTGAGTCTGGATGTCATTAAATGCGACGGCGATTTGATTGTTGACTGTGGTTTGGCTTTGAATGAATTAGGGCACGACATCCTCCAATTTTTTTTGTGAGGATGTTGGTAGATGGGTGAGTTGGATGGTCCTTGTTGGGATGGGTTTTGGGAAAACCCTTTTTTATTGGATCGTAGGTATTGAGAGCTAGATAAGGGACCATGATCATAGTAGGATTGGTTTTGCTTGGGTGAAATGGGAGACAACAATGAGTTAGCCCGTGAGGAATGGGATTATCATTCTTCCAACTAAAGTTCGGGTGATTAATGATGAGCATAGAATATTGCACATCATTTTTCTCTTTGCACCCATTTTATACTTGCTTTTGTGGAGCAAATTGGGGAAAATGAGTTTAATCTAAAAATTAATGAAGTTTTTGTGTGATTGTAGGTAAAGAGTAGGAAATGACATGTGTTAAGTTCCATTAAGTGCTTACAGGAAATTGAGAAGAATGGGAGGCTTAATGGGTGGCTCGGGATATCAGGAAATCAAGAAAAAGCCAAAATCGGTGAAAACCTACCGGTAGACGTTCATCAAAACCAACCGGTAGGTTTAGTGCACTAAAATTCTTCTACCATTGCCCTTGTCAAAACCTACCAGTAGGTTTTATCATCGCTTGAATGGTAGGTTCTTTTTGACTATGGATAGCTAAGTTTTTATTTTGCTAATCCAAGGAAGATTTCCTCTTGGGTATTCTAAATCAACTCTCCTCCATTCATCCTAGTAGTGTAAAGTGTTTGGTTTGACTAGGTTGAGTGCGAACGTGGTTGTGAGCTCTTGATACACCATAGACTTGTCACAGGGTATGCTTGAGCCTACACCTCCATATTAGTCCCTTACTTCATATGAATCTATCAAGCACCGAGACACCATTGGTAGATTGTTTTGAGTTGATTTGGCATTCCCATTGGAATGATCTCTTTGGATTAGCCAACCTTGTTTTCATTGCAATTTTATCAAAAAATCCACTCATCAAAACCCAAAACTCACAAGATTATACACCTTTTATTTCTTTTCAAAAATCACCTTCACCATAATTTGACTTTCCTTCACTAATGAGACGACCTTGAAATACTCAATTCTGAGTAAAACAAAATATTGCAAGTCGCTCTATGCTTGGGGAGCACTTTTGCACACACACATTTTCAATCACACACATGTTTTCCCCATTTCTAGCATCAAACCCAAGGGAGAGTGACACTCACCTATGATTAGCACAAAAACATGACATTTATTGTATGCTAATATGCCTTTTATACTTGTTTTTGTCATGAAATTGGGGAGAAATTCGTTTAATCTTATTCTTGATGGAATTTTGTGTGAATGTAGGAAAAATGATGTAAATGATATGAGTTAAACCCCCATTGAAGTGCTTGAAGTCAGTAAACATGAGAGGATATCTTAAAAGAAGGTTTAGAGGGTGAAGAAACCAAGAAAAATGCAAATTGGTTGAAAACATTCCAGAAGGTTTGGGTAAAAACCTTCTGGAAGGTTTTGCCTTGGTCTTCTTTTACACTGCTAAAACCTTCCAGAAGGTTTTGCCTACTGCAATAAAGCTTCCGGAAGGTTTTGCCTGTTGGTTGCTTCATTTAACTATTCCTGCACAAACCTTCCAAAAGGTTTTTGTCGACCTTCCGGAAGGTGTTGCCCCACCTACACTTCCCAACAAATCCCCTGACATCCCTTACACATCCATAGGCCTCCCCTCCCCTCTACTTGGACTCGGATGGCTTGTGCATTTATGAGGAGGACAGAGAAGAGGCATGGCAAGAGAGAAAGGCTAGGCTTGTCCTAGCTTGCACCAATACATCCCTATCAGCCCCCCTTTTGGTGTAAGGCCTACCACACACCTATGATAGCTCTCCATGGACATTTTTGGAACGGATATTCATCATTATTCAACATGAGGGATACACATTGTAATATAGAGAAGAGAGTCCACGGAAGAAGATGAATAGTGCTACAGAGAAAAGTTAATATTTTTGTATTTTAATCAATAAATTGTCTTGTAATCTCTTGTAAGGATCTTCTAAGCTTTGTTTAAAGTCTTTAGTGTCATTTATTGCAAATCCATTGCAAGTTTAATCCTCTATTCTAGCTTTCACCATTAATGCAATTAAGTTTCCATCGCAAAGCTCATCAAATGGGTATTAAATGCACTTTTCTATAGTTTTGTGTTTTCTTACATTAGTTTAAGTTCCAGACTTCAATTCTTACAGTGTCTCTTCATTTTTTTTATGCTCTTGCTTTTATAATGAGTACCTAAGCTTTTAAGTTGGCTAATCTAAGGGAGACCTTCTATTGTGTATGCCATTTCAACTCATTCTCTTACCTCCTCTCATTGTACAATGGTTTGGTTTGACTGGATTAAGTGTGGACGTGATTGTGAGTCTTTGATATCCCGCAGACTTGTCACGAGTTATGTTTGGATCCTCACTTCTATCTCATCCCACACTTCCCACGAATCAATCAACATCTAGGCACCATTGGAGGAAGGTCTCGAGTTGACTTGACATTACCATTGGAGTGAACGTTATGGATTAGCTTACATTTTTTTCTCATTTCAAATACCATCAAGATATAAATCATAACCCTCAAACAACAAAAGATTTTTACACTTTTCCGTTTACCAAAATCACCTTCAACACGATTCACCTCCTTCCCTGAGGAGACGACCTTGAAATATGTTTCCAAGTAAAACACGACACACAACAGTCTCCCTGTGCTTGGGAAGCATTTTTGTTCACACACACACACATTTCATTCATTCCACCACATTATTTCGTTTCCCCATTTCTTGCATCATTCCAAGGCAGAGTGACACTCCCCCATTCCTATAATCCATATACACATTGAGGGATGATATTCAGAGATTAGGGAGTACAATAGAAACCATCAAGAAACCTACTCATATAAGCTATATACACACAACCGGGTGCGTGTTCGAAGATTAGAGTGACACTACTCATTTGGTTTTTCTAAAAATTTTTGAATTTATTTTTTAAGAGTAGGGTCTTGGGCACCGAATTTTTGAAAAAAAAAATTTGGAAAGCATTTGTACCAAATAACTTATCAATCGGGCTTTAAATGAGTTCAACCAAGTTTTGGCTTTTTCTTTTGGGAGAAAGGAAATAATTTCATTCATGCCACGTTGCTTGGTATTTTTTGTTGTATTCCCTAATCTCTAGACATCATCCCTCGATGTGTGTATGGCTTATAGGGATAGGGGAGTGTCATTTTCAAGTGTCGTGTTTTACTTGGAAATCGTATTTCAAGGTTGTCTCCTCAAGGAAGGAGGTGAATCATGTTGAAGGTGATTTTTGGTGAAAAAGGGAAAAGTATAAAAATCTTTTGTTGTTTGAGTTTGGTTTGTGATTGTATCTAGATGGAATTTGAAATGGAGACAAGTGTTGGCTAATCCAAGGGGGTCATTCCATTGGGAATGCCAAGTCAACTCGAGATCTTCCCCCAATGGTGTCTAGATGTTCGATTGATTCGTGGAAAGTGAGGGACTAAGATGGAGGTGAGGATCCAAGCATACCCCGTGATAAGTCTACGGGATATCAAAGATTCACAACCACGTCGACACTCAACCCAGTCAAATCGAATCAACATACACTACGAGGGGGAATGAAAATGAGTTTAAATGACATACCCAATAGGAGTTCTCCCTTGGATTAGCCAACTTAAAGCTTAGCTACTCTTATTCAAGTCAAGAACATAAATATAATGAAGAGACATTGTAAAGAAATGAAGATTGGAATTTAGTTTAATGCAAAGAAACTTAAACTAGGAACAAAAACATTCAATACCCATTTTAAAACTTGAAATGAAGAAAAACAATCTGCAACAATGGTGAAAACCAAAATGGATAACTAAACTTGTAATGTGCTTGTAGTAAATGACATTGAATGAAGTTTACATAAGTCTTATAGGAACTACATGTGAAATGGATGGAAGAACATGTAAAAATCCAAGCTTTCACTCTCTAACTATGTCTTCTACCTAGAGCTCCTCTCTCTATAATGCAATACAATTTCAATAATACATATTGAATGCCATATTTTTTGTCCACAGAGAACTCCATAGGCAAGTGGCAGGATTCCAATCAAGAGGGGGCTGATTAGATGAGATCTCTGCAGGCTAGGACAAGCCTAGCATTCTTCTCTTGCATTGCCTCTTCTCTCTCCTCCTCATAAATACCATGGCCTTCAAAGTCCAAGTAGAGGTGAGGGGAGGCTTGTGGATGTGTAAAAGATGTCAGGGGACTTTTTAGAGAAGTATATGTGGGACCCCAAATAGCAGAGCTTGAGTTGTAGGCTGTCTGAGAAATCTGGGTCAAACCTTCCAGAAGGTCGACACAAACCTTCCCAAAGGTTTGTGTAGGAACAGTTAAGTGAACAATCTAGTAGGCAAAATCTTCTGAAAGGTTTTGGAAACCTTCTAGAAGCTTTATTCCAATAGACAAAACCTTCCAGAAGGTTTTGGCAGTGAATAGACAGTCCAAGGCAAAACTTTTCGGAAGGTTTTTAGCCAAACCTTCCGGAAGGTTTTCAACCAACTTGAAATTTTCTTAGTTTCTTCACCCTCCAAACCTTTCTTTAAGCTACCCCTGCATCTTCATTGACTTCAAACACTTTAATGGGGGCTTAACTCAAGCCATTTACATCATTTTAGCTGCATTTACACAAAATTCCATCAAAGAGATGATTATATGCTTTTCTCCCCAATTTCAAGACAAAAACAAGTATAAAAGGGCATATTAGCATACAATATATGTCATGTTTTTATGCTATTCACACCCCTCAACTTGAGTTTGGCTAGTCCCTAGCAAACATTATTTCAAACCACAACTATAAACTACTTAAACATTCATACAAGTAGATATCAAAACAATTCAAGATCCAAAAATCACAGTGCAATTAAGAAAATCGCTTTGAACATTGGTATAAATGTAACAATAGTGGTATTTTTATTGATCACTTTCAAAATTTATTTACAAAGGGTTCCAATTCCAGAACAAAATGTCCAAAAACTAAAGATGCTTCTATTGGACGACACTAGTAATCCTAGCTATGTACATCCAAAAATCAAAAGAAAATACAAAAGTCCTCAATCATCTTCCTCATCAAAAGCATCCACGTCCCCCGGTCTCGGACTTAGACTCTTACTCTGACTCCTCATCGTCATCATTGTCTCCCACCTCCACAGTCATAGAAGGCACAATAGCAGAAGGTGAAGGTCTAGCAGGCTAAGGTGGAGGTCCTCCGGGGATGGGCTTACCCGGGAATATATGCTGGAAGAGTCTCGTAAACATGATCGATATGTAATGCATTGTGGACTCTAATGCATCCAAGCACTGAGGTATGGCACGGGCATGAGTAGGTGCAGGAGGTGCTAAAAAAGATGGCCCGGCTTCTGAGGACTCTAGCCTCAGGCTCTTACTCTCTCCCCCTAGTCCTGATAGCTATTTTGCTGCTATTGGACTTCCCAATTGCTCCTGTCTCTGGGGGAGAATAGTGCCATGTGGGTAGTGTTTCACCTTGGCGTGATCACATAGCTTGGTGACGAGGCTACCAAAAGGGAGATTTGCCTCCGGCGTTGTAGCCTGGGCAAACTCCCTTATCTCCTCCCATATCAGGTATGCCACATCCATAGGCACCCCAATTTTGAAGGCATGGAGCAAGGCTAGTTTCTCAATGTTCGGGTTCTTTTTCGAACCCCAAGCATCAAATTGTAATGAAGTACTTTGTTTATAACCCCGTAAGAATGCTTGAGTCCCCCAACCAACATCGTCCCCTTAAACATGGTCGAGTCCTCATAGGTGAGAGCCATATAATCCAAGAGAGGTATACCCCCATTCACATTGTGGCGGTAGACCGTGGTGGCTGGGCAATGGCCTATCATACTCCATCGTAGTAGCAATTGTGGCGAGGGTCCAAGCAACACCCTATCCACGAATGTCTCGCACATTACCCCCTTCTCCTCCATTCGTTGCTTTCAGACATCATGTTTCACCTTAGCTCTCCTCTCCTCTCTCTCTTGGCCACTAGGGCCCTCCCCGGCTCTATTTCGGGAGCTAGGGCCTATCGGTGGAGCAGAGTCCGTGCCATAAGGGACAACAGTGCCCCAATACCATCATAATCTACCACCATAGACTCTCCAAAGGCTCCAATACCTCTATATATATTCCATTCATATGAGCCATCACAGAAAGAGTTGAGGAATTTGAAAAAGATCAAAGAGGATTTAAGAAATTGGGGCAAAAGTGAGGACCTAGGGTTTCCTTGAAGAAAACTTAGTATTTTCGGCTAAATCACTTTAAAATTGAATCCCTAATCAAGAGAAAGTGAGAAATTTGAAGTTTGGGGGAGGTGTTTTGAAGATTATAGGAGGGTAGGAGGAGAGGAAAGAGTTTGGAAGCAAGAGATGGATTGGAAATGTGAAGGGTTTTTCAAAATTTTTGAACTTAAAACGCTTGTTTTTAGTTTTCTGGGCAAAACCTTTTGAAAGGTCAATCAAAACCTTCCAGAAGGTTTTGTTTACTACCTAAGGCAAAAAATTCCAGTAGGCAAAACCTTCCAGAAGGTTCCTTTGTTAAAAAATTCACATCCAATCCAACTTTCCTCAACTCCAAAACATTTTAACACCCTTTCTAAGACATCTAACCTACAAAAATCTTGAACCACAATTAATTGATCAAGCCCAAAGTCATTTCCAAAATCTCAACATCATTTAAGATTTTGATGTTTTCAAAATATACGGCATGGATTTCTAATTTAAACTATCAAATGAATGCCCAAAATATAAAACATGAGTTCAAACAACATGGGCATTGCTAAATCTTATCAAATATTGAAAGTTGAGCAATATTCCCCCATCCTTTAAGCATAGAGCTACCTAACACATCCTTCAATTGACCGAACCAAGTACATATGAGAAACATTATGGCTTTAAATACTAGTTTAAAGTATGTAACTACACATTGATCTTCAAACTCCTGTGTGTGGGTGCAGTGGACAAGTAATTTAAGGATTTACACAATGGAATTCACATTCTCTTTGGCTATCCAAATTAAGCTTTGATGCAACCTCGCCAAGGATGTCACTCAATAATGAAACACACCTATGTTATCTTGGCATGCTCTCCATGTGTATATGTGAGACAAAATCTTGTGCACAAAATGAAATATGCTCACATATAATCCAAAAATGAAGTTTATGCATGAAAGTGAAACAACCTTGGCATAATCTCATGAAAGGGATACTAGGGCACTATATAGCAAACCAACTTCTCTTTTTTTTTAAAAGTATGCATCTACCATGCTTCTCTAGATCAATTACGACTTCAAGGGTTATAATCGGGCCTTGGGGCGATATTGAGGCAAAATAAATTAAGGATATATGATAACAAAGAGAGTTGTTCCGAGTTAAAGACTTTTATTTCAAAAACATCTCCCTTTTTATGGGATTTTTATTCTTACACCATCACCACACTCTTTGTTTCTTTTCTTTCTTTTCCTTAACATTTTCCTTTTTCTTTTGATCATCTTTCTTCTTCTCACCCCTTTTCTTGGATTTTCATTCTTTTTCCATTCAACTCCTTGAGTTTCAACATCAGTCCTCCCTTTTGTTTGAGTTTTCACACCATACTTCCTTCTCTTTTATGATCACTAATATTCAACTCTAGGAACAACCAATGTGAGATAGATATTTATCATTTTTCAATGACTTGGTCAAATGTGTGGCATAGAAATGAATTTCAATTAAGGCTCAATCACAGCACTAGGGATAATATTTTCACAAAAAAAAGGGCCAAGGCTCAAAATATTCAAAAATGGCCTAAGATCACCTCTAGATAAGCATGGGGGGAGCATTATGCATTTTAAGAAAAGTCAATCAACTACACAACTTCACCTAACCGAAACAAGCAAAATGAGACTATTGAACAAATTTAAAATTTGAAGAATTGTTCCTTGAGTAAATGTAAGTCCCATCCAACAAGGATTGACACTAACGCTCTGGTGCGTTCTTACTCATCTTTACTATTCATATCAAGTACTAAAATGTGAACTCAATCCATAAAGTGCCAAAATTACTCATTCAAGGTGCCATTAAAGTGGAGTTTAAAAGCAAACAAATATGTGATACTCAAGCATCGGATGAATATCAATAATGTGCTCATGTATTCCAGTTTCGAAGCAAAGATCAATGTATCAACAAACCCATAACACTCTTAATAAGGGAATACAGATCAACATCTGATATTTTCACAAAAGGTTTTCAATTTTTTCACATAATTTGCACTATTGTGAACAACAATCTGTAGGAAATGTGAAAGGTATATTTACATCACAAAAATTGGTATTATCCATAAGAAATTTCCACAAACATTGGTGTATCATACAAATGGTGCACCTCACCCCCTAACTTATTTCATGCATTTTCCTCAATGCAACAAAAAAGATATGGTATGCAATGAAGGAATGTAAAAAGATGAGTAGGGTTAGAGAACACCTCGCACTTGAGCTTTTGACAAAAAATACCAAAATATGAAACTAAGAAAAACAGCACCATACAAAAAGATTAAGTAAGTACATAAACAGTTAAAGTAAATAAAAGTGACTATACACTAAAAATCCTAAGAACAGTTATTCCTCCCACAAGTCCGGATATACCAGATCCATCAAATCCTTCTCCACTCCTTGTCCTTCAAAATCATTGAAAAAAGGCTTAAGTCTTTGGCCATTGACCTTGAATGTCTGGCCATCCTCAGGGTTTGTGACTTCCATGGCTCCATTGGGATAGGCCACCTTGAAAAGATAGGGGTCATTCTAATGGGATCAGAGTTTGCCTTGAAAAATTGAGAGACGAGAGTTGTATAAGAGCACCTTTTTGTCGGGCTCAAATGATTTCCTCACAATAGATTTTTCATGAAAGATCTTAGCTTGCTCTTTTGAAATTTAGGGGTTCTCAGACGTATCTCTTCTAATCTCTTCCAATTCATTCAATTCAAGTTTCCTATTCTCTCCGGCCATTCTCAAATTGAAATTCAAAGTCTTTATGGCCCAATAGGCCTTGTGTTTCATCTCAATTAGAAAATGGCAAGCCTTTCCATAGATGAGCCGATAGGGAGGCATGCCAAGGATAGTCTTGTAGGCAGTTTGGTAAGTCCATAGATGTAACCCTTAATCTTCTCTATGGATCTATGGTTTTTCATTATGTATTAAACATGAATAGATCTTGGTATGAGGAATCAAATTATTATTGTAAAATTTTACTACATTTACTATATGATTCCTTTCACTCTGTACTATCAAAGTTGAAATTCCATGCAATATTTACTAGGGTTCTATCCAAACATTGCCACATTCTTGTAAATACCTAATAATTATTACACCATGTGCAACTATTCCCAGAAAACCATAATCCAACAACCAGCTGTCCGAATAAAATTTCCAAACTCATCCATTAAAAGAAATTTAGGAGTAGAATGTTCCACAATTTCCTCAAATTCCTTAATATGTAAATAAAAATTTTCTCTTTCCATTCCATGGAACTGAGGAAGTAGTTGTAACATTCTCAATTTAACGAGAATTTCATGGGCTTGCATGGACAAAAGTATACAAGATGATGTGGTGCTTCGAGTTGGTTGGAGATAATCCCTTATTGACCTCACGCAGATGATCAATTGGGATATTGTTTCCTTCCTTTATAGGAGGGGGGAATTGCATTCGGGGGTTTGGCACACAAGGGTTTTGCACTCCCCCGCCCCTTTGAACATTGGCATATACATCTCAAAAATTGTCTTTGGCATCCTCAAGTGGGTCTTGATCTGGATTCATGTTTGGTCCTAGGGCTCGTCTCACTAGTCTATTTTGGTCGTCCCATCCCCACAGACAAAAACAATATCTACAATGAAAGAAAGAAGATATAATACCCAAATATATATAAAGGAGCAGCGTACATCGACCCGTGATGAAAATAACTACACTTACCTCCATTGTCCCAAAATCACCTTTCAAATTTGACACTTAGCCTTCCCCGGCAATGGGGCCAAAAATGGTTATAGCAATTCACCCTAATCTCCAAATACGAACCCAATAGTGTGTATATGACTTATATGAGTAGGTGAGTGTCACTCTCCCTCGGGTTTGATGCTAGAAATGGGGAAAAATATGTGTGTGAATGAAAATACGTGTGTGCAAAAGTGCTCCCCAAGTGAATAGATACTTTCAAATGTCATGTTTTACTAGGAAAGGGTATTCAAAGTCGAGTCTTCAAGGAAGGTAGGTCAAATTTATTTGAAAGGTGATTGGTGAACATATGAAAATTGTGAGATTTGTGTTTTGAAAAGTTGTGTTTTGATGAGAAAACGTAAGGAAAATAGGGTTGGCTAATCCATAGGGGTTATTCCAATGGAAATGCCAAATCGACTTAATTCATTCCATCAATTGTGCCTTAGTCTTTGATTGATTTGTAGGAAGTGAGGGACTAATATGGATGTGTTAGGCCCAAGCATACTCTGTGACAAGTCTACGGTGTACCAAGAGCCCACAAGCACGTCTGCACTTAATCTGGTCAAACCAAATACTTTACACTATGAGGAAGAATGAAAGAGAGTCGATTTCACATATCCAAGAGGAAAGTCCCCTTAGATTAGCCAACTAAGTGCTTAGCTACTCATAATGAAAACAAAACCTAACACAAAGTGCAGAGACAAGGTATATAAATAGATCATGGGCTTGTATTAATATAAGAAAAGAGTTAAACTACAAGAGAAATGGCATTCATAGTCAAAATACAAAGATTGGAAACAAATACACAAATGTAGAACTGGAAATGCCATAAAACCCTGGCTAAGCTTGCATACAACTTGAATAAATGAGTTTAAAGGGAAAATGCGAAAGATTACAAGTAATTTAAAGCTTACAACACTGAAAATGGTGAAGAAATATGAAAAACCCAGCTTTCGCTCTCTAACTTCATCTTTTTCATTGAGCTTCTCTCTAAAACTATGTGTGTACCTCAATAATGGTGTAGTGGAGGTTCCAATTTTCGTCCATAGCCCCCTATGGTCTGTGAGAATAGAATTTTAATGAGTGGATGACAGATGGACACTACCACAAGCAACCATAGGCCAAGTGGAGGTGGGCCACGGAGAAGGTGGAGAAGTGTAGCAGGCAGCTGGCAAGTCTGTGTAAAACCTATTAGTAGAACGATCATGAAGCCTACCGGTAGGTTTTTTCCAATAGAAAAAACTTACCTGTAGGTTTTGGTAGAGGCTATGGTAGAAGAAATCCAGTGCACTAAACCTAGCACTAGGTTTTGGAACTTCTACCGATAGGTTTTGCTGAACTTCTACCTATAGGTTTCGCTTTGTCTTGGAATTTTCTTGCTTGCCTTGTGCTCCGGGCCATCCGTTAAGCCATCGCTTCTTCTCCATTGCCTTCAAGCACTTGATGGGAGGTTAAATGCATGCCCTTGCCTAAAATTTACCTACAAACACAGAAAACTCCATTAAATGTGAGATTAAACATATTTCCCCCAAATTTTCACCACAAAAAACAAGCCATGAAGATCCAAAAGCGATATAAGATATGCAATTTTCTATATTCATCACACCCCCCAAACTTGAGTTTGCTAGTTGATTAGCACAAAACATTGCATATTTTATGTGCATTTAAATCCCTTTTACAATTAATTTTGCAGTTACACTGAGCCAAATTGCACTGTTCAAGCTTTTAATGGAGTTTTGATATGTTTACATGAAAAGGAGTTCAAATGGTGCTTATTAGGCCCTATCATGATGCTTGAGTTGATTGGAGATGAGGTGGAGGCTTGATGTTTGCTTGAAAGGTGGAGAAACTAAAAATTTTGCAAATTAAGGAAAAACCTACCGGTAGGCCATACCGATATGTTTTAACTACTAGATTTGCACCTACCACAAACCTACCGATAGGTTTTGCTCACTAGAGTAAAACCTACTGGTAGGTTTTCATCGACCTACCGGTAGTTTTTACTAAAAATAGCCAGATTCTACATATCAAGCTCTGCAACTTTGCAGGTCCCACCAAGCACTTGCCCACTCATTCTTGATATGCCTTACACACTAGACATCCCCTCATACACTCATGCTTGGACTTTTGGAGCTTTGGACATTAACGAGGAGAGATGGGAGAGAAAATGCTGAGTGTGCAGGCTATACCTGCACTAGCCTATCCAACCCATCCCTTAGCAGGCCCTATTGATTGGGATCACATCACACTAGCTAGGGAGGCTCCACGGACATTTTTTTTTGGCAAGCTCATACACCATTATTTAGATTATTATTGATATACATTGTAATATAGAGAGAGAGAGAGTCCAAGGAAGAAGATGAATAGTGCTAGAGAGAAAAGTTAATATTTTTGCATTTTCTTCAATGTCATTTATTGCAAGCTCATTTCAATTTTGATCCTTCATTCTAGCTTTCACCATTAATGCATTCAAGTTTTCATCTTAAAGATCTTCAAAACGGGTATTAAATGCACTTTCCTATGGTTTATATTTTCTTGCAGTAACTTAACTCAAATCTTCAATACTTTACAATGTCTTTCCATTTTGTTATTGTGTTTGCGTTAAGTATAAGAAGCTAAGCTTTTAAGTTGGATAATCTAAGGGAGACCTCCTCTTAGGTATGCCATTTTAACTCTTTTTTTTTCCTCCTCACAGTGTCCGTTGGTTTGGTTTGACAAGGTTGAGTGTGGATGTGGTTGTGAGTTCTTAATACACCATAGGCACTGTCACAGAGTATGCTTGAATCCTCACCTCCATTTTAGTCCCGCGCTTCCTACAAATCAATCGATCTAGACATCATTGGGGGAAGGTCTCGAGTTGAGTTGTCATTCCCATTGGAATGAACCCTTCACATTAGCCAACACCTTTCCCATTTCATTTTTCATCAAGATACAATCACAACTCAAACTTTAACAACAAAAGATTTCTAAACTTTTCTTTTTACCAAAATCACCTTCAACACGATTCACCTCCTTCCCTAAGGAGACCACCTTGGAATACTTTTTCAAGTAAAACATAAAACTCAAAAGACTCGTTGCACTTAGGGAGCACTTTTGTGCACACACACATTTAATCCATTCCCCCCACACATCCATTTCTCCATTGCATGCATTGAACTCGAGTGAGAGTGACACTCACCCACTTGCTTGATTATTTTTGTTGTATTCCCTAATGTCCTAACATGAACCCTTAAAGTGTATATGGCGTACGTAAGTGGGTGAGTGTCACTCTCACTCGGGTTCAATGCAAGCAATGGGGAAATGGATGTGTGGTGGAATGAACAAAATATGTGTGTGTGAACAAAAGTGTTCCCCAAGTGCATAGAGACTTTCAACTGTCATGTTTTACTTGAAAAATTATTCCAAGGTCGTCTCCTTAGGGAAGGAGGTGAATTGTGTTGAAGGTGATTTTGGTAAAAAGGGTAAAGTGTAAAAATCTTTGAGTTTGAGTTTTGGTGTTTGTGTTTTTGCTAAAAATGAAATGAACACAAGTGTTGGCTAATCGAAGAGGTCATTCCAATGCGAATACCAACTCAACTCAAAACCTTCCCCTAATGATGTCTAGATGTTTGATTGATTCGTGGGAAGCGCGGGACTAGGATAGATGTATGGATCCAAGCATACCCCATGGCAATGCCTATGGGATATAAAAGACTCATAACCACGTCCACACTCAACCCAATCAAACAAAATCAAAGTACACTACGAGGGAGAAGAAATGAGTTGAAATGACAAATCCAAGAGGAGGTCACCCTTGGATTAGCCAACTTAAAATCTAGCTACTCATGATAAAAGGAAAGACATACATAATGTAAAGAGACATGGTATTGAAATGGAGATTAAAACTTAACTCAATTGAAGAAATTATAAACTATGAAGAAAAATATGCAATACCTATTTTAAAGCTTGAAAATGAAGAACTTGAAAGCATTAATGGTGAAATCCAAAAAGTAAGACTAAACTTGAACTTGTAATAAATGACATTAAAGACATTAAACAAAGCTTAAACAAGTTTTACAATAAACTACAAGTGAAAGAATGGAAGAAAATGCAAAAGTATCAACTTCTCTATCTACTATTCATCTTCTTCCTCCTTGAGTTTTCTAAGCTTAGGTAGCCTCCTCTCAAAATCTTGTGGAATGCAAAATATATGGTGTAAGAATGATGCATTTTCATCCATGAGGCTCCCATAGCCTGTGAGAGCAGACCACCCATCAATAGTAGGTGATTTGCTGCATTAGATAGTCTAGGAAGAGCTTAGCCTACAACCAACCATGGTTGCCCCTTCTCTTCCATCCTTCTTAATGCCATTGCCTTCAAAGTACAAGCATGGGTAATGGGAGGCATGTAGATGTGTAAGGGATATCAAGGGACAAGTGGGAGAATCAACGTGGGACCACCAAGAAAGTGGAGCATGATTTTCAAGCATTCTGGGTAAAACCTACCGATAGGTTTTTAACGTTTTACTGGTAGGTTTTGGCTATTGGAGTAAAAACTACCGGTAGGTTGCCTACTCCAGACCAATTTTCATAGAATTGTCATAACTTTTGATCCAACCTTCTAATTGAGTTAAAATTTTGATAAAATATAGAGGACATCCAGATATACAACTTTCATGTTTTTCACTTTTTCAGATTCAAAGGGATCCTTGTCAAAATGGAGGAAAATTGAGGTACTTCTACCGAATAGTGCGGGTGCTGGTGCCTATGTTACCAAGCACTGATACCTCCTTGATCTCTTTCACTTTTAAGCCTCCAAATCCTTATGTAATGTGTTCATGTCTTCACCACTCATCCACACTTAGTTGCAAGGTCCCAAAATCCATCATTTAAGCTATAATTACCTGCAACATCAAGATTTCAACATTATTCATAAATTCAGCTAACTCTGAGTACTTAAATGTAAAGTTGAGTTAAAATGCATGTCAAGAGGTCGTTAAATATGCAATATTATGCGCTCATCACTAGTTCCTAGCAAACTTTATTTTCAATTCACAATACAATAAAACAAACAATCCATTCATGTTAAGTACTTCAGCAAACAACCAAAATACTCAAATCATAAACCAATTATGTAAATGACTTGGGCAAATTGAAATGAAAAAAAATGTGCTTTTTTCATAAACAACTTCCAAGCAGTTTAATGCAATGATTTTGAAACAAAAAAAAAATGGCTTGTGATCCTATAGACTCTTATACTAGGCTACCTACCTCTACACCCAAAGTGTAAACTACCAAAAGCAATAAAACCAAAAATGATCTTTCTACTCATCATCAGCTCCTAACCCCTCCTCGTGGCTCTCACATCATCTCCTCACCCCTCCTCATCGCCAGAGTGATGAGTATAGAATATTGCACATCATTTGCCTCTTTCCACCCATTTTATACTTGCTTTTGTGGAGAAAATGGGGGAAATTCCATTTAATATATCAACTAATGAAGTTTTGTGTGATTATAGGTAATGAGTGGGTAATGGTGCGTATTAAGCCTTCTATCAAGTGCTAAAAAACAATTAAGAAGGAGTAGAGGCTTAATGGGTGGCTCGGGATAGCAAGAAATCAAGAAAAAGCTAAAACATGCGAAAACCTACTGGTAGATGTTAATCAAAACCTACCGATAGGTTTTGCATACTAGAATTGTTCTATTGCTACCCCTGCCAAAACCTACTAGCAGGTTTTGCTTACTGCACAAAAACTTGTGGTAGGTTTTTTCAAAATATACTAGTAGGTTTTGCAAACTAGAATTGTTTTGTTGTTCTCCCTACCAAAACCTACTGGTAGGTTTTGTCATTGTTCTACCAGTAGCTTTTGCCCAAAAATGCCAGAAAGCTACAATCTCTTCTCCAACCACTCTGTGGGCCCACCTGTACTTCTCCCACACATAGTCTAACACACACTACATATAAGCATGCTTTCCCACACGTAAAATCTAACTTTGGAAAAAAGAGCATGGAAAAGGAAGAGAGAGAAAAAAGGGGCATGGTGGGGTTACACACATGGATTGTCCTTACTTGTGAAAGTGTCCAACCCCTTCCCCATGCTTGGATGTCAGTTCACACAGGCTAAGGGAAGGGAGTGGACGAAAATTATCGACTCTCACACCACTATTCAGCTACACAACCTTTTAGAGAGAGAAGTTCTCAAGGAAGAAGATGAAGTTCTTGATAGAGAAAGTTAGGTTTTTGCATTTTCTACTCCATTTCAGTTGTAGGAAGCTTTAAATCACTTGTAATCTTTACTTCAAGCACTTCAATCTCCTTTATTTCAAGTGTATTTCAATTTTAGTTACATATTCTTGTATCTTCCATGTTTACATTTGGGTTTTCCTTCCAAGCTTTACTATTGGGTATGAAATCAATTTGTCTGTGTAGTTGAACTTTTTTTTACATTAATACAAGTTTTAATCTTCATTTCTTCAGCATGTCTCTTTATATTGTGTATATCTTTGAATCCATTATGAGTAGCTAAGTTTTTAGTTGGCTAATTGATGATCATATAATATTGCATATTTAACGACTCATTACATGCATTTTAACTCAACTTTGCATTTAAGTACTTAGAGTTACCCGAATTTATGAATAATGTTGAAATCTTGATGTTGCAGGTAATTATAGCTTAATTGATGGAGTTTGGAACCTTGCAACTAAGTTTGGATGAGTGGTGAAGACATGGACACATTATATGAGAATTTGGAGGCTGCACAGTGAAAGAAATCAAGGAGGTATCGGGGCTTGGTAACATAGGCACTAGTACCTACACCATTTGGTAGCAGTACCTCAGTTTTCCTCTTTTTTGACCATAATCCACATTGAATCTGAAAACATGAAAAACATGGAAGTTGTAGATCCGGATGTCCTCTATATTGTATCAAATTTTCAGCTCAATCGGACAGTTGGATCAAAAGTTATGACATTCTACGAAAACTAGTTCAAAGTAGGCAACCTACCGAAAAGACCTACTGATAGTTTTTACTCCAGTAGCCAAAACCTACCGGTAGAATGTTAAAAACCTACCAATAGATTTTGCCCAGAATGCCTGCAACTCATGCTCCACTTGTTTGGGGGGGTCCCACCATTGATTCTTCCACTTGTCCCCTGACATCCCTTAAACATCTAATTGCCTCCCATCACCCATGCTTGGACTTTAGAGGCAATAGAATTAATTAGGATGGGAGAGAAGGGAGCAACAATGGTGGGTTGCAGGCTAATCTCTTCTTAGCCTGTCCAATGCATCAAATCACCTCCCATTGATGGGAGGTCTGCTTTCACAGGCTAGGGTAGCCTCATTGACGAAAATGCATCATTCTTACACCATATATTCATCATTCCACGAGATTTTGAGAGGAGGCTACATAAGCATAGAAAGCTCAAGGAGGAAAAAGATGAATAGTAGATAGAGAAGTTGATATTTTTGCATTTTCCTTCATCCTTTCACTTGTAGTTTATTGTAAAACTAGTTTAAGCTTTGTTTAATGTCTTTAATGTCATTTATTACAAGTTCATTTCAATTTTAGTCTTACATTTTGGATTTCACCATTAATGCTCTCAAGTTCTTCATTTTCAAGCTTTAAAATGGGTATTGCATATTTTTCTTCATAGTTTACAATTTCTTGCATTAAGTTAAATTTTAATCTCCATTTCAATACCATGTGTCTTTACATTATGTATATCTTTCCTTTTATCATGAGTAGCTATATTTTAAGTTGGTTAATCCAAGGGAGACCTCCTCTTGGGTTTGCCATTTCAACTCATTTTTCCCTCTCGTAGTGTACTGAGTTGAGTGTGGATGTGGTTGTGAGTCTTTGATACCCCGTAGGCATTGTCACGGGGTATGCTTGGATCCTCATCTCCATCCTGGTCCTGCGTTTCCCACGAATCATTCGAACATCTAGACACCATTGGAGGAAGGTCTTGAGTTGATTTGAAATTCTCATTGGAGTGACCTCTTCAGATTAACCAACACTTGTTTTCATTTCATTTTTAGCGAAAACAAAAACACCAAAACTCAAACTCAAAAAATTTTACACTTTACCCTTTTTACCAAAATCACCTTCAACATGATTCACCTTCTTCCCTGAGGAGACGACATTGGAATACTTTTTCAAGTAGAACATGACACTCAGAAGTCTCTATGTGCTTGGGGAGCACTTTTATTCACACACATTTTGTTCATTCCAGCACACATCCGTTTCCCCATTGCTTGCATTGAACCCAAGTGAAAGTGACACTCACCCACTTACATACGCCAAATACACTTTGAGGGTTTGGAATACTTTTTCAAGTAGAACATGACACTCAGAAGTCTCTATGTGCTTGGGGAGCACTTTTATTCACACACATTTTGTTCATTCCAACACACATCCGTTTCCCCATTGCTTGCATTGAACCCAAGTGAAAGTGACACTCACCCACTTACATACGCCAAATACACTTTGAGGGTTTATGTTAAGACATTAGGTAATACAACAGAAACAATCAAGCACTAATCCAAGAGAGATTTCCTCTTGGGTATGCTAAATCAACTCTCTTTCAATCCTCCTCGCAGTGTAAGGTGTTTGGTTTGACTAGGTTGAGTGCGGACGTGGTTGTGAGGTCTTGATACACCATAGACTTGTCACGACATATGCTTGAGCCTACACCTCCACATTAATCCCTCACTTCCTACGAATTAATCAAGCACCGAGACACCATTGGTTGAATGTTTTGAGTTGATTTGGCATTTCCATTAGAATGACCTCTTCGAATTAGCCAACCTTGTTTACATTGCATTTTTATCAAAAAACTTCAATCACCTAACACACAACTACAAGATTTTACACTTTTTTATTTCCTTACAAAATCATCTTCACCACAATTCAGCATTATTTCACTGAGGATACAACCATAAAATACCCATTCAAAGTAAAACACGACACTTGCAAGTCTCTCTTCACTTGGGGATCACTTTTGCACACACACACACACACATTTTCATTCACACACACTTTTTTGCTATTTCTAACATCGAACCCAACACATAATCCATATACACATTCAAGGGTTTGTGTTTGGAGATTAGGGTGAATTCTAAATCAAGCATTTTTTTTTTGGCGTCGTTGCTAGGGAAGGCTAGCGTCAAATTGGAAGGCTATTTTGGACAATAGAGATAAGTCTTGTGATTCTCATCACTGGCCAAGGTACGTTGCTCCTTTGTACATACTTGTGCTTACTTTCCATTTTCATTGTAGATAGTGTTTTTGTATGTGGGGTGGGGCGACCAAAATAGACTTGTGAGACTTGCCATAGATCCAAATATGAATATTGACCAAGACCCACTCGAGGATGCCAGTGACAACTTTGAGGATGGTGATGCTAATGTTTCAAAGGGTGAGGGAATGCAAAACCCTAGAATGCCAATTCCTGAATGCATTTTCCCTCTCATAGGAATGAGGGAAACAATATCTCAATTGATTGTGCGGCGAGGTTAATAAGGGATTATCTTTAACCAACCCGAAGCACCACTCCCTCTTGCATACTTTTACTGGTCCAAGCTCATGCCTTCATTGTTAAACTAGGAATGTTACAACTTCTTCCTCAATTCCATGGAATTGAAAGAGAAAAATCATTATTTAAATATTAAGAAATATGAGAAAATTATTGCAACATTGCTCAAAAATCATGCCATGGAAGACATAACTCGCATGAAATTGAAACCTAGATCGATAAGTTATTGGGCACAAATGCTTTCTAAATTTTTAAACAAATTTTTTTCGGTGCCCAAGACCACTGTTCGTAAGAAACAAATTCAAATTTTTTTGGAGAAATCCAATGACCAGTTTTATCAATGTTAGGATTGATAGAAAAAGTTGTTACAATCCATTCAACATCATGGATTCGAACCGTGGCGATTGGTTAGTTTCTTTGATGAAGGAATTACACCGGCCCACCAATAATTCATAGACATGATGTGTAACAGAGAGTTTCTCAACAAAGATTCGGATGAGGCCCTAGAATACTTCAATATATTGGCACAAAATGTTCAATCATGGGATATCAAGAATCCCAATGATGTGCCAAGGTCCTCTCTAGGGAATTAATCAAGTGAAGGAGGGATGTATAATTTGCAGGACCAAGAAGGCTTGCTTGCCAAAATCACCAAGTTATCCCGAAAGATGGAGAGCTAGAGGTGAATAGGAGGCATGAAGTGTCTAACATTGCTAAGGCCAAGGAGTGTTGCAATATATGCAAAAGTGTGGAGCATTCTATCTCAGAGTGCCCAAACATTATGGCACTCAAAGAGGTTTATCATTAGTAAGTGAATGCTTTCAAACAAAGTAGGCAATCATTCTCTCCACATTCCAATACATATAATTCGGGTTGGAGCAATCACCCAAAATTTAGTTGGAAGAATGGCAACCTTACACCACATGGGTCTAGCTCATTGTCTCCTCCCATTCCACCCAAGAAAAATCAATCCTACTATGGTCATGGTCCCTCGTGTAGCTCCCAATACACCCGGTCTAATCAACAAGGTTTTTCCCAAAACCCAGCACTTCAACAAGGGTTTAGTCAACAATGACCATCCAACCCACCCACCTACCAACTTCCTCATAAAATAAACTTGGAGGATGTCGTGCACCAATTCATTCAAAGCCAAACAATAATCAACAACCAAATCGCCCCCGCTTTCAATGATATTCGGACTCAAATCACAACATTGGCCAATGTCGTAGGGTCTGCCCAACAAGAGAAAGGGAAATTTCCCGCTCAACCTCAACAAAACCCTAGTGGTCAACACGTAATTAAGTCATCTGAGTCAACCAATGAAATTTGTGAACAATTCAAGGTGGTCAACACCCTAAGAAGTGGCAAACAAATTGACAAAACAATTTTACCAAAAGTCTCACCAAAAACCACATTGGCTAAAGAAAAAGAGACTACAGGAGAATTCGAGGGGGGTGAGACACATGAAAAGGAAAAAAGTTGTTGATTTAAATGTGCATGAGTGTCCTATTCCAGCCCTTTTTCCCCAATGTTTGAAGCCACCGGCTAACATTGCTACTTATTCTAATATCATTAAAATGTTTAAGTAGGTGAAGATAAACATTCCTCTCCTTGATGCCATCAATAAAATACCTTTATGTGAAAAGATCTTGAAAGACTTGTGTACTGTGAAGAGAAAGATGAATGCGCATAAGAAGGCATTTCTCATAGAGCAAGTCAATTTCATTTTGAGAACCAACACACCACCTAAGTTCAAAGACCCTGGTTTCCCAACCATTGCCATTACCATAGGGAATTATCGGGGGGAGCAAGCACTTATGGACTTGGGAGCAAGTGTAAACCTACTACCCTTCTCGGTGTATCAAAAATTGCAATTGGAAGAGTTGAAGCCAACTCCAATCACTCTTCAATTGGAGGACCGAAGTGTGAGAACACCAAGGGGAGTAGTTGAGGATGTTTTAGTTCAAGTTGACAAATTTTATTGCCCCATTGATTTTATTGTACTTGATACTCATCCGGTCACTAATCCTAGTTCTCAAATTCCTGTGATACTGGGTAGGCCTTTCTTTGCTACATCTAATGTTGTGATCAATTGTAGGAATGGACTAATGAAGCTTGCCTTTGGGAACATGACAATGGACCTTAACATATTAAACTTGTCAAGCAACTAGGTGATGCTGAGGAAGTGCATAAGATCAACCGGATTGAAACTTTGGTGGGAGACCATATTGAACTACTTTGCCATTCAAATTTGGGGGAGGAAGAGTTTGGTAAGGAAGAGGAGCCAAAAACTATGCAAGGGGGTAGGAAGTTGGGCCCCATCATTTGAGAAACTTCCATAACAAGGAAAAAGAAATTTACCATCAACTATACAAACACCAATCTTGGAATTGAAGCCACAACATTCCACACTGAAGTATGCATTTCTCGGGGAGCACACGACATTCCCGGTGGTGATAAGTTTATCCTTGGAGTCAAGGCACGAAGAAAAATTATTGAAAGTGTTGAGAAGGCATATGGGAGCAATCGGTTAGACAATCGTTGATACCAAGGGGATTATTCCCCTTATTTTCACACACCGAATCCACATAGAGGAAGACTTCAAACTGTCCCGACAACCACAAAGAAGGCTAAATCCTACCATGAAGGATATGGTGAGTGACAAGGTGTTTAACTATTTGATGTGGGCAATATTTTTTCAATTGCTGATAGTAAATGGGTTAGCCCCACTCAAGTAAGGCCAAAGAAGTTGGGGGCACCGTGGTTGCAAATGAGGAAAATGAGTTGATTCCAACAAAAGTGGTCACCAGTTGGAGAGTTTCTATCAACTATCGGAAGCTCAACTCATGTACAAGAAAAGATTATTTCCCCCTGCCCTTCCTTGACCAAGTGTTGAAGAGAGTAGACAAACACCTATTTTGTTGCTTCTTTGATGGCTACTCCAGCTACAACCAAATCGAGATTGTCTTGGAGGACCAAGAGAAGACAACTTTCACATGCCCTTTCAACTCCTTCGCTTATCGCCGAATGCCATTCAGGTTGTGTAATGCCCTGAGAACTTTTCGAAGATGCATGATGGGGATTTTAGCGATATGTTAGAGAAAATTATGGAGGTGTTCATGGATGATTCTCAGTGTTTGGAAATTCATTCAATGGTTGTTTGGAAAACTGGAGAGAGTAATTGAAAGATGTGAGGAGAAAAACTTGGTAATGAACTGGGAGAAGTGCCACTTCATGGTGACACAAGGGATAGTGCTTGGGCACATTCTGTTAGAGAAGGGGATTGAAGTAAAAGAATCTAAGGTGGAAGAAAATTTCCAACCTCCCCACTCCAAAATTCATCAAGGATATCAGGTCATTTCTTAGCCATGCTGATTTTTATTGTAGATTTATAAAAGATTTTAGTGCATTGGCAAGGCCCTTGACCAATTTGCTTGCAAAGGATGTTTCCTTTGTGTGGTCAGATGAATGTGAGGCTTGTTTTAAACAATTAAAAAGCATGCTTATTTAACCTCTAATCATGCGACCACCCAAGTGGGAACTCCCATTTGAGCTTAAGTGCGATGTGAGTGATTACACGGTTGATGTAATGCTCGGTCAATGGGAAGAAAAAATGCCTTATGTAATATAATACGTTAGCAAGACTATAAATGGAGCAAAAATAAATTACACTACCACTGAAAAAAGAGTTGCTAGCCGTAGTATTTGTATTGGGCAAATTTAGGTCTTACATCATTGGTTCGCCTATTATAGTCCACACTGATCACTCTACTTTGAAGTATCTTTTGTCTAAGTAGAACGTGAATCCAAGAATAATTAGGTGGATCATCCTCCTATAAGAATTCAACTTGACCATTAAAGACCTGAAAGAAGTGGAGAATGTGGTGGTGGACCATTTGTCCTGACTTGTTGTCCAAGATCCTGAAGATCATATCCCTATCCCTGACTCTTTTCCGAATGAGCAATTATTTTTACTCATTCTATTTTTCCTTGGTATGCTAACATCTGTAATTATCTTGCTACTGGACAAATACCACCGCATTGGAGCCCAGAGAATAGATGAAGATTCATGGAGGATGTGAAGTACTTCTACTTTGACAACCCGCATTTGTTCAAGTATTGCCCAAATCAAGTGATGAGGAGATGCGTACCTAAAAATGAACAATGGGATGTCCTTCCATTCTGCCATTCCGAGACATGTGGTGGCCACTTCCCTTCAAAGAAAACATCAGCTAAAATTTTTCAATCTGGTTTTATTGGCCTTCCTTAATTAAGGATTGTGTTTCATTTTTCAATGAATGCGATAGATGCCAAATGTTGGATAATGTGACTCGTAGGAATATGATGCCCTTTTCCCATATGCTAGTCATAGAGATATTCAATTGTTGGGACATCGACTTCATGGGTCCTTCCCCTATGTCCTTTGGCTACATTTGCTACTATTAGTGGACTATGTGTCCAAGTGGGTAGAGGCCATCACAACCAAGACTAATGACCATCGAGTTATGGTCAAGTTTTTAAAGGAAAACATATTTTCAAGGTTTGGGGTACCTCGTGCAATGATATGTGATGGTGATTCTCATTTTTACAATAGGTCATTTGCATCTTTAATACAAAAATATGGCGTGACACACAAGGTGTCCACGCTTATCACCCACTGACCAATAGCTAAGCAGAGTTGGCCAACAGAGAGGTTAAAAATATACTAGAGAAGCGGTGAGTCCGAATGGAAAGGATTGGTCACTTAGGTTAATCGATGCCTTATGGGCGTACAACATCACATACTGATCAGCACAAAATATTGCACATCATGTATGCTTTTGTATCCCTTTTATACTTGCTTTTGTGGTGAAAGTGAGAGGAAATGCAATTAATCAAACAATTAATGATGTTGTTGTGTAATTATAGATAAATATTTGGAAATGGTTTGAGTTAAGTGCTTGATGGTTTTCGTTGTATACCCCATTCTTTGGACATCACCCTCTATGTGTGTATGGTTTATGCGAATAGGGGAGTGTCACTCTCCCTCAGGATGATGAAAAATGGGGTAAATGAAATAGTGTTGTGTGGAAGGAAATGTGTGTGTGTGTGAACAAAAATGCCCCAAGCACAGAGAGACATTTGTGTGTCATGTTTTACCTGGAAATCGTACTCCAAGGTCGTCCCCTCAGGTAAGGAGGTGAATCGTGTCGAAGGTGATTTGGTTAAAAGGAAAAGTGTAAAAATCTTTTTTTGTTTGAGTTTGGTTTGTTTTATCTTGATGGAATTGTAATGGAAAACAAGTGTTGGCTAATGCGAAGGGTTCACTCCAATGGAAATGTCAAGTCAACTTGAAACATTCCTCCGATGGTAACTAGATGTTTGATTAATTAGTGGGAAGTGCAGGACTAAATGGAAGTGAGGATCCAAGCATAACCCATGACAAGTCTACGGGATATCAAAGACTCACAATCACGTCCACACTCAACTTAGTTAAACCAAAGCATTGTACACCGAGAGGCAAAAAAAGATGAGTTGAAATGGCATACCAAAGAGGAGGTCTCCCTTGGATTAGCCAACTTAAAAACTAGCTACTCATAACAAAAGCAAAAGCAATAATGTAATGGAAAGACATTGTAGATAAATGAGGATTGGAGCTAAGTTAACGCAAGAAAATACAAACTACAAAAGAATGCATTTAATACCCATTTGGTAGCTCTTTGAGATGAAAACTTAAATGCATTAATGGTAAAAGCTATAATAGAGGATTAAACTTGAAATGGACTTGTAATAAATGAAATTAAAGACTTTTATATCTCATGTTAGCACACAATATATATCATATAAAAGGCATATTAGCACACAATATATGTCATGTTTTTGTGCTAATCACACTCCCCAACTTGAGCTTTGCTAGTCCCTAGCAAACGTTGTTTCTAACCCAAGCTATAAATTACAACAAAATCCATTCATACAATCACACCATCCATTACTTGCAAAATTCAAAAATCATATTATAATTACATAAGTAGCATTGGGCAGTGATTAAACAAAAGAAATGGGGTATTTCTTTGATCATTTCAAAAAGTTATTTACAATGGGTTCAAGTTCCAAAACAAAATGGCCAAAACTTTATGACACTTCCATTGGCCGATACAAGAATCGAAGTTATGTATAACCACAATTCAAAACAAAAACCAAAACAAGAATCCCCAGTCCTCCTCAATCATCCTCCTCATCAAAAGCATCCTCGTCGTCAATCTTGGACTATAACTCTAACTCCTCCTCCTCGTCATCATCATCTCCCACCTCCACAGTCATAGAAGGCATAGTAATAGAGGCTGAGGGTCCAACTGAAGGTTGTGGGGGTGGTAGTGGACCTCCGAGGACTGGCTCACGCAAGAAAGTAAGCTGAAAAAGCATCGTAACCATGATCATCAAGCTGTGCATAGTGGACTCTAATGCATCCAAGCGCTGAGGAATGGTACGGGCAAGGGCTGGTGTAGGTGCTAGTGGTGGGGGTGCTAAAGAAGAAGGCCTGGCCTTAGACTACTCGGGCTCCCTAACCCTAGGTCTCTCATCCCTAGTCTTGGCAGCGCTCTTTTGACTGCTGGACTTCTCTATGGCTCCAATCTCTGGGGGGAGCAGTGTATCATGAGCGTACATCTTTATTTTGGCCTGAGCACATAGCTTGGTAACAAGCCTACCAAAGGGAAGATTTGCCTTCGGATTTGCAGCCTGGGTAAACTCTCGTATCTCTAACCAAATAAAATAAGCGACATCAATGGCAACCCCTGTCATGAATGCATGAAGTAAAGTCAACTTCTTTATGTTTGGGTTCTTCTCCGAACCCCAGGGCATCAAGTTCTAGTGTAGAAATTTATTCATAACCTTGTACACATGCTTGATGCCCCCGACCAACATCGTTCCTGTGAACGTAGTCGGGTCCTCATAGGTGAGAGCCACATAATCCCTAAGAGTCCTACTCCCATCCACATTCTGTGGGTAGACGGGGGTAGTCAAGGATGGCCTTTCGTACTGCATCACTGTAGCAATGGTATCGGGGGTCACCTCGAATGTTTTGCCCCTTACATTTGTCCTTAACTTTTGCCCATCATCACTATAAACAGATAAATTTTGGTAGAACTCATGACACAGCCCTAGGTTGTAACCCTTGACCTCCTCAAACCATAATTTCAAACCCCGTCATTCAATAATTCTCACCACTTCATTTGTAGGATCCAATAAAGCTTTATCTACATAATGCTCACAATTCACGCCCTTATTCTCAATCCTTTGTTTATGGGCGTCGTGTTTGGTTTTGTTCCTTCCCTCCTATCTCTCTGGCCACTTGGGCACTCCCCAGCTCTCTTTCGAGAGCTAGATCCTGTGGGTGGTGGGGAGTCTGGGGCTCATCCTCTTTGTATGGGCCATGAGCATCTACAGTGCCCCCATAAAGAGAAAAGTCAAAATCATAACCAAAAAATTCTCCTCTGGCTCAAAAACCTCCTTGGGCATCCCATTCATTCTAGCCATCGCAATGGAGTCAAGGGATTTGAAAAAGAACAAGAATCGATTTGAGAAAACTTGGGCAAAATGGGAACCTCCAGGAGGTTTTGCTCACTGGACAAAACCTTCCAGAAGGTTTTGCCTTTGCTGCAAAACCAATCCTTTGTTCAAAAATTCACATCCAATCGAATTCTCCTCAACTCCAAAACATTGTAACATCTTTTCTAAGACATCTAACCTACCAAAAACTTGAACCATGCTATGAACCTCAATTGAATGGCCATGCCCAAAGTCAATTCCGATATTGCACATTGATTTGAGATTTTGATATTTTCAAAGCACAAATCATGTATTTCTAATTTAAACTACCAAAATAAATACCCAAAATGCAAAGCATGAGTTCAAATAACAAGGGCATTCCTAAATCTAAACTAATATCAAAAGTTAGGCCTTATTCCCCCATCCTTTAAGTAAAGAGCTACCTAACACGTCGATCGACTGATCGAACCAAGCACACATGAGCAACACTATGCATCTACACATTCATTTTCAAACTCGTGTTTGTGTGAAATAAACAAGTAATATAAGCATTTTCACAATGGAATTCACATTTTCTTTGGCTATCCAAATTAAGCTTCGATGCAACCTCACTAAGTGTGTCTCTCAACAATGAATCACACATATGCTCACCTAGCATGCACACCGTGTGTAAATGTGAGATGGATTCTTGTGCACAAATGAAATATGCTCACATATAATCCAAAAATGAAGTTTATGCATGAAAGTGAAATAACCTTGGCATAATCTCATGAAAGAAATTCTAGGGCACTATATGACAAACCAACTTCTCTTTCTTTTTAAAAGCGTGCATCTCCCATGCTTTTCTAGATCAATTAGGACTTCAAGGTTATAATGGGCCTTTTGGGTGATATTGAGGCAAATGAAATGAGGATATAGGGTAACAAAGAGGGTTGTTCGGAGTGAATGACTTTTATTTCAAAAGCATCTCCCTTTTCATGGGATTTTCACTGTTTACACCATCACCAGACTCTTTGTTTATTTTCTTTATTTTCCTTAACATTTTCCTTTTCTTTGATCATTCTTTTCTTCTTTTCACCCCTTTTCTTCCTTTTCTTTGATTTTCATTCTCTTTCCATTGAACTCCTTGAGTTTCAACATCATTTATCCCTTTGTTTGAGTTTCCACACCATACTTCATTATCTTTTACGATCATTCATATTCAACTCTATGAACAACCAAGGTAAGGTAGTTATTTATCATTTTCTCTGGCTTGGTCTAATGTGTGGCATAAAAATGACTTTCAATGAAGGCTCAATCACAACACTAGGGATAATATTTTCTCAAGCAAAAAGGCTAAGGCTCGAAATATTAAAAAATGGCATAAGATCACCTCTAGATAAGCATGGGGAGCATTATGCATTTCAAGACAAGTCAATCACTACACAAATGCACCTAACCGAAACAAGCATAACTAGACTATTGGACAAATTTGAAATTGAAGAATTGTTCCTTGAGTAAATGTAAGTCCCCTCCAACAAGGATTGGCACTAAAGCTCTCATGAGTTCTTACTCATCTCTACTATTCATGTCAAGCCCTAAAATGTGAACTCAACCCGTAAATTGCCAAAATAATAAGTTCAAGGTGCTAGAACAGTTGAGTTTAAAAGCAAACTCATATGTGATACTCAAGCATAGGATGAACCTCTATAGTGTGCTCATGTATTTAGGATTCAAGGAAAAAATCAACATATCACCCAACTCATAACACTCTTAATAAAGGAATATAGATCAACATTTAGATATTTTCACAACAAATTTCAAATTTTTCACATCATTTGCACTATTGTGAATGACAATCTGTATGTATGTGAAATGTGACTTTTCATAGCAAAAATGAACATATTATCAACAAACAATTTCCACAAATATTGGTGTATCATGCAAATGGTGCACCTCACCTGCCAACTCATTCCATGCATTGTCCTCAATGCAACAAAAACAAATGTTATACGATGAAAGACTGTAAAATGATGAGTAAGGTTAGAGAACACCTTACATTGAGCTTTTGTCAAAAACATCATACCTATAACTAAGGAAACAACACTATACATGAATTTAAAGTAAGTAAATATAAACATGAAAGGAAGTAAAAATTAACTGTACACTAAAATCATACGAAAAGTCAATCCTCCAACAAGTCCGGGTAAACCGGATCCGTCAAATCCTCCTCTACTCTTTATCTGTCAAAACCCTCAAAAAATGGCTTAAGTCTTTAGCCATTGACCTTGAAAGTCTGGCCATTCTCAGGGATTGTGACTTCTACAGCTCCACTGGGGTAGGCCACCTTGACAAGATAGGGGTCATTCCAACATGATCGGAGTTTGCCTTGGAAAATTGAGAGACGAGAGTTGTATAAGAGCACTTTTTGGCTGGGCTCGAATAACTTCCTCGCAATGGATTTGTCAAGAAAGATCTTAGCCTACTCTTTTAAAATTTTGGAGCTCTCATACACATCTTTTCAAATCTTGTCCAATTCATTCAATTCTAGCTTCCTATGTTCTCCAGCCATTCTCAAGTTGAAATTGAAAGTCTATATGGCCCAATAAGCCTTGTGTTCCATATCAACTGGCAGATGGCAAGACTTACCATAGATGAGATGATAGGGAGACATGCCTAAGATAGTCTTGTAAGTCATACGGTAAGCTCATAGGGCATCAATCAGTCTACTTGACCAATCTTTCCTATTTGGATTTACCGTCTTTTCTAAAATATTTTTAATCTCCCTATTGGCCAACTCGGTTTGACCATTGATTTGTGGGTGGTATGCGGTGAACACCTTATGTATGATGTCATATTTGTACATCAAAGACGCAAATGGACTATTACAGAAATGCGATCCACCATCGCTTATCATAGTAGGAGGCAGCCCAAACCTCAAAAAGATGTTTTCTTTCAACAATTTGACCACGACTCGATGGTCATTGGTCTTGGTTGGGATTGCCTCCACCCATTTGGACACGTAGTCTACTGCCAGTAGAATGTATAGATAGCCAAATGACATAGGCAAAGTACCCATGAAGTAGATTCCCTAACAATCAAATATTTTTATAACAAGTACAAGGGATAGGGGCATCATGTTCCTCCGGGTCACACTACCCAAACGTTGGCATCTATCACACTCTTTACAAAATGAAATACAGTCCTTTATTAGAGAGGGCCAGTAAAAACCTAACTGTAGGATTTTTATCAAAGTCTTCTTCGCAGAGAAATGGCACTGCATGCTTGTGAATGGCAGAACGCAAGGAATTTGCACAGTTCATTTTCCAATACACATCTCTGCATGACTTGGTCAGGGCAATACTTAAACAAGTATGGGTTGTCGAAGAAAAAGTACTTCACGCCCGACATGGACCTTCTTCGATCCTTCGGGCTCCAATGCAGTGGTGTTCGTCCTGTTTCAAGATAATTACATATGTCAGCATACCAAGGACACACAAAATGAATTGAAAGCAAATGTTCATCAGGGAAGAAATTAGGGATAGGAATATGCTCATCGACCTCTTGCACCACCAGTCGGGACAAATGATCCATCATCATGTTCTCTACTCCCTTCTTATCTTTGATTGTTAAATTGAACTTTTGGAGTAAGATGATCCACCTGATGAGTCTCGGTTTGGCATCCTACTTAGACAACAGATACCTCAAAGTAGAGTGATCAGTACAGACAACTATTGGTCAACCAATGTTATAGGATTGGAATTTATCCAATGCAAATATTACTGCTAGCAACTCCTTTTATGTGGAAGTATAATTCATTTGGGCTTCATTGAGAATTTTGCTCCTCCCTTTGATTGAGGACTATGTCGACCACGTAATCACTCACGTCACATATAAGCTCAAATGGTATATCCCACTTGGGTGGTTGCATAATTGGCAGTGTACTAAGCATGCTTTTAAGTTTTATACAAGATGTCTCATAATTATTCGACCACTCGAATGGGATATCCTTTGACAATAAATTGGTCAAAATTCAGGCCAATGCACTAAAATTTTTAATAAAGCAACAGTAAAAACTAGCATGGCCCATAAATGATCTGATATCCTTGACGACTCTTGACGTAGGGAGGTTGGAGATGGCCTCCACCATTGGTTTGGCCATTTCTATCCCCTTCACCAAAACAATGTGCCCGAGCACAATTCCTTGTGTCACCATGAAGTGACACTTCTCCCAATTCAATACTAAACTCTTCTCCTTGCATCTCTCAAAAACTTTGTCTAAATTTCCCAAACATCCTTCAAATGAATCCCCAAACACTGAAAAGTCATCCATAAAAACCTCCATTATCTTCTCCACCATGTCACTAAAGATCCCTATCATACAACGTTGAAAATTTTTGGGGGCATTACATAGCCCGAAAGGCATGCGACGGTAGGCAAAGGTATCGTAGGGATAAGTGAAGGTGGTCTTCTCCTGATCTTCCAATCCAATCTCGATTTGATTGTAGTCAGAGTATCCATCTAAGAAATAATAGAATAGATGCCTCGCTACTCGTTCCAACACTTGGTCAAGGAATGCCAATTGTAAGTAGTCCTTTCTTGTGCACATGGTGAGCTTTCAGTAATCAATGCACACTCTCTAACCTGTGATCACCCTCATTAGAATAAGTTCATTCTCCTCATTCGCAACAATCGTGACCCCTAACTTTTTGGGTACCACTTGAGTGAGACTCACCCATTTACTGTCAGCAATCGGGAAGATGATGCCCACATCAAGTAGGTTCAATACCTCATCTCTCACCACATCCTTCATGATTGGTGATTAACACAAAAATATGACATTTATTTTATGCTAATTATGCCTTCTATACTTGCTTTTTGTCATGAAATTAGGGAGTAATGCTTTTAATCTTCGTCTTGATGGAGTTTTATATTAATGCAGGTAAAATGATGTAAATGAGATAAGTTAAACCCCCATTGAAGTGTTTGCAAACAATGAAGAGGAGAGGGTAGCTTAAAGGAAGCTTTGGAGGGGGAAGAAACCAAGAAAAAGCAAATTGGATGAAAACCTTCTAGAAGGTTTGGGTAAAAACCTTCTGAAAGGTTTTGACTTGGATTTCTTTTTCACTGCCAAAACCTTCCAAAAGGTTTTGTCTATTGGATTAAACCTTCCAGAAGGTTTTGCCCAGATTGCCCAGCCAACCTACAACTCAACTCTATAACTTCAGGGCCCCACCTACACTTCTCAAACTAATTCCTTGATATCCCTTGCACACACTAGACATCCCTTCTTCAACCTACATTGGACTTTTGGAATTTTGGGCATTAATGAGGAGAGACGGGAGAGAAGATGTTGGGTGTGCAGACAATGCTTGCACTTTCCTGCACCAGCCCATCCCTTTTAGCCCCTATTGATTGGGATCACATCACACAGCTAGGGACACTCCATGGAAATTTTTGGAAGCTAAAGACTCCATTATTCAGCATGATGCAAGATAGATTGTAATACAAAGAGAGAGAGAGAGTCTGAGGTAGAAGATGAATAGTGCTTGAGAGAGAAGTTGATATTTTTGCATTTTCTTCTATACATTGTCTTTGGAATCTCTTGTAAGAACCTTGTAAGCTTCATTTAATGTCTTTAATGGTATTCACTACAAGTTCTTTTCTAGTTTAATCTTTCAATTTAGCTTTGACCATTAATGCTCTCATGTTCTTCATTTTCAATGCTTTGAGATGGGTATTAAATGCGTTTTCCTATAGTCTACGTTCTCTTGCTTTAACTCAACTCCAATCTTCATTTCTTTGTAATTTTTTTTCAATACATTGTTGCCTTTACTTTAATTATGTGTAGCTAAGCTTTTTAGTTGGCTAATCCAAGGGAGACCTCCTCTTGGGTATACCATTTCCACTAATTTTCTTTCCTCCTCTCAGAGTATGATGGTTCAGTTTGGCTGAGTTGAGTGTGTATGGGATTGTGAGTCTTTGATATCCAGTAGACTTGTCACAGGTTATACTGGATCCTCACTTCCTTCTCATCCCTAGCTTCCCATGAATCAATCGTGCATCTAGGCTCTATTGGAGGATGGTTTCGAGTTAACTTCACATTCTTATTGGTGTGAACTATTTAACTACCCACTCTTCATGGCTTTGGTAAAGCTAAAAAAGTGAGTGATGCTCATCCCTCCAAGTAGAGGAGTTGCAAGGTAAAACGTATTACACACGGAGCCAATCTTCGACAAAGAATGAGTGAATCACATTCCACCCTTCACAGCATTGGTAAAGCTCTAGAAAAGTGGAAGAGTTTAACTCCTCTAAGGGAAGAAGGAAGCTCAAGACAATGGAAATAACTTAAAGCAATAAATTAAAAGAAAACAATAATAATTAAAAGAAAGCAATAATACAATAAAAGAAATCAATGAATTAAAAGAAATCAATAATACAAGAAAAGAAAGTAATAATAACTTTTGGAGGGTTATCCACTACCAAAAGGTGCTCTTTTCAAGAAAGAAATGATACAAGAAAGCCATAATGACTTTTGGAGGATTTTCTACTACCAAAAGATGATATTTGCAAGAAAGATGATACAAGAAAGCAATAATGACTTTTGGAGGGTTTTCCACTACCAAAAGATCCTCCTTACAAGAAAGATGATACAAGAAAAAAAAGATGATCTTTACAAGACCCAAGGGGTGCTATTTATAGGCAAAAAGGGAGAGCTTGAATTACACTTTGATCCCCCTCCCTTTTGAGCTTTTTTATAATTGGCACCCTATGGTTTGTAGCTTTAATAATTGGCACCCTATAGTTTGTAACTTTGATAATTGGCTCCTTAGTAGTTTGTAGCTTTGACGCAATTGGCTACCTAGTAGTTGGTAGCTTTGATGCACAAAACCCTAAAAAGAACAACAATCAATGCATTATCCCTAATTCACACACTAACCTTAATTTGGCTTATTTTGACTAGTTTAACTTTATTTAACTAACACAATTAATCTCTTAACTTAATTAAATTATGCCTTAATTAGGGATAATCATTCATCAAACCCACCACCACATAATTTTTCACCAAGTCCACCTCCACAAAGTTTTTCTCGAGGACTACCCAATCCTCTGACATACCAACCCCCTCACAAAAGAAATTTGGAGGATATGGTTCATGCTTTCATTCAAAGCCAGACTACCATCAATAAAAACCAGACTAATTTCATTCAAAGCCAGACTACCATCAACAATCAAAATGTCACAGCTTTTAATGACATTCGGGCCCAACTCACAAAGTTGACTAATTCCATGGGGGCATCACAACAAGAGAAGGGGCAGTTACTCGATCAACCTCAAGAAAACCCTATAGATCAACATATCGTTGAGTCATCGGGGCCCTTGAGAGAGAGTTGTGAGCAACTCAAGGCGGTTACCACCCTCAGTAGTGGCAAACAAATTGATAAAACCATTGTACCAAAGGTCTCACCCAAGGTCACAGTGCCAATAGAAAAAGTGACCAAGGGTGACACTGAGGGGGGTGAGATGAGTGATGAGGTTGGTGAGAAAGAAAAACTAGTTTATAATAGTGTGCTTGCTTCCCCAATTCCTGCTCCTTTCCCCAATCGTTTGAAGCCACCTATCAAGGGAGCTAATTATTCTGATATCATTAAAATGTTACAGTAGGTGAAAATAAACACTCCACTCCTTAACGCAATAAAGCAAATTCTATCTTGTGCAAAGATCTTGAAAGACTTATGCACAGTGAAGCAAAGGCTCAATGTCCACAAGAAAGCATTCTCCATCGAGCAAGTGAGCTCAATTTTGAGGATAAACACCCCTCTAAAGTTTAAAGACCCTAGCTGGCCCGCCATTGCCATAATGATTAGAATAAAGCATTGCATATTTTATGTGCTAATACATTCCTTTTCCACTTGCTTTTGGGGATTAAATGTGTAGACTTGTGCTATTTGAGCTATTAATGAAGAATTTTGGTGTTTGGAGATGAAAGGCGCCAAATGATGCTTCTTAAAGCCTTCCGAGATGGTTTGAGGATGATGAAGATGAAAGGATGTCTTGAGGATAGCTCAAGAGAGGAAGAATTTAAAAATCAAAAATTAGTCAAACCGTACCGGTACGCTTAGGCTACTAGAGCTCGAGGTAACGGTACACGTACCGGTATGCTCTACTAATTTTGTCCAAATTCTATAGCCATGCCCTGCTACCTTGAGGGTCCCACCTATAGGTCTCCCACACTCCTCTGACACGTCACAAAACTATTCATCCCTTTCACACCTCTCTTTAGACTTTTGGAGCCATGCTGATCAATGAGGAGAAAGAAGAGAAGAGAAGAGAAGCTGGGTGTGCAGACAGGGTCTGCACCCCCTATCCTGCCCATTCCTCTTGCAACCCTATGGATGGAGATCACATCTGCAGGCTAGGCCGTCACTCCAAGCACATTTTTGGCAAGAAAGAACTCCATTGTTCAGCACTGGATACATTACAAATTGAATATAGAGAGAGAGAAAGAACTGGGAAAGAAGATTAATAGTGTAGTTAGAGAGACAAGTTTAGATTTTTTTACAATTTCTTCCATACATTGTCTTCTAAATTGATGTAAGAGAACCTTTGAAGCTTCCTTTAATGCTTTGAATGTCATAAATGTCTAGTTGTTTTCAAGTTTAATCTTTCGTTAAAGCTTTCACCATTAATACTTCAATGTTCTTAAATTTCTTAGCTGTAAATGGGTATTGAATGCATTCTCATTTAGTTTACGTTTCTTGCATTTACTTCACCAAGCATTTCCTTTCCATGTAATGAATTATCACTACATTATTGGTTCTCATTTAATCATGAGTAGCTAAATCTTACGTTGGCTAATCCAAGGGAGACCTCCCCTTGAGTATACCACCTCAACTCATCCCCTCTCCTCCCCTCGGTGTACGGTGGTTCAGTTTGACTGGGTTGAGGGTGGACTAGAGTGTGAATCCTTGATATCCCATAGGCATTGTCACGGGTTATGCTTGGATTCTCATTTTCATTATGTCCCTTGCTTCTCACGAATCAATCGTTCACTTATGCACCATTGGAGGAGAGTTTAAATTTGACTCGGTATTCTCATTAGAGTGAACCCTTCGGATTGGCCAACACTTGTTTTCCAACTTATTTTCATCACAACACAACTCACAAACCAAACTTCAACTACAAAAGATTTTACACTTTCTTTCCATATAAATCACTTTCAAAATGATTCACGTCCTTCTCCGAGGAAATGACCTTGGAATACTTCCAAGTAAAACACGAACTATAAAAGTCTCTTTGCGCATGGGGAGTATTTTTGTTCATTCACATATCACATTTCCACCATTCTATTTTCCCATCTCCTTGCCCTTTCTTTTGACATCATTTCTGAGGAGAGTGACACTTCCCTTCATCCACACACATCATACATACATATTAAGGGAAGATGTTAAGAGGTTAGGACATACAAGGAAACAAATCAAGCATTTTTGGTGCTGTTATCAAGGAAGGCAAGTGTCAAATCAAGAAGGTGATTTCTAGACAATGGAGGTAAGTCTCGTGATCTTCATCATGGGCTAAGGTATGTTGTTCTGTGTATATATATCCTTGTTTGTGTATAATTTGATTTGTAGATAGTTTACTACATGTGGGGAAGGGGCGAACAAAACTGATTGGTTAGACAACCCTTAGACCCCGACATGAATACTGACCAAAACCCACCCAAGGATGCGGGTGATAATTTTGATAATCTTGGCGCCAATCCAAATCTCCAAAGGGTGGGGGAGTGCCCGAACCTAGAATTCCAAATGTTTAAAGGGGTGGGGGAGTGCCTGAACCAAGAATGCCTAATCCAAGGATGCAATTTTCCCCTCCTATGAATGGAGGGAATAACATCCAAATGGACCCTCCGACGAGGTCTATGAGGGATTTCCTTCAACCAACCCATAGCACCACACCCTCATGCATCCACTTATCGATCCAAGCTCATCTCTTCCAAGTTAAGCCAAGGATGTTGCAACTACTTCCTACATTCCATGGGATTGGAAAAGGAAAACCCCTACTTGCACATAAGGGAGTTTGAGGATATAGTTTCAACCTTCAATGCTAACTATGCTATGGAGGACATAGCTCGATTGAAATTGTTTCCTTTCTCCCTCAATGATAAAGCCAAATCATAGTTGTATGCCTTGCAACCTCGATCCATTACCTCTTGGGCTCAAATGCTTTCTGAATTTTTGAACAAATTTTTTTCAGTTCATCGAACCACTACTTTAAAAAAGGAAATTCAAAATTATTTTGAGAAGCCCAATGAGCAAATTTATCAATGTTGGGATCGCTACAAAGGGTTGATACAATCCACACCAAGGTCAAGGGCAAACGTCTAGCTCCCATTACCCCTAGTCCAATCCGCAAGGGTATTTATCAAATCCAACCCCACAAAATTTCTCCCAAAGCCCACCTCCCTAAAGCTTCTCCTAACAAGGACCATCCAATTCTTCCACTTACCAACCTCCCCATAAGAGGAACTTGGAGGATGTGTTTCATTCCTTCATCCAAAGCCAAACTTCCATCAACAACCAAACTGCCACAACTCTTAACAACATGGTACCTTAACTCACAAAGATCACCAATCACATAGGGTTGTCACAACAAGAAAAGGGGAAATTCCCCGCTCAACCCCAAGAGAACCCTAAGGGACAACATGTGGTTGAGTCTTTTGAGAACACCAAGGAGAGTTGTGAGCAACTCAAGGCAGTCACCACCCATCGTAGTGGCAAACAAATCGATAAATCTGTTGTGCCAAAGGTTTCACCCAAAACCACATTGCAAAAAAAAAAAAATACTATGGGAGACACTGAAGAGGGTGAGGTGAGTGAAAAGAAAGAAAGGGAGGTAGTTGAGAATGAAAAATTGATTGATGAAAGTGTGCTTGTACCTCCCATGCCTACCCCGTTTCCTTATTGTTTGCAGCCACCTGTCAAGATGGTTAATTATGTTGATATTTTGGAAATGTTTAAGCAGGTGAAGATTAACATTCCACTCCCCGATGCCATCAAGCATATTACATCATGTGCTAATATTTTGAAGGACTTATGCATGGTGAAAAAGAATCTAAATTTCTACAAGAAAGAATTCATCACCGAGCAAGTGAGCTCAATATTGAGGACCCATACTCCTCCAAAATTCAAAGACCCCGGCTGTCCAACCATTGCCATCACCATTGGAAATTGCCGAGTGGAGCAAGCGCTCCTCGATTTAGGGGCAAGTGTGAACCTTCTTGCTTACTCAGTCTATCAACAACTTCAGCTTGAGGAGTTGAAACCCACCTCAATCACGATTCAATTAGCGGACCGTAATACCCAAACATCAAAGAGAGTAGTTGAGGATGTCTTAGTTCAAATTGATAAATTTAACTTCCTTGTCAATTTTATTGTACTTGATACACTCCCTGTTACAAATCTTAGCTCCCAAATCCCTATAATACTTGGAAGACCCTTCCTTACTATATCTAATGCCATGATAAATTGCAGGAACGGTCCCATAAAGTTGGAATTTGGGAATATGACAGTGGAGCTCAATGTATTCAACTTGGCAAAACAACCGGGTGATGATGAGGAAGTAAGTGAGGTTAATAGAATTGACACTTTGGTTGAGGAACACTTGGAGCTTGAGGGGATGTTAAAGTTCAAGGAAGAAGAAATTGTTGATCTTGAAAAATTTGATGAGTAATATTGGGTAGAAGATTTGAAAGGGGTGGAAAGATGGATCCCTACATTCGAGGAGTTACCCCATCAAGAATAGAAAATCTTTCCTTCAAACGAGCAAAAGCCCAATTTGGAATTGAAACCACTACCTTCCCATTTGAAATATGCTTATCTCGGGGAAGGTGAAACATTTCTGGTGGTTATTAGCTCAACATTGAATGGGGAACAAGAAGAAGAACTTTTGGAGGTATTGAAAAGGCATAAAGGAGCAATTGGGTGGTCCATTGCAGACATCAAGGGAATAAGCCCTCTCATTTTCACCCATCGCATTTATCTTGAGGAGGACGCCAAACCTTCTCGACAACCACAAAGATGGTTGAATCCCATCATGAAGGAGGTGGTGAGGGATGAGGTGTTGAAACTACTTGATGTGGGCATCATTTTTTTGATTGCCAATAGTAAGGGGGTTAGCCCCACGCAAGTAGTAACTAAGAAATCTCGAGTTACGGTGGTAGAAATTGATGAGAATGAGCTCATACCGACAAGGGTGATTACCGAATGGAGAGTTTGCAATAACTACCAAAAGCTAAACCTTTACACAAGAAAGGACCACTTCCCAATGACATTTCTCGACCAAGTGTTGGAAAAAGTAGCAAGGCACCTATTCTATTGCTTTTTAGATGGGTACTCTGGCTACAATCAAATCAAAATTGCATTGGAAGATCAAAAGAATACCACCTTCACGTACCCCTATGGTACCTTTGCCTACCGCCGCATGCCTTTTGTACTATATAATGCTCCAAGGACTTTTCAATGCTGCATGATGGGGATTTTCAGTGACATGGTAGAAAAGATAGTGGAGGTCTTCATGGATGACTTTTTAGTGTTTGGGGATTCATTCAAGGGATGTTTAGAAAACTCGGAGAACGTTCTAACAAGATGTAAGGAGAAGAATCTAATCTTGAATTGGGAAAAGTGTCACTTTATGGTGATGGAGGGAATTATGCTTAGCCATATAGTACCAACAAGGAGTATTGAAGTCGACAAGTCCAAGATGGAGGCCATCAAAGGCATCCAGTCATTTTTTGGCCATGTCGGGGTTTATCGTCGATTCATAAAAAATTTCAGTGTATTGGCCTGATCCTTGACCAACTTACTATCTAAGGAGGTCCCATTCGAGTGGTTGGAGGATTGTGAGGCATCCTTTAAAAAAATTAAATGCATGATAGTCACACCTCCAATTATGTGACCACCCAAGTGAAATCTACCTTTTGAGCTGATGTGCAACGCGAGTGATTATGCGGTTGGCGTAGCTGTCGGTGAAAGGGAGGAAAATAGACCATATATGATATACTACGCTAGCAAAATGGTCAATGAAGCTCAAATGAATTACACTACCACAGAAAAAGATCTGCTAGCAGTAGTATTTAGTTTAGATAAATTCCGTTCTTACATCATAGGTTCACCTATTGTTCTCTTTACTAATCACTCTCCTTTGAAGTATTTGTTATCTAAGCAGGATGCTAAACCAAGACTCATTAGGTGAATACTCCTCTTAAAAGAATTCAACTTGATGATCAAGGACAAGAAAGGAGTTGAGAACGTGGTGGCGAATCATTTATCCCGGCTTGTGGTGTAAGAGGCTAACGAGAACCTTCCTATCCCTGACTTTTTCCCTAATGAACAATTGCTTTCAATTCATTCTGTGTGTCCTAGGTATGCTGATATATGTAACTATCTTACAACAGGACAGATACCACCGCATTGGAGCCCAGAAGATCAAAGACGATTTATAGCAGATGTGAAGTACTTTTACTTCGACAACCCATACCTATTCAAGTACTGCCCTAATCAAGTCATGAGGAGATACGTACTAGGAAATGAACAGTGGAACATCCTTTCATTCTGCCATTCACAAGCATGCGGTGGTCACTTCTCAGCAAAGAAAACTTCAGCAAAAATTATTCAATAAGGTTTTTATTGGCCCTCCCTTAATAAAGATTGTGTTTCATTTTGTAAAGAATGCAACAGATGCCAATGTTTGAGTAGTGTGACCCGAAGAAACATGATGCCCCTTTCCCCTGTGCTCGTCGTAGAAATATTTGACTGTTGGGGCATCGACTTCATAGGTCCATTCCCTGTGTCATTTGGTTACATGTACATTCTCTTGGCAGTGGATTATGTGTCCAAATGGGTGGAGGCTATCCCGACCAAGACCAACAACCACCAGGTCATGGTTAAGTTTCTCAAAGAAAATATTTTTTCAAGGTTTGGGATGCCTCGCGCAATGATAAGTGATAGTGGATCACACTTATGCAATAGGTCATTTGCATCATTAATGTCTAAATATGATGTCACTCACAAAGTATCCGCCACTTACCACCCATAAACCAATGGCCAAGCCGAGTTGGCTAATAGGGAGATCAAAAATATTTTAGAGAAAATAGTGAACCCCAATAGGAAAGATTGGTCAAATAGACTGACTGATGCCCTATGGGTTTACCGTACTGCCTATAAGACTGTTTTGGGCATGTCTCCCTATCAGCTCGTCTACGAAAAGGCTTGCCATTTGTCGATCGAAATGGAACACAAGGCCTATTAGGCCATCAAAACCCTGAACTTCAACTTAAGAATGGCTGGAGAGCAAAGAAAATTAGATCTAAATGAGTTGAAAGAAATTAGGAGAGATGCATATGAAAGCTCCAAAATTTCAAAGGAGCGGGCTAAAATCTTTCATAACCAATCTATCATGAGGAAGTCATTTGAGCCCGGGAAAAAAGTGCTTTTATACAACTTCGAACTCTCTGTTTTCCAAGGTAAACTACGATCCCGTTGGGATGGCTCCTATCTTGTCAAGGTGGCCTACCCCAACAGAGCTATGGATGTCTCCAACCCCAAAAATGGCCATACATTCAAGGTCAATGGCCAAAGACTGAAGCCATTTTTTGGGGGCTCTAATGAACAAGTGGTGGAGGAAGATTTAATGGACCCAGTGTACCCAGAAATTGTGGAAGAATAATCAATTTTTTTTTATGTACAGTTGCTTTTATTTACTTTACTTTACTGTATTTCATTTGACTCACGTTCCTTTGTTGTATAGCATTAAGGTTTTTAGTTCGAGATATTGGTGTTTTTATCCAAACTCAAGTGCAAGGTGTTCTCTAACCCTACTCATTTTATTTACTGTCTTTCATTGCATATCCTATCTTTTTGTTGCATTGAGGACCACTTGCATGATACACCAATGTTGTGGAAATTTTTTGTGATACAGACTTTTGCTTGCATTAGGGTATTTATGTGAAAATTTTGAAAATTTTTGATGAAAAATATTTGAATGTTGATCTGTATTCCTTTGTTAAGAGTGTTGGGTTGGATGATATATCGGTCTTTGTGTCAACTTTGAGCACCTGAGCATACTATGGAAATAGATCCTAGGCGTGAGTATCACATATATATTGATTTTTGAACTCAACTGTATATGACCTTTGAATATGTAATTTCAGAAACTTACGGATTGAATTCATGTTTTTAGGCTTGACATAAGTAGTGGAGATGAGTAAGGAACTATGAGAGCTTTAGTGCCAAACCTTTTTGGGAGGGAACTTACATTTACTCAAAGAACAATTTTTCAATGTCAAATTTGTTCAATAGTCTCATTACACTTGTTTTGGTTAGGTGCATTTGGATAATAGACTGACTTGTCTCGATTGTACAATGCCCTCTCATGCGTATCTGGAAGTGATTTTAGGCCATCTTTGAAATATTTTGAGCCTTAACCCTTTTTTCTTGTGAAAATTTTATCCCTAGTGCTGTGATTGAGCCTAATTTAAATTAGTTTCTATGCCACACATTTGACCATGCCGATGAAAATAAGAAATATCTACCTTACCTTGGTTGTTCCTAAAGCTAGAAATGAGTGATTGCAAAAGTAAAGGAAATGTGGTGTGGAAAATCAAGCAAGGGATGATTGTTTGTGATGCTCAAAAAGTTGAAAAAAAAAAGAAGAGAATGAAAATCCAAAAAAAAGGAAGAAAATGGGTGAGAAGAAGAAAACAATGAACAAAAGAAAAGGAAAATGTTAAGAAAAAGAAAGAAAAGAAACAAAGAGTGCGGTGATGGTGTTAACCTAGAAATCCCATAAAAGGGAGATCTTTTTGAAATAAGGTCATTCACTCGAAACAACCCTCTTTGTCATCCTATATTCTTCATTTCACTTACCTCATTACCACCCCAAGGCCTCATTACAACCCTTGAAAGTCCTAAATGATCTAAAGAAGCATGGGAGATGCATACTTTAAAAAAAAAAAAAACAAGAAAATTTGGTTTTGCTATCTAATGCCCTAGCATTTGTTTCATGAGATTATGCCAAAGTTGTTTTATTTTTCATATATGAACTTCATTTTTGGATTACATGTGAGCACACTTTGTTTTGAACACGAGATTCAATCCCACATGTACACATGGAGTACATACCAAGATAACATGAGTGTATTTCTTTGGTTAAGAGTGACCCTTGGTGAGTTTTGCATTAAAGCTAAATTTGGCTAGCTATTCGAATGTGAGTTATGTGGCATAAATGCTCAAATTACTTGTTTAATTCACGCACACACGAGTTGAACATGAATTTGTAGGTGCATACTTTAGACTAGTATTTGAGACTATGGTCATGCTCATGTGTGCTTAGTTCAATCATCTGAGAAACATGTTAACCAGTTCCATGCTTGCAGAATAGGGGAATATTGCTCAAGCTTTTGATATTTCAAATGAATAAGGAATGCCCACGTTGTTAATTATGTGATGTGCATTTTTGGTGTTCATTTTTTGATAGTTAAGGATTGAAATCCATGTCTTGTAAGTTGAATACATCAAAATTTTAAATCGCATTGCAATTTCAATAATGAATCGGGCATGATGGTTCAAATTGTAATTTACAAGTGGAGTATATGTTTAGGGTAGAGTGGAGGTCATAATGAGAGTGTTAGAATGTATAGGGGAGGTCCTAAAATGGAAAGGAGTGGTGAAAGGTTGCTCAACAGGAGAAATTTGCAACTGGAGCCAAACTGTACCGGTATGCATACCAGTACGCTGAGGCTACTGGAGTTCGAGGTATTGGTACACATACTGGTATGCTTTGCCTGGGATGTCAAAGGTTAGGGCTTTTAATCGATTTCTTTCATAACACCTTTCATTTCCCTCCTAAAATACAACCCCCCCTTTCACTCCTCTCTCGCCCGAATCACCCCTTTGGCTTCCAAATCACACTAATCTTCCTTCAACCTCTCAAATCCTCTTCCTTGTGTTGTGAGTCAGTGGAAATCAAACTTTTGAAACCCTAAGTGCCAAAATTTTCCCAAACCCTCTTCTCTCTATATTTCTCAAATTCTCCTAAAATATATCAGATGGCCTATTTTGTAGTGATTCTCCAAGAGACCATGGACCCGATTGAGGGTCTCTTCTTGACCCTTTTTTCTTTTCTAACGATGGGGGCACTATTGCTTTGCATGGCTCAAACCAAGAGGACCGAACCCGATCACCCTCAACCACTAGAGCCAAGTAGCCACAAGAGAAGCAGTGAGGGATCGAGTAGGGATACAAGGGAGCAGAGAAAGAAAGCCAATAACGAGGCTAGGGACCAACTAATTTGGGAGAAGGGTGTCACTTGTGAACGATACCTAGACCAAATTTCCCTTACCCCCCAGAAATAAGGCTGTGAAGATCATCGAAGCACATGGTATGAAGTTTTGGTTTGAGCCCGTTGATGGGTATAACTTGCCAATGTGCAAGGAGTTCTATCAAACACTCCGGGTGTTAGAGGTGGACGAAGTGGAAGTTTTGAAAACTAATGTTCAGGGCAAGGCGTTTGTGTTGACCCCTGATGTCATTACCACACTCCTGGGGGAGTACGAGAGGCCCCCTAGTTCTACACCAATCTATCCTCATAACATCACCCATGCCAAGAAAATTTCTGAATTTGTAGAGATGATGGATGAGGATCCTGGTACATTCAAAGGGAAAGTTCAAAGTGGAAGGTTGAAGCACTCATATGGATTGTTGAATAAACCTCTCCATTATAATCTTCTACCGAGGGGTGCGGAAAAGAAACCACACATGGAGAAGTTGGCCCTGTTAGACGCAGTCATGTCAGGGACGGTAGTTGACTCCGTTCTTCTCATCTGGCAGGAAATGAAAGACTTTGTAGAGATACAAAAGCCTATGGTCAAATTGCCATATAGGAGTTTGGTAACCCTGATGTGCAAGCATTTCAAAGTTAAAGCATACGCCTTTGACAAGCTCACTCCCCCCAAGACTGGGGCCATTGGCAGGACCAGTAGCAAGAAAAGAAAAGTAATGAGTAGGAGGAAGCGAACTAAGACTCTAGGTTTTGAGTCTATGGCCCCTAGACCATCTTAATCCGCTGGGCCATCCACAGCAGCACCAGAACGTGCGATCCATCAATGCCTCAATGCATTAGAGGCTATAGTGAATGGGATTAAGGCTACTATGCAGGGTATGGCGACGATGATGAAGGAGCTATTTATGCACACCTTCCTAGGGAGGCCTATCCCAGGAGTACCCCCCACCACCTACTACTAGCCCCTCTTCACCTATTCCCTCTACCTCTACAGTGGTTAAGGTGGATGATGATGAGGATGATTCTGAAGAGGGTGTGGACGGTGAGAGAAATTTTGATAAGGATGATGATAGTGATGGTGATGATGAGGGGGATGATGAGGAGGAGTAGGTTGATTTATGATGTCTGTCTATTTCTTTTGAGTTGGAGTGTACATAGTTAGTATGGTGTCATTCGCCTAGGAGAAGAGTCCGTAGATTGTAGGCCATTTTGTTTTTTTTTGATATTTGACTCCATGTACTCCAACTTGAAACACATTAATGGAAAACCACAATTTTTGTTCAATCTTGCCCAAGTTTATTTTGATAATTGCATTATGATTATTGTATTTTGATTGTTGGGTGAATTGTTTAGTTAAATGGATTGTTGTATGATATTCCTAGTATTTTGTTTTGAAAATAAATTTTGCTAAGGGCCTAGCAAAACTCAAGTTGGGGGGTGTGATTAGCACAAAGCATTGCATATTTTATGTGCTAATACATTCCTTTTTCACTTGCTTTTGGGGATTAAATGTGTTGACTTGTGCTATTTGAGCTATTAATGAAGAATTGTGGTGTTTGCAGATGAAGGCGCCAAATGATGCTTCTTAAAGCCTTTCTAGATGGTTTGAGGATGATAAAGATGAAAGGATGGCTTGATGATAGCTTAGGAGAGGAAGAAATCAAAAATCAAAAATCAGCCAAACCATATCGGTACGCTTAGGCTACTGCAGTTCAGGGTACTGGTACGCTCTACTGATTCTACCCAAATTCTACAGCCAGGCCCTGCTACCTTGAGGGTCCCACCTAGAGGTCTCCCACACTCCTCTGACACTCCCACAACATTGTTCATCCCTTTCACACCTCTCTTTAGACTTTTGGAGCCATGATGATCAATGAGGAGAAAGAAGAGAAGAGAAACGGGGTGTGCAAACAGGGTCTGCACCCCCTATCCTGCCCATTCCTCTTGCAGCCCTATGGATGTAAATCACATCTGCAGGCTAGGCCATCACTCCAAGCACGTTTTTGCCAAGAGAGGACTCTATTGTTCAACACTGGATACATTACACATTGAATATAGAGAGAGAAAGAACTGGGGAAGAAGATGAATAGTGTAGTTAGAGAGAGAAGTTTAGATTTTTTTACAGTTTCTTCCATACATTGTCTTCTAATTTGATGTAAGAACCTTTGAAGCTTCCTTTAATACTTTGAATTTCACTAATGTCTTGTTTTTTTCAAGTTCAATCTTTCGTTCAATGTTCTTAAATTTCTTAGCTGTAAATGGGTATTGAATGCATTCTCATTTAGTTTACGTTTCTTGCATTTACTTCACCAAGCATTTCCTTTCCTTGTAATGAATTCTCACTACATTGTTGGTTCTCATTTAATCATGAGTAGCAAAATATTTATGTTGGCTAATCTAAGGGAGACCTCCCCTTGGGTATACCACCTCAACTCATCCCCTCTCCTCCCCTCGGTGTACGATGGTTTGGTTTGACTGGGTTAAGGGTGGACAGGAGTGTGAATCCTTAATATCTCGTAGGCATTGTCATGGGTTATGCTTGGATCCTCATTTTCGTTTTGTCCCTCGCTTCTCACGAATCAATTGTTCACTTATGCACCATTGGAGGAAGGTTTCGAGTTGACTCTGTATTCTCATCGGAGTGAACCCTTCGGATTGGCCAACACCTGCTTTACAACTTATTTTCATCACAACACAACTCACAAACCAAACTTCAACTACAAAATATTTTACACTTTCTTTCCACAAAACTCACTTTCAAAATGATTCACATCCTTCTCCGAGGAAACAACGTTGGAATAATTCCAAGTAAAACACGACCCGCAAAAGTCTCCTTGCGCTTGGGGAGCATTTTTGTTCATTCACATATCACATTTCCACCATTCTATTTTTCCATCTCCTTGCCCTTTCTTTTGACATAATTTCCAAGGAGAGTGACACTTCCCTTCATCCACACACATCATACATACATATTAAGGGAAGATGTTAAGAGGTTAGGAAATACAAGGAAACAAATCAAGCACATAACAATCGGGAAGTGTTGGGTGGAGCAAGCTCTCCTTGATGTGGGGGCTAGTGTGAACCTCCTTCCATACGCATTGAACCAACAACTTCAACTTGAGGAATTAAAGCCTACTCCAATCATGCTTCAATTGGCAGACCATAGTGTCTGAACACCGAGGGAGTAGTTGAGGATGTTTTAGTGCAAGTTGATAAATTTTACTTTCTTGTTGATTTTATTGTGCTTGACACTCACCTGATTGCAAATATTAGCTCCCAAATCCATGTAATACTTGGTAGACCTTTTCTTGCCACATCTAATGCAGTGATTAATTACATGAACGGTCTTATGAAGCTAGCATTTGGGAACATGACTATGGATCTCAACGTGTTCAGCCTGTCCACGCAACCAAGGGATGATGAAGAGGCGCATGAAGTCAATAAGATTGACACCTTGGCGGAAGAACACTTGGAACTTTTAGGCATGCTAAAGTTGGAAGAAGAGGAGAATGTTGATTTATAAGAAGTTGATGAGCAAGAGGAATTAGAGAGTTTAAAAGGGGTGGAAAGGTGAATCCTTACATTTGAGAAGCTCCCACACCAATACAAGAAGATTTTCCTATCAAATGAGCAAAAGCCCAATTTGGAATTAAAACCACTACCATCCCATCTAAAGTATGCATATCTTGGAGAGGATAAGACCTTTTCGGTGGTGATTAGCTCAACCTTAGATGCAAAGTAAGAAGAGGATCTTTTAGAAGTGTTGAGAAGGCATAAAGGGGCGATTGGTTAGACAATTGCCGACATCAAGGGGATAAGCCCCCTCATTTGCACACATCGTATTTATCTTGCAGAGGACTCCAAACCATCTTGACAGCCACAAAGAAAGTTGAACCCATTTATGAAGGAGGTGGTGAGGGACAAGGTGCTAAAACTCCTTGACGTGGGATCATCTTTTCGATTGTTGATATTAAGTGGGTTAGTCCCACACAAGTAATACCCAAGACTACAGGAGTTACTGTGGTGGCAAATTAGGGTAATGAGCTTATTCCAACAAGGGTGATCACTAGGTGGAGAGTGTGCATTAATGACTGGACGCTCAACTTATGCACAAGGAAAGACCACTTCCCATTGCCATTTCTTGACCAAGTGTTTGAATGAGTAGCAGGCATCTATTTATTGCTTCTTGGATGGATACTCCGATTACAATCAAATCGAGATTGCATTGGAAGATCAGGAGAAGACCACCTTCACTTGTCCCTATGATACTTTCGCTTACCATCGCATGCCTTTTGGGCTATGTAATGCCCCTGGAACCTTTCAACGTTGGATGATGGGAATCTTCAGTGATATGGTGGAGAGGATCATGGAGGTTTTTATGGATGACTTGTTAGTGTTTGGGGATTCATTTGAAGGATGTCTGAGAAAGTTCTAGAGAGATGCAAGGAAAAGAACTTAGTCCTCAACTGGGAAAAGTGTCATTTCATGGTGATGGAGGGAATTGTTCTCAACCATATAGTTTCAGCAAAGGGTATCGAAGTTGACAAATCAAAGGTGGAGGCATCTCCAACCTCCCTACGCCGAGAGTCGTCAAGGATATCAGGTCATTTCTGGGTTATGCAAGTTTTTACCATCACTTCATTAAAACATTTTGTGCATCGGCCCGACCTTTAACTAATTTATTGTCTAAGGATGTCCCATTCGAGTGGTCGGATAATTATGAGACATCTTTTACAAAACTCAAAAGCATGCTTACCACACCTCCAATTATGTGCCCACCCAAGTGGGATTTACCTTTTGAGCTTATGTGCGACGTGAGTGATTATGCAGTTGGCGCAATGCTCGGTCAAATGGAGGATAAGAGACTATATGTAATATACTATGCTAGCAAAACCCTTAATGAAGCTCAAATGAACTATACAACCACAGAAATGGAATTGCTAGCAATAGTATTTGCATTAGATAAATTTTGTTCTTATATAATTGGTTCGTCGATTGTAGTCTATACTGATCACTCTACTTTGAAGTGTTTGTTGTCTAAGCAAGATGCCAAATTAAGAGTTATCAGGTGGATCCTCTTACTCCAAGAGTTCAATCTGATAGTCAAAGACAAGAAGAGAGTGAAGAATGTGTTGGCAGATCATTTATCTCGACTGGTGGTGCAAGAGGCCGACGAACACATTCATATTCCAGATTTTTTCCCTAATGAGCAACTATTTTCAATTCATTCTATTTGTCTATGATATGCTAACATATGTAACTATCTTGCAATAAGACAAATACCACTACAATGGAGCCTTGAGGATCAAAGAAGATTTATGGCAAATATGAAGTGCTTCAACTTGGACAACTCATACCTGTTCAAGTACTGCCCTGACCAAGTCATGTGGAGATGCATGCTGAAAAATGAACAACAGGATGTCCTTGCATTCTACTATTTAGAGGCATACGGTGGCCATTTCTCTGCTAAGAAAACTTTGACAAAAATCCTACAGTCAGGTTTTTATTGGCCTTTTATGATAAAATACTGTATTTCATTTTGTAAAGATTGCACTAATCATTTTTTTCCTATCCTGTCTGATTTTTGTGAATTAGGGACTACTTGCAGCGTGGACAATGTAGTTGGGATGAATCAACATCCTTTCAAGAAGAGCATTGATGTTCTTCCTACAATGAGGTAAATTTTTACGATGAAATTTTTCTATATTAGCTAATCCTTTCAAGAACTATAGGGTCTTATGATTCTATGGTATGTTAGTTAATTGCAGAACCTTGGTGCAACTATCAAATAATTGATGCTTCAAGCTGGCTTTTTATAAGGTTGGATCTTTAGCAAATAATTCATGCTTCAAGCTTATTAGCTGTGTTTTTTATGCGTTCAATCTCTAGCAAATTTTTTGGTTGCATGTTACATAATATGAGTTTTGTATGATTTGGTTTTTAGAGATTAACAGATCTAACTTACGGAATGCTTCAACGAAGCCGGTGAAATTGAAGGTCATAGTAGATGAAAGGAGGGATAGTGAATTTTTTTTTTGGTCAAATCAGAAATATGCTTGATTACCTATTTGTGAGGCAGATCAAGAAAGTCACTAAACTTCTATTAGTTTTTTTACTTGATTGGTTCGATGAAATTTTGCCTATGTTAGTTTATTTGGAATTAGAAAATAAACTATGGTTTGGTGAATTAGATAGATGAGTTTGTGGTTATTGGACCAGATTGTTAGTAAATAATGAAATAGAGTATGGATAAATTTTGTGAGTGACCTACATGTGTTGCTGGATAAAAGTTGATTGCACATGTTCATTAGAGGCTACCGATTATACTTGTCTGTATCATTTCAAGAAGAATACTACAATTCCTTTCAAGAAAGCTAAAGATTATATTTTCTCTAGCTCTTCCAAGTTTACTCTTTCTCTTGAATTTCTATATCTTTTCTCTAGCTCTTTCTTTGCAAAGATTTTGAGATGTATGTGAATGATTCAGGTCCTCCACCCCACCCCTTCTCTTCATACTTTTTCATAGCTAATATTATGTGATTCATTGTTATTTTTTTTCATCATTTGTGTTCTTGAAGTAGTTTAATTCGTGAATAAAATTGAGATAGAAATGATTGATTGTTGAATTTGGCTAATTATTTGATATAGATTTGTTGAAATTGTTGTTGAAAAATAATTATTAAAATTATTTGTTGATTATTTGATGTAATTTTGGTAGATTATTTATTGAACTGCATTTTGTATAGGACCATGACAATAGTTGTGATTGATTCGATGGTGAAAGATTACTCCCTAAATTTTCTTATACCACCTATTTCGGTCATATTGCATCTCTGTTATCACCCTCTCCCATTTCTCTGACTTCAACTCTTGTTTGTTTTGGCGACTCCAACACGATGAGTCAAGTTGATCTCCCTTTTTCTCTCCCCTTATTTCTCTTTTCTTACCTCTCTCACACTCAAACTCTCTCATAGCTTCCATTTGATACCTTTGTGTATCTTCTTGAAACCAGAAATTACAGCTTCATAGTGTTTCCTTCAATTTATTTGGTAGCATAGAAAGGAAAATTGATTAGTGAAGGTGGTGCAAGAAGCGATGGAGAATATGCTTAAAATACTAAAGTAAGCAAACAAGCTATGTTAACTTCTTTAACACGTATTTCTTAGGTACTTAAGACAATTTGATGAAGACTTTCTCAGAATGTTAACCACTTTATTTAGGGTTGCTTAATTTTGATGGTAAACTTAGGATTTCATTAATCCTTTTTTAATGTTGAGTCTTGATTTTTGTGAAACAATTCTCAGTTGTCAGTACTTGATTTTTTAGTGTTAGTTACCATGTTGACTGTGAAATAATTGGGTTATTTTGTTGATATTAAATCTTTTTGTAATGTTGAATCTTGATTTTTGTGAACCAATTCTCAGTAGCCAGTACTTGAATTTTTAGTGTTAGATACCATGTTGATTGTAAAATATATTGGGCTATTTTGTTGATATTTTTCTAAAGTAGTTTGTATTTCGTACTGTACATATTTGTCGTTTGATACCAACATTTCACTGCTCTAATTATCTTAATTTCTATGGTTGGAAAAACTATTGCAGTGCCAAGTCTTCTATATTTTTTATTCAATAAATTGGTATTATTGATATTAACTGTTTAGCTGATACAAATTATAGGGGTCAAAGGCCTATATGGCATGGGGAGAGAGATTGTGAAGTGATTGACAATATTTTTTTTTTGAAGTGTCATTGTAAATGTGGAATACTTATGAATTATAATATTTTAGAATATGTAAATGTGTTGTTTTCAGTGAAATATGAAAATTCAATTGCCATAATAGTTTATTTGGAATTCTAAAAGCTATATTGTACTATTACTTTTTTTTTTAAAATGTTTGATGATTTTTACCAACATCTGAAATCAATTGAACCAATCATATTGATATGTTTTAGTTTTGCTTTAATTTTTGGACTTTTGTCGTAGCAATTTTTGTAGAGAGTTGATATGAATGTTAATTAAATGCATGCATTTGAAATTATGGGTTAGAATTTTTTATATGCAGATTCGTATGGTTAAAGGTGAACATTCTTCTATTGTTGATATTATATTGGTGAGCTGGTTGATAAATGGTTATGTTATGGTAGCATTGGGGTGATATTGAGTTCGATCAATAGTTTGGGTCGTGATTTCTTGAAATCATGTGTTAATAATAAGTGGGTATGTTTGTTGTAGAACACCTAAGGAGTGAACAAATACATGCAATGTGAAATTTTGAAAGTCAATTGTAGATTTCACAGTTGGTTTTGCTTACTATGGTTTAACGATCCACTCATAAATCATGTCATATGGGGTCAATAGTTTATTTGTTTAATAATTAGCACTTTATAAATGGTGGATTGTATAATTAGCGTTTTATAGATTCTTTATGATTGGAGCCATACTCATGGGATGGGGTATTACTTAGGACGAACTTGAGACCATGACTTCGTTGGAATCGAGCGAAGAATCAAACCCATATACAGGGTGATATTCTTTGGGTCATGTTTTTTGGGGGAATTATGTCCAAATTTTTTAAAAGAACATATAAAAATTAGTTTGATTAAATATTGATGTTTTTTTGTTACATAATATAGTAACTTTAGGCACATACATTTTTTCAAATGACACAGGTTTGAAATATTCTTGTAAGTTGACTTTTAAGTAAATATTTATGGGTACTACTACTAATTCTGATTAGGTATATAGTTTCAAGCATATGACTTTTATGCGTTTTTAGTTTAAATTTATGGGATTTTGATTATTAAAGTTGAGTTTTCTCCATATCTTTATTGAAATTTGTCTTCATGAGAATTTTCATATAGATAATATTTTGTTGAACACGTATGTAATGTGCAGACATGTTAAGTATGTAGTTTAGGCTTCCAGCTTAGTACGTGTTCATATTTAGTCTTTGATTTTTTTTGTGTCTACGATCAATGCTAATTTTTTTTAATTATATAATATCTTCAGGCATGGGTTATCGCTGATAACATTATAAAGTACTACAGAGTTACTTATCCGATTATTTGTTAATCCCTTCAAAGTTACGCATATGTTTATTTGTAGTTTCAAATACTCATAGGTTATCAAAATTAGTAAATCTTTTTATCAAAAAGAGGCTTGTCAAAATAAATTAAATTGAAAGAGAAAGTATAATTGTACAAATGAAAGAGGAAAACATTAGGACTTATTCTGCACATGAATTGCTAGCCATAAAGTGGGCTACCCGTGGTTTCAGCTCAAGATTGGTGTTTGCCTTCACAGTGAGTCCCTTCAAAGCTATCATTAATTATAAACAACTATTTCTTGAATGTAATCTTATTTTCTACTAAAGAGTATGTGAAATTTGTAATCTTGCATACAGCAAGGCCAAAGTTGAATCTGGGCATTTCAAATAACAGCAAACCAGATTTGGAGTTCCCACCTGTTATGTTTTTTTTTTTTTTATATTTGATCAAGAAAAATGGGGGAGAGGCCCTCCTATGTTGACTCTCTCATTTTCATTTGGGTTTACTCTCTTTTGCATGGGTTTTCACTTTATCATTAATTATTCTCAGCCGCTATATAAATGCAATGTCTGTTCACCTCATTTTTTGCTTTTCCTTCAATGGTCTCTCTCTCCCTCTCTGGTTTCCTCCATTGCAAACCAAGCTATCTTTCCAGCTTGCTGATGCCCTTCTCTCCGCATTCACAAAGCCCCACCAACCACCTTGCCCACCTCTGCTTTTCTCAATTCCTCACCACTGGTTAAAAAAAACCGCTCTCTCTCTCTCTCTCTCTCTCTGCATTGGCCGTTTCAAAGATTAGATTTTTGTCTGGCCCTCTTTAAGCAATTTATATTATTCGTTCCAATTCTTTACATCACACTTCAGGCCACACCTTCTGCTTCTAAACTACTCATCTTCAACTGTTAACTTTCTCTTGGGGTTTTTCGCTGTTGTGGGTTTTTTATTTCGAGTCTGCATTGGCCTGTCTTGGCTTATTCGCGTCTCTATTGATGCAAAAAGAGGCTCCTTCCTTAATTCCCCGCGTTCTCAAGCAGGAAGATTAAAGGTTTTTGGTTCAGATCACTACAATGGTAAACGTTTTCTCCTTCGAATTACTGTATACCGTTTTACATTCTTCTGTATGTTTCAATTGCTAGGATAATGAGTCACGGGTTAGGTTTTTTTCCATATCGTCAAATGTCGCATCAGCTCCTTTACTAGATGTTTATTGATGTCTTGTTTTTTGAATTAAATTTATACGACTGTACTTTGAAAACCTCATATCATAATTGGAAACTCTGAAAAATTCATATATCTGTTTGCCATTTGGCTGATTGTATGATTAGCTAACGCACCATATGGGATCCAGGAGGCAATGGATTAACTTTGTATGTTAAACTGAGAGGACAAAGCCCATTTTTGCTCCTGATATAGGCTGACCGGACATGTCGTCAGGGAGTTTGAATGCCAAATTATCAAGGAAGACATCATTTTTGGGTCTAAAATTATGGGTGGTGATTGGTGTGTGTGTGGGTGCATTTATAGCTCTGGTTCTCTGTATCATATCTATTTGGGTTACATGTCGTAGAAAATCTAGAAGAACCCTAGACAAGTTCTCCCTTTCTCCAATACCCAATGTCTCCAGAGAGATCAAAGTTGACAGAGTTGGGGGTCAAAATATTCATTATCATCTGAAAACTCTACACTTGACGGTTAATGATGAGTCGAATGATAAGATCTCAGAGAAAATGTCAGTTCATTTGGGTAAGAGCAAGTCGAGTGATGTTGATAATATTAGCCAATGCAGCTCCATGTATCATCATGAGAAGGGCTGCAGTTCACAGTCAGGGGAAGAAGGCAGTTCTGGGACCGTCTGGAATCAGTCTTCGCTGTCATATGGACTTGCAATGCCCTCTCCTTTAATTGGTTTACCAGAAATGTCGCATCTCGGGTGGGGTCATTGGTTTACTCTTAGAGATCTGGAACTTGCAACAAATCGTTTCTCGGCAGAAAATGTACTAGGGGAGGGTGGATATGGAGTTGTTTATCAAGGAAAACTGGTCAATGGGACTGAGGTAGCAGTGAAGAAGCTTCTTAATAATTTGTGCGTATACACTAAGGCTTAGAATCTTTTCCAAAACTATCTTTTACCTCTTCTGATACGTTGACTGAGACTTGTCTATGACTGTGAATTCCTTTATAGGGGGCAGGCAGAGAAAGAATTTAGGGTTGAAGTGGAGACTATTGGGCATATTCGACATAAGAACCTTGTGCGGCTTCTAGGATATTGCATAGAAGGGGTTAACAGGCAAGCTTCTTTCTTCTTTGTTGGTATAATTTTTTTTTTTCTTCCCATTCATTTTAACCATGTTTTATGTTACTATTATAATGTACGGCAATGTTGTATCCAAAAAAATAAATTCAGAATTTTCAATTTTCATTCTATAAGAATAAATAAGTGTATCACGAGCAAGTCCATGCATTCAATCAAAAATAATTTCCTTAAGCTTGAGCTATGATCGTAGGTGGCTATTGATTGTACTTTGTTTCAATCGTGTAGGATGCTGGTGTACGAATATGTAAATAATGGCAACTTGGAACAATGGCTTCATGGGAACATGCGGCAACACGGTAACCTTACTTGGGAAGCCCGTATGAAGATTCTTCTTTGTACTGCAAAAGCGTAAGTAAACCTTTCAGCAAATATTGTTGAAGACGTGATTTTTCATCTCCTGTACCAGGGATCATTCATTTGAGCAGAAATACGTAAGTAATGTAATTATGGACAATAACCGTAGTCTGTTCGGGTACTCTTTTAGATTGAACGTGACTTCATGATGGCAAATTTTGTCCTTATCGATATGAAATTCAATGCTGGAAGGTTTTTTATACTGTTTTGGGACCTTCTCAAAGATTTAGTTCTGTTTGAGATTATGTGTGGGTTGGACTTCTATGCCCCATGACACGTGCATTTGTGATGTTCACTCTTTTTTTGGCCAAAAAAAAAAAAATGTTATGATGACAAAACAGAATTTCAAAATTTGTCCTTTAGATTTATGAACAAGTTGGAAATTTGTTATGTGCAGGCTTTCCTACTTGCATGAAGCTATAGAACCAAAAGTTGTTCACCGAGATATAAAATCTAGCAATATATTAATTGATGATGAGTTCAGTGCAAAGGTTTCAGATTTTGGATTGGCCAAGCTCCTGGGTTCGGATGAAAGTCACATCACTACCAGAGTAATGGGAACATTTGGGTATGTGTGCATTGCTTTTTTAATCCTCATACATCACAGTTATCTATTTACTTTTCTTTAATCCACTTATATCACAATTATATTGAATTGAGGATTCTTTGATGGGAGTTCCACCAGAGTTGTTGAGTAATCAAAACACTGATGTTATGTGAATTTCAGTTATGTGGCTCCGGAATATGCTAATACTGGCTTATTAAATGAAAAGAGTGACATCTATAGTTTTGGTGTCCTTCTGTTGGAAGCAGTAACTGGGAGGGATCCAGTAGACTATGGTCGCCCTGCAAATGAGGTACCAAATCTTTAAGTATTGCTTTAATCCACTGGTGTTAGCTATTGCTTTTAACAATAATCATATAAGAACTTCACATGCTCAATGCAGGCTAATCTTGTTGAGTGGCTGAAGATGATGGTAGGGAATAGAAGAGCTGACGAAGTTGTGGATCCAAACCTTGAAGTGAAACCCACAACACGTGCTCTAAAACGTGCCCTTCTGGTTGCACTTAGATGTGTTGATCCTGACTCAGGGAAACGGCCCAAAATGAGTCAGGTTGTTCAAATGCTTGAAGCTGAAGAATTCCCTTTTTGTGAGGTAATGATCAATTTCTGCTGCATTATGAGAAATTATGTGCTTGCTTTAGTATATTACATTTGGAAAGGCATAATTAATACTAGATCATGTTCATACCAAAAGAAGGAAGTGTATGCTGTAAAAAGGAAAAAGGCGTAATGAATTCTGTGTCATTTTTTACACACATGTCTATGAATTATTCCTGTACACTGATATAGGGCAATATTTCCTAACAACGATTTGTCCACATGGTTAACTATGTCCTGACCCTCAACGACCTGTACATTAATTTAATTTGAATTTTGAAGGGTGCACTATAGTTAGTGTAGCATGCCTTTTTCATTATGTCCTTCTATAATATTTTCAGCTTCTTTGCTTTGCCATTTATGGTGTTGCAATGCTCAACAAGAATCCAGGTTATGCTGTACATGCTTTATTTAGGATTAGTTGCCTTGACTATCAAGATAAATTGTATATCAATGGATATTAAAGCATATGGATGCAAATATAATTGCACATGGCTCCAAGTTTCTGTTTGGGAGAGTTGTGTTTATTCATTATCCAATGCATATATGAAATGCAGCACCTGTATTAGGTAACGCATGTGCAAATATTTTTGAGGAGCCCTGCTTTTTTTTTTTTTTTTCCCTTTCTCTTGATAGGTAAAATCTTAATGAGTGGTACATTGTCAACATGATGGTATTACGTTTTGATTTGGGTTTTTTTTTATTAAAGATGTCGAAGATAACTTCACAACTTCTTTGCATGCACAAAATTGGATGTGAGGTTTAATGCATGTTCCATGCACAAAATTTGATGCAAGGAACCGGACTTGTGTCTAGAAGTGGTGCTCGATTTGTATTCTTGAGGGTGCAAGCTTTACACCCATGTTTAATTTTAGAACCAGAGTCAGAAAATCTTGAATTGGATTTTTTAATTATGATCACTTTGGTGACTTTCTTAAAATTTGATGGATTTTGAATTGGATATGACGACGTATAGTTGTCACTTCTGAATTTGATACAATTCTTACTTGGCTATTGGATGCATTGATAAGATCATATATTTGACTTGTACTGGCCTTCTGCAGGATCGTAAGAACAGGAGGAGTCGTTTAGCCAGCGTGGATATTGAATCCATAAAAGCGGCCTGTGGTTCAGCTCACATGGAAGGAAAAGTAGGGCAGTCAGAGAACAATGCATCTGAGACAAATCATGCATAGGACCTACACACACTTGACCAGGGTGACTAGTTGCCTTCTCACCCTTTAGATTATAAAGCTTTTCATAACCCTTCTATGCATCTTTGTACATTTCAAAGTTTGTTTTTGGAAGATTCGTGCTTCTTGGAGCTATTGGATTGAGGATAGACCATTGGAATTCTTGAGGGTTTTACTCTTCTTTCAATGCTCTCTGCTGATCTAAGATATAGCTACCAAATGATGAAAGTAGCTGTGGTCGTTCAAGAGAGAGAAGGTAGCTGCTGTACAGAACTACAGATGTGTTGTGGGATGGATTTTAAATCTTTTTCGAGAGGATGATCATCGTCATTATCTTCTAGGTTTCTTCATTTTCTTACTGTTGGGATGGTGAAAGACTCTCCATTGGGTTAAAAATTTTCTTTTATCTCTATGTTCCGTCGCAGTTATTGCGTGTTTGTTGTTGCAGGAACGCGAAGCTTAACTACATTGGATCTTTATTTGCCTTCAATTCTTGCATCATGTTTCCATGGAATCTATTTTTTCGAACTTGTCTCTCTGGTCAGTAGTCAGTAGGCTTGTCACGAATTTGAATTGGAATTCAGTTCATCCGAATTCATATTCAAGTTGATACTCTAATTTTAATCAAATTACATAATTTGTTGGATTTTATTTTCATAATTCATATTTAAATCTATAAAAAATCTTAAATAACTGTTGACATATTTTGTGCCCATATATACATATAATATGAATAGGAGTATAATATAAATATTATGCAACAGATTTGAATTTAAAATTAAATTTGAAAAATTAGTCAGAAAATCAATACATATCTCGTTAATTGAATTTCAATGAAAACTCAATTTATTGATGGGGTCTAGATTATACCCCCATCTTGGTTAACTGATCGTATGATTGTTAAAAGTTAAGATACCGTTTGATAATTATTTTTGAACATATTTTTGTTATTTTTAAGTAGCGTTAATTTTTGCATTTATGTTTTTTTTTTGGCTTTTTCTATGTGTAGATCTAGTATCATACATATATATGAAGTGTATTTTTAATGTCCTACATGCATCTATATTTCTTCTGTAAAATACTAATTAAATGTATTTTACTTCTTTTGCGATCACTTTATTGCTTAAAAAGTTAATTAAAAAATACATTACCAAATAAAGTTCTAACTTTTAAATCTATCTTTACTTCATTTTTGTTAATAGACGCGTTCGGTGATAATCAAGTTCTATCGGATCTTGCAATTTTATTTGTGTCTCACAATGGTCAATTTGAATACAATTCGTTTAACTGATTTATGTTAATTCATTTGATTCAAAATATAACTTGTTTACTACCATTGGAGTTATAGCCTAGTTATTAGGATGTTTAGTTTTTTTTATTTATTTTATCCTTATTATGGTTTTTTTGTCTTCTCTAGATAAAAGGAGTGTTCTAGTCAATTGTACTCTTATTTGGTTATATATACAGGATTCTGCACTTAGTTAGTACATTCTTTTTACTCCCAACAATTCTAGTTGGTATCAAAGCCACCCAAATCCTAACTTTCCCCAACTCTAACCCTAGCCTTCCCCACTAGGGCTACCACCATTTTTCGACAGTGCCACCACCTCTACGCCGCTGGTTTCTCTTCTCCCTAGGGTAGGAGCACCCTAGGGATTTTGAGGGGTTGAATCCCCTCTATTGATCTACTATTCCTGTAATAGATCGTCTATATATTTTTTATAGATTTCTTAGTGTTGTGATATGCTATTTGAGTGTTGAAACCTCTTCTTTATTGCTATTGTTCGACTAGAGGTATATTGTTTTCCCTTGTGTAACTCTATTTATTTTAGAGTAATTTATGTCATAGTTGTCGAATTACTATTGTTGTTATGGCACTGGTGAGGGACTTGAGAGCTCCACCATTGGTACTTTCACTGAGAAGGTACCGGTCACTTCTGTAGAGATTACCCCTTCCACTTTTATGTTTGACTAGTATACAGCATCTACTGTCATATTTGCATTACCAGCGATACTAGTCTCTCAAAAGATTATGACACAGTTTTTGGATGGTCGTAACTTTGTTGGGTGGTCACGCTCATTTTACCTTTTTTTGGGGTGTATTGGGAAGCTTGTTTGGATGACCGGATTGCACCTGAAACCAATTAATGATGACCTTGGATATTCTGTCCAAGAACTGCGCTATCCTTGGATGGTTCTAAGCAAGATGCAAAGCCAAGACTCATTAGGTGGATCCTCATCCTTCAAGAATTCAATTTGATCATCAAAAACATGAAAGGAGTTGAGAACATGGTGGCAGACCATCTATCGCGACTTGTGGTTCAAGATGCTGAAGAACATATTCCTATCCCTGATTCTTTTCCTGAAGAGCATTTATTTTTCATTAATTTTGTTTGTCCTTGGTATGCTGACATTTGCAATTATCTTGTTACAGGACAAATCCCACCGCAATAGAGCCTAGAGGATAGACGGAGATTTATGGCGAATGTGAAGTACTTTTACTCCTGTAACTCGTACTTGTTCAAATACTGCCCTGACCAAGTCATGAGGAGGTCGGTTCCTAAAAATGAACAACATGACGTCCTTGCATTCTGCCATTCTGAAGTGTGCGGTGAACACTTCTCTTCTAAAAAGACTTCGGCTAAGGTTTTGCAATCTAGTTTTTATTGGCCTTCCTTAATTAAGGATTGTGTTTCATTTTTCAAGGAATGCGATAGGTGCCAAAGACTGGGTAGTGTGACCCATAGGAATATGATGCCCTTGTCCCCTGTGTTAGTAATTGAGGTATTCGATTGTTGGGGCATTGACATCATGGATCCATTCCCTATGTCTTTTGACTAGCTCTATATTTTATTGGCATTGGACTATGTGTCCAAGTGGATAGAGGCTATCCCAACCAAGATTAATGATCACCGAGTCGTGGTTAAATTCCTAAAAGAAAATATATTTTCAAAGTTTGGGATGCCTCGTGCAATGATAAGTGATGGTGGTTCTCATTTCTGCAATAGGCCATTTGCATCCTTAATGCATAAGTATGGCGTCACACACAAAGTGTCTATCGCTTATCACCTACAGACCAGTGGCCAAGTCGAGTTAGCCAATAAGGAGATCAAGAACATCCTACAGAAAACGGTGAACCCTAATAGCAAGTATTGATCACCTAGGTTGACTGATGCCCTATAGGCTTACCGCATTGCGTACAAGACCATTCTAGGTATGTCACCCTATAGGCTAGTCTATGGCAAGGCTTGTCATTTTCTACTATAAATAGGCACAAAGTGTATTTGGGTCATCAAGACTATGAACTTCAACTTGAGAATAGTCGAAGAGAATAGGAAGTTAGAGTTGAATGAGTTGGAGGAGATCTGTAGAGATGCATGGGAGAGCTCAAGAATTTCCAAAGAATGGGCTATGATTTTTCATGATAAATCCATTTTAAGGAAAACATTTGAGCCCAGACAGAAAGTGCTCTTGTATAATTCTTGACTATCCATCTTTCAAGGAAAACTCCGATTCCCTTGGGATGACCCCTATCTTCTCAAGGTGGCCTACCCCAATGGATCCGTGAAAATCACAAACCTCGAGGATGGCAAAAATTTTAAGATCAATGGCCAAAGACTTAAGCCATTCTTTGAGGGTCAAAAGGTAGAGGAAGAATTGTTAGATCTGGTTTACCCAGACCTTTTGGAGGAATAATTGTTCATGTGGATTGTAGTGTACAATCACTTTCTTTTATCATTTACTTTCCAAGTTATTTTGCTTACCTACTTTCATCTTTGTGTAGTTTTCTTTCTTTTAATGTGTAGATTATGGTGTTTATTGTCAAAGCTCCATGCGAGGTGTTCTCTAATCCTACTTATCTTTTTAAGTCCATCATTGTATAGCATATCTTTTTTTTTTTTTTTTGCATTGAGGACAATGCATGAATCAAGTTGGCCGGGGGGGGGGGGGGGGGGAGGTGCACCATTTGTATGATATACCAATTTTTTGTGAAAAATTGTTGTTGGTAATACCATTTTGTGGTGAAATTCACCATTCATATTTCTACTGATTTTGGTTTACAATAGTTGAGAAATATGTGAAAAATTTGAAAATTTTTGTGAAAAAATATCTGAATATTGACATATATTCTCCTATTTAGGGTGTTGTGGGTTTACTAATATGATGATCTTTGCTTAGAATTGTGAATACATGAGCACATCATAGAAGTTTATCCTATGTTATGAGTATATCATACTTGTTTGCTTTTGAACTCAACCATAAGTACACCATGAACATGTAATTTTAGAAATTTACGGATTGAATTCACATTTTAGTGCTTGATATGAATAGTGGAGATGAGTAAGGACCCATGAGAGATTTAGTGCCAATTCTTGTTGGTGGGAACTTACATTTACTCAAAAAATAATTTGTCAAATTCCAAATTTGTTCAATGATCTCATTGTGCTTGTTTTGGTTAGAGTGCATTTGGGTGGTTGATTGACTTTGTTTTGATATGCAATATGCTCTCCCATTCTTATCTAGAAATGATCTTAGGTCATCTTTGATTTATTTGAGCCTTAGCCTTTTTCTTGTGAAAATATTATCCTTAGTACCATGATTTAGTCTTGTTGAAAATTCGTTTCCATGCCACACAATTGACCAAGCCAGTGCAAAATGATAAAAATTTACCACACTTTGGTTGTGCCGAGACCGACCATGAGAGAGCATAAGGAGGATTAGTTGTACGAAAACCCAACAAAAAGGGATGCACGATGCCAAATTCAAATTTTGAATGGCCAAGAATGAGAAATCCAAGAAAAAGGAGAAAAAAAGGGGTGAACAAAGAAAAGAATGAGAAAAGAAAAAGGAAAATGTTAAGGAAAAAAAAGAAAAAGAAACAAAGAGTGAAGTGATGGTGTTAGACTGAAAATCCCATAAAAAATGAGATCTTTTTGAAATGAAGTTCATTCACTCGGAACAACCCTCTTTGCTATCCTCTATCATTCGTTTCACTTAACTAAATATCACCCCAATGCCTCATTACAACCCTTGAAGTCCTAAATGATCTAGAGAAAACATGAGAAAAGCATAAAAATATTTTGAAGTTGAACCAAAATGAAATTTAATCGGTTCGGGATGAACCGGACCCAGGAATGCAGAATGTATGGCGCGATGTGGACCAAGCATTCCAAGGGGTATAAATAGGGGAGAAAATTTTTTAGCTAGTCTTCACATTGGAGAAGGAAGAGAGGGAAAAGATATAATTCCAAACTTCTCTCTATGATCTATGCCTTTCCATTGCTTGAATCAACACGAGCCACAAGCAAAAGTCAATCTACTTGTCGAAGGCTATGCAACCATACCAAAATGCACGGATTTGGGTGAAGTTCCAAAAAACGGGCTTGGAGAAATCAAGGACTTAAGCCGTGATTTCGGGTTCTTGGAGCTTTCTATCATTGTTTTACGCTTTAAGAGGTAGGGTTTTCATCATAATTAGGTTTATTTCAAACCTAGGGTTGTGATATGGAATGGGTAGGTTGTTAGATATCTTTAACACTCATCTATAGTTGTACAATTAATGTAACGGATATTGAAATTAGGTGAAATCAATTCTAGCTTGAATTGGTATGTGGAAATTGCTAGCTTGTAATTTCTTTTAAATGGTGTTATGTGTGCATGTTATGTGGTTATATTGTGCCTATGTGAAATTAAGTGTGTTATTGCATAGAGTATGTATAACATGCTTAGGAAATTGTTGTTGGATGAAAATGTTGATATATACTAAATGATGTATTGGGATTGTGATGATTTATGGAAATTATCTACCTTGGGTATAATTGGCCATGTAATGTGTTGAAATGTGGTTGAAATAGTTCATATGACATTCATTACATATGGATATGATATTGACATTGCAATTGTTCATTACATTGCATATGCATAGAGGCATCGCGTTCGTGGGCATTAGACATGAGTGTGGGTGTGTGTGTGTATGTTTTTGAATCAAACATCACTATTGGTGGTTGATAAGGGGGCTTGGTACAGTCAGACCAAGGTCTGACATAGTTTCATAATTGCATGAAAAATTTGTGTCAAGTATAGCAAGAAGGGCTAGATACTCTCCCAGGTGCAAGACCCGATTACTGATTTATACATTTCCATTAGTGCAAGTCCAAAAATGTATAACGGTGTACGAAACCAACAGTGAGATTCCAAAATTTGAATACCCAACAAATACACATGGTTTATTTTAAACAAAAGGTCGTTGGTTTGCAACATCAATGACAAGGGCTTGTAATGCCTAATTTCTGTATTCATGGCATTGCATGGATTGTAGGAGCCGGTAAAGGCTTGGGTTGAGTTCCATGAGTGAGTGGCTCTCATTCAGGGCCTCAAGGATGAAGAAAAGTTGACTTGTGACTTCGAAAACATATTTTGTAAAACATTTGTGTAATTTGATGTTGGGCATGTAAATCTATGGAAATAATTGTAATAGAACTTGTATGGATCATGTTTTACATGAAAAACTTCACTATACATGTGTTGAGTTGATATGGAATGGGTTGGAATGAATTGAAATTGAAAAAGGATGAAAATGGGTGAACATAGGCAAAGCCAACCAGTAGAACGATGATAAACCTACCGGTAGAACTTTTTCAGTAAGCAAAATCTACCGGTAGAACTTTTCCAGTGAGCAAAACCTACTGGTAGGACGATGAGAAACTTATCGATAGGTTTTTCAAAAATCTGAATTTTTAAAAATGCATTGTCATGTTTTCGGGCTTTGTGTTCTTTTATTCAAATGATGTAAATCGGCAATAATAGAGTATAAATTGTGGTATATGGGACCTTGGATGAGTCATTTGATTAAATGTATAAATGATATGCATTTGAGAGTGCCTGATACAAGGGAGACTCTGTTCAAATTTTGAATTATTGTAATCCTAGTAAAGGGGATGTTGTGTTATGATGATGGGCTATGTGGCATTCACGGAAGTTTTTGCGGGTTGACGGTTGGTCAATGGGTTGAAAAAGGATCCCCAGGTTTAAGAGCGTCATAGGCCATCCACTGGTGCTTGTCTCGCACCTGAAATGTATTCCCCATAAATAGTGAGTCTCGCTCAATAGGGTATCTACTATGGATGTTACTCCCCAACATAGGTGCATATGAAATATTTAAATGCAATTCATGAAACAACCATCCATTCAAGAATGTACCATTCAATAAATGAATGCCACCTGCCATGCCATGTTATAAGGTGTGTCTCACACATGCAATGCAACCCGAGCCTTCCACTGGCTCCCATAACACATGTAATACCATGCGTATGCATTTGGGCATTCCAAGCTCCCGCCATTGATGTTGAATATCCAATGACCATTTTATAAAATCCTTGGGTCTTTCTTGGGGTGGGTATTTATGGAGTTCCACCAATGCGTACCCAACCAACATGGTATCTATGGAATTCCACCAACAGCTTCGCGTACTCTGTCACACTTTATGGACTCTATACCAATAGGAGTGCATATCAAAAAGTTTCAACTATATACCAATCTAGTCCTTCTTGCTAACATCCACCCTTGTTTTTCAATGCAACCCATGTAACCTAGTTGAACCTAGGTCCAACTTTCCCGAGCCCACGTATCATCCACCAAAAATGGTGTTTGATCAAAAATATGAACACTCACCCACACTCATGCCAATGCCCATGAATGAGATGTTGCTCGTGTCAATGCAAATGTAATATACAATTATAATTTCAAAATTATGTTCATCCTATCATAAACATATTATATCTCCACATCAATTCTCAAATTCTCAAATGTCCTTATATTATGAAGCATATACTAACATTTCCTGACATCAATCCCAATCATGTTATAACATTGTCAATGCAATTAACACTCTTAATCAACATATGCGTTTTATCAAGGCATAAATGTATACACATAGCATGCCTTAAAAAACATATTCATCTTGAAATTACAACTAAGCAATTTCACCAATACTTAATTCATACAAGAATTAATTTTAACCCATTCTTCCACCAATTTTTCACATTTCAACTACAATAGGTATGTGTCATTCATGAGATTATATCTCTAACACCCTACCCATTTCATTTTTCAATCTTAGTTTAGAAATAAACCTAATTGGGAAAGGAACCCCACCTCTTGTAGCTTAATATTGCATAGGTGAAGTCCCAAGGCTCCCAAATCAAGCTTTAAAGCTTTGATCCCAACAATCCCATCTTTTAGGTTTCGACGAATAGAATGACTTTAGTTCTGGGCCAAAAGAGATCCAATGGCCGGATCACACTAGATTTGAGGTAGAAGTCTTGGAGAAATTGAAATACCTGTCTCTCTCTCTCACACTCTCTCTCTCTATTTTCGGCTGTGTTTGGCTAAAGAATGGTTGAGAAAAATCTAGTTTTTCTCCCCTTTTATTCCCCTTAAATGCTTGGCTTACAATGCGCCCCACATCCCTTCTTTTCTAATCTGATTTTGTCTTGAATTAATTAAATCTCATCCTTGTTCAATTTTATTACATTTTTATTGAACTATATTCAAATTATTTCCCTGGTTCCGCGACTAAAATCTGATCACGTTTATTTTAGTCGCGCAACTCCTGATCGCCTCATAAAACATAAATTCGATTGTTTTATAATTCGATGAAATTTGATTGTCTTATAATTCGATGAAATTTGATTGAGTAATTCAAAAATGAGGTTTTCTTTGTCATCAGAGTTTTAGGAATTTTTGGGTTTTAAATCAACTTCGGAATGGCTAATTACCATTTTCCCTTTTTTAATAAAATTTTAATTTTTCCACGGATTTTACAATCTTCTCCCTTTAAAAAAATTTCATCCCTGAAATTACACACTCATGCACATATAAAAACATGCAAGCAACAAGTCATGTACTACAAGAAATATACCTTCATCATCGAACAAGAATGGATAGGTAGCATGAATAGTGTTCTCACGGTCCCATGTCACCTCCTCTATACCACAGTGCTGCCACATCACCTTCACCAGTTTCACGATCTTACCACGTAACACCTGCTATTGGCTGTCCATGATACACACTAGTACCTCCTCGAAGGTCCCATCTGCATCAACCACTAGATCACCCCAATCCACCACATGCGTTAGATCTAGAGTGTACATTCACAATATGGAGATATGGAATACTACATGAACACCAAATAATTTGGCAGTAACGCCAATAGGTAAACAAGTATGCTAACCCTCTTGAGTATCTCGAAGGGACCGATATACCTCGACGATAGTTTTTCCATCTCCCCAAACTTGATCACTCACCTCTTAGGTGTAACCTTCAAGAAGACGTGATCTCCAACCACAAACGTCATAGGCCACCACCGTTTGTTGGAGTAGCTCTTCTGTCAGCTCTGAGCCTTAAGAAGAAGCTTCGTTATCAAGTCCACATTCTCTGAGGTTTCTATAATGAAATCCACAACCCATGGAGAGTCCCTCTTCAACCTCTATCCAACAAACTAGAGAATGGAATGGCCTCCCATAAAGTGTCTTGCTTGATAACTATTGTTGTAGGCGAATTCCACTAAGGTAAATGCCCTTCCTAGATAACCTTGAGATCAAGGATGCATCTCAAAACATGTCCTCTAATTGATTCCCAAGCTCACCTTACACCATTCCTTCCATTCCCAACCCTTTCTAAACATCTAACAATCCATACATCAATATTTAAAAAGCTCAAAATCATACAAACCTAAAGGAAGGAAGACTAACCACTAAGTGACTTCTTTTTCCGAAGCGTCATCGAGATTTTATAGTGGAACAATACCTAAACCCTTGAAGTTTCAATTCTATGAAAGCCACCCCAACACGTTGAACTCAATTGAAATTATGGAGATTTGAAGAGGTTATGGAATTCATGGGGAATGAGAGATTGCCTTGCTCCAAGTGCATTACCTCTTCCAACTCTATGCCGGATTCACCACCAAAATTTGAAGAGCTCCTCCAAAGTTTTTCCACTCTGCTTCCAAGTTAGAGGAAGTCGGTCAATGGAAGAGAGAAGACCTTCACTTTCTTACATCTCCATCGAAACCTTGAGTTGGGGGAATTACTTGTTGCAACAATTGTCCCAAACTTTAACTAATTAGACCTGAGCACCTTTTATTTCTTTCTTTACATACAATTCACTTTAAATTCTCTGACAATTAATAAATCACACCATTTTTTTTTAATTCAACTCTAATCATCATTAATAAATTACTTACCTTTCTTTCCATAACTTCACTAACTTAAATTTAGCCCATAACTTAATATCATAATATACATGTTTGGGTCTCACTGTGACACCCCAAAATCCGGGGGTCCGTTGATTATCCATCAACCCGCGGAATACCCGTGGATACCAAATAATTCGATATCATGCCATTGTGCCCCATTTACTAGGAACCATAATTTTGACAAAATTTGGGCAAAGTCTCTTTTGTACGGGAAACTCTACCCAAAACTCAACCTATGCAATCATATAATAACAAGACCCATCCGAGGTCCAATATTCAACAATGACCACACCGGGTCCAATTATAAGTAAACATTGGCCACACTGGGTCCAATTATCCATATTTATATCAAAACATGCAAGGTTAGTTTAACAATAGTCTATATAAATTCTATTACAATTATTTGCAAAAGATTACATGCCCAAAACATTATTTCCACAAATGTTTTACATTAACACAAAATAAAGTCACATTCGGCTTTCTTCAAACATGAGGGTCCAAATTGGAGCTAACCACCGGTGTATCTCTCCCACCTGAAATATTTTCTCGTATAGGGTGAGCCACGCTCAATATAGTATCTCCTACAGAGACTACTCCCCATCTAAGTGCACATGCAACAATCAACAACATTTATCCATTTCAAATAAGAATATATGATTCAAGGTTGAAATTCTATCATGTCATGCCATGTTTTGAGATGACACTCACTCATGCAAATTTTAACCCGAGCCCTTCCTAGCTGCACAACATATGCAATGCCAATGTGTATAAACCCGAGCTTTTCTAGCTCCTGCTATTTACTTCCATCCCATGCTATGCCATTAGTATAAAACTGGGCTTTCTAAGCCCTCGTCATTAGTGTGGCACACCCATGACTATTTAAAATCTCTGGGTCTTTCTTGGGGTGGGTATTCATGGACTTACACCAGCGACACTCAACTGTCACAGAATTCATGGACTTCTATCAACTGTTCCGCGTACACAGACACACTTTATATGCTCTTATACCAACGGAAGTGCATATCCGAATCACCGGATTTCTCACCCGAGGGATAGTCTAGCCCTTCTTGCTAACCCCGACCCAATTTTTCATGCGACCGTGCGACTCAGTCGAACCTTCAAACTAACTTTTCTGAGCCCACCCATCAACCACCAAGTATGGTGTTTGATTAAACCATGCACACACACACACCCACACTTATGTATAAAGCCCAAGAATGTGATGTCTCCATACATATGCAATGTAATGAACCATTGCACTACCAATGTCATATGAGTGTCATAAGGATCAATTTAACCATACATTTCAACATAACCTATCATCCACCAAGTATGGTGTTTGATTAACCATGCACACACACCCACACCCACACCCACACCCATGCCTCATACCCATGAATGTGACGCTTCTGTGCATATGCAATGTAAAATATCATTGCAACACTATCCACATGTTCAATATATAATGAATGTCATATGAACGAACTCAACATAAATCAACATGCCTATGTAAAATATATTACAAGCATATAAACATCATAATTTATCATAATGTCAATATATCACAAGTATGTATATATCAATATTTCATGTGATGCCTTTGTGCATATGCAATGTAAAGTATCATTGCAACACTATCCACATGTTCAATATGTAATGAATGTCATATGAACAAACTCAACATAAATCAACATGTTCATGGTAAATTATATTACGAGCATATAAATACCATAATTTATCACAATGTCAATATATCACAAGCATGTATATATCAACATTTAATAACAAGCATGTTATTGCACAATTTATGTCCAAAACACATTTTACTCACAAGAGCACACTCTAAACACACAGCGTGCCCACACAATACCAAATTTCAAGAAGTTTGACAAGGAACTTCCACTTATCAAATTCAAGTAGAACTTGAATTAAATCAACCCATTTCTTCATGTCCATAACAATAGACAAGTTTTTCATTCGACACAATATCCAAGCATACTATACACAGTCCATGCAAAACATACTTAATTTTTACCTAGGCATTTAAACAAACACCTTCAACATACCACTCATGTAAACACATAATACACTCAAATTCATCACATAATTCAAGAAAATCAGAATAAATAATTTCCACATGCCCAATTATCAAAACTTCTAAGAAATCACAAACTAGTAATTTCTAATTACCAATTCACACTAGAATTGAGCCTACTCATTTCCATTAAACCAACTATAATAGGCAAATGTTAAAAATACCAAAAATAGCTCATATAAACCCTATGGACACCTTAGGTTAGAAATAAACCAAAGTAGGAGGGAACCCTACCTCTTGGACTGTAAAACACCCGAAGGAAGCTTCAAGAACACGATTCAAGCCCAAACCTTTGATTTCTCCAAAATTATGTCTTTGGATCTTCAGCGAAATTAGCTTTTTTTGGTACATAGGCATAGTCTTCGTCGAGGAGATCGACTTCATTCTTGGCTCGAAGAATTTCGACCGGCAAAACTCCTTAAATCGTAGAGACAAAGTTGAATTTTTCTCTTTTTTTCTCTCTTTCTCTCCAACGTCTGAAACCAGTAGTGAACCAGTTGAAATCGGTGGGGAAATCAGATTTTTCCACTTATTATAGTCCCAAAACCCTTGGCTCACAATGCGCCACACGGCTCCTATTTTCGGGTCCGTTTCACCCCGCAACGATTAAATTTTGTACCGGTTTAAACTCAAAATATTTTATATGAACTTTATTTAAAATATTTTTTAATTTTAAAATTTTTATAAACATTTCGTTTTTTGGGGTCACCGGACACCCGTCACCTCAAAAAACGTGAAAAATCCGACTATCTCGAATTCGACAAAATTGTCTGAGTAACTAGATTTCGCGAGACGAATCCAACGGTGAGATCTGTTTCATCATCCGTGGTCAAGAAAAATACCAGTTTTCAACCCGCACTATAATGGCAAATTATCATTTTGCCCTTTTTTTTATAAAAATTTCAAATTTTCCAGGGATTTACACTCTTCCCCCCTTAAAAATTTATCCTCGAAATTCACACACACATGCACATTTAACTGCATGCATATGCGACAAGTACCTTATACTTATAATTTTAAAAATGTAACTCCATCCTCGAATAAGGAAGGATAATTGGTACGGATAGTCTCCTTGCGCTCCCATGTCGCCTCATCCACTCGCCAGTGCTGCCACAACATCTTCACTAGTCTCACGGTCTTGCCTCATAAAAAATGATCTCAGCTATCTATGATGTGCACTGGTCCCTCCTCGAAGGTCCCATCAGCATTAACAGTCAACTCACCCCAATCCACCACAAGTATCGAATTTGGGGTATACTTCCGGAGCATGGAGACATAGAATACTGCATGAACACTCGATAGGCTTGGTGATAACGCCAACCGATAAGCCACTGCACCCACTCTCTCGAGTACTTTGAAGGGCCCGATATACCTCTATAACACCCCGTATTTTCTTTTATATATGTATATAGATATATAGTAAATAATTGTGGTAAAAAAAATTGTGGATATATGTAGTGATGTGTGTTTGAATTTGGTAGATTGAAAAAGTAGAGATTTAAAATGTTAGTGAAAATAATAGTTGAAATTTGGTTTTAATAAGTGAAAATATGAAATTTTAGGTCATAGACCTTGTATTAAATAGGTTTGGTGTAGAAATATGTGTTGGAGAGGTTTGGGATGGATTTGGTTGGCTTAGGAATGGATTGAAAATGGAAAAGGGACGAAGACAGGCTGTGAACAATGCACTGCTGCAACTTCAAGCTCGATTTAGACCTTGATGCAGTCAATATCTCTCAAAACTCAAAACATGAAAGTTTTAGAGCTCTTTCGTATCATTCCATAGCATCTTGAATCATCTCAATTGGAGCTTGGATTAGAGAGTTATGCTCAGATAACGAAATGATGTCGAAATAGTCCAATTAGCTTCATTTTGCATTTAATGTCTCAATTTGCATCCTAAATCAAAATATAAGAATAATGAGTACTTTTAGGCTTCAAATAAATATAAAAGGCTTTAAGAAATACCCTTTATCACTTTTATTTGTAAACATCGCAAAACTTCATTAATAGCCGATTCGGATGGATAAATAGAAACTTTAGTGTTTCGGGTGTACGTTGACTTGAGTTTTGAGATAAATCATAAAAATAAATGTTTTTAGGTTAAAATAACATTAAAAATGAATCCAGAACGTCGACAACCTTAGGGTAGTCATATGGATCAAATTGGAGATTTTTAGTGGTAAAATCGTAAATTTGAAGAAACCCAAAACAACCTGTGAACAGTATTTTTCGGGGCTGCTATATTTTAACTCATTTTTTATCTCATTTTTTCTCATTTCCTTCACTGCCCTCACACCCCCACGCCTCTTCAAACCCTAGAGAGCATTAAAGAAGAAGAAAGGAAGGGAAAAAAAGAGATTCAAGGTGATTCAAGATCAAATATTCTTATTCTTCACTCCAAAGCTAAGGATTCAAGGTAGGGGTTTTCTCTCATTCACTTACATTGAGGCTAGGGTATTTATATATGTATGTTTTGGCTATCAATGGTATATATATGCTATGGAATCATCCTCTCTTAGGCTTTTTGCAAGGATTACATGTTTTGAACAAAGTAGGGTTTAATACCCATGAAATCTCCTTTCTAGTTTTAAAACCCTAATTTTTGGAGAGTGATGTATTTCCTTCCTAAATGCTTTCTTTATTATGGATTTCGAAACCTTAGTGCTTTGTGTTGGGTAGAAAAATGATGTTATTGTGATCTCATGTATTTTCTTAGTTGGTTGTGGAATTGTTATATGATATATTTGGGGATTTTGGATAGATGCTTGTAAATTGAGATAAATGTTGGAATTGTATGCTTGGTTGGGTTGTTTGTGATGCACATGAGTGAGAGGTTCCTTGTAAGGATGCTCACCCCTTCCCAAGAGGTTCCCGGTAAGGATGCTTGGGAAATAATGTAGTGATTGGTGAGAGGTTCCATGTAAGGATGCTCATCCATTTTCAAGAGGTTCCTGTAAGGATGCTTGAGAATCAAGGTGACCTAAAGGGGGGTGGAGGTTACCACAAAGTATGCCACCTACCGAAAGAATTGTTGGGAATTGGTTATGGCAATTAATGGTTATTATTTGTATGTGGTGCTCGTTTATTCATTTAAGTAATGTTTTTAAATAAACTTGAGATCCTTTTTAAATGTCACTGCTTTATTTCAAATTATGTATCTATGTTATGTTAAAATTGAGACCGACCATTTTAAATGCTTTTCTAAACCTTGTATGGGTTTGGGAGAATTTTTCTACAGAGCTTCGTGCTCACCCCCTATTGCTAACATTTTTCAGATTACCCGCTTGAGGAGGAGGACGTAAGGGTCGAGGAGCCCGCTACTTGGGAGACTCCACTGGACGGGAGTGTGGATCCGAGGTGGACGCATAGAGCGACCTCTTTTTCTTTTGTACTAGACTAGGACATTCTTTTGGAACATTGTGTAGTCTAGCTTCTTTTGTTTATTCCGCTGCGCTTCTTTAATTAATTTTTGAGATGTAATAGCCATGACTTGGGCTTATTCTTTGGATAATGTTGTAATATTCGTGGATGACAAATGAAGTCTTGTTTCTTAAGGGATTATATTAGTGCTCTCATGATATGAATGGTTTTAGAATGTAATGCCGTCCAGGGTTGTGTTTTGGGCGTTACAAAGTTGGTATCAGAGCTTAGGCTTTAGGTCTTACATGGGAGCTGTAGGTTATGGATCACCTCTAGAGCTTTAGGATTAGGGTGAATCAAATCCTTGAGTGAAATTTTATACATGTTTTATGCCTTAGCTTAACCTAATATTTAGGATGTCCTGTACATCCATGAACTAAGTTGTGAATTGATGTGCAGGATGAACGACGAACAAGGACGGGGACGCAGACGTGGCGTGGCCGTGGAGGTCAAGCGAATCCACCACCACCACCACCTCCAAATGCATGCAAGGCATTTACCAATGCTTGAGGGAGCTCACCACTTTGGTACAAAACCAAAATGGTAACAACAACCACAATGGTGGAGCTCATCCTCTCGCTCAAGTACCGGGCATGGGAACAGGAGACCGAAGGATGATAGCTCTTCGGAATTCTTAAGACAACGACCACCTAATTTCCAAGGGAGCTCCAATCCTTTGGAGGCGGATAGATGGATCCGCCGAGTGAAGAAGATCTGTGACGGCATGGGAGTTGCCGAGAGTTGAGAGTTGGTTTGGCGACCTACCTGTTTGAGGGGAGGTCGACTATTGGTGGGATGCCATAAAGAGGAGAAGGGACACTGATACACTCACTTGGGAAGAGTTCGATCAACTTTTCCAAGATAGTACTTTCCTGAATCGGTTAGAGACCGAATGAAGGCGGATTTTCTTGCACTACGATAGGGTAGTATGACCGTGGCTGAGTATGAGAGGCGGTCGACGAGCTCTCCCGTTATGCTACGGGATTTATATCTAATGAGGCCGACAGGGCCAAGCGCTTCGAGCAGGGTCTGAGGCCGATCATCAAGGAGAAGTTGGTGGCTCTCAGGGTCCGTGATTTTGGGACTTGGTGGATAGAGCTGCACTGGTAGAGAGAGACATAGAGGATAGCCATGACGACAAGGCTTCTCGAGAGGAGGTCCGATCCGGATGGGTGCTAGCACTAGTGGGGCACAAAGACCGACACCATAACCGTCGCCTAGACCAGACAGGTGGACAGCGACTTTTGACAGCCCGAGGAGAGGGAGACACTCAGACTAGAGCCGGTATTACCCCATGATCCTTTTTGCATGCGGAGGTGTGGGGCATATTCGGATGCAGTGCCTAGTTTTTTCCACCTCAGGGGCCTATCCAGACCGCCAGACAGGTACCAGCAGCCAACAACCACCACCGAGGCCTGCACCGCAACACTGATACAAGCTCAAGCCCCCGCAGCGCCAACCAAGGGCGAGTATTTGCTTTGACTCAGCCGGAGGAGGACATTGCCAATGTCGTTGTGGAGGTATCGTCCTTATTTATAATTCTTGGGCCCGAATATTATTTGACCCCAGGTGCAACACACTCATTTGTACGCACAACATATGCACTTGATTTGGGATTGAGTTTCGCGAAGCTAGAGCATGTTATGAACATTAGCTTGCCCACGGGAGAACGGTTAGATACTAGCCGAGTTTGCAAGGGTTGCGTGCTTCGCATTGGGGAGCACGAATTTGATTGTGGATTTGATGCTTTAGAGATAAAGGGTATGATGTTTTTTCGGGATGAACTTGTTGTCCGCTTTCTGGGCCGATAATGGATTGTTTTCTCAAGCGGATTATATTTCAGTTGTCGGGAGGAGTCATTTTCAGTTTTGTGAATACCGAGATTCTTTCCTCCATTTTCTACTACGGGTAGTAGATTCTTAAAAGTGAAATCGGGAAGTCATTTGAGTTTTCTTAGCAGCTTGATGGAGATGACAGGGTAAAATCCATACAGATGTAGTGTTAATTGTATCGGAGTTTTTGGATGT